>OY998176.1:182699841-183299841 GCA_963921935.1 Galeruca laticollis
TCCTCACAAATCCCTTGCTTCATCGGGACTTTTGGACAGTTATGTGAATTTGTCTGAACATCAATAAGAATTCTTATCCACTAAAATTTTATGACGGTCAAATGAACGGATTAAAGAATAGTAATATGAATATAACTAGAAGATTTGTATTTCCGTGGGTATACAATCAGTATTGAAAGCCAGTAGAGAAAAACATTATAATATGAAAACCGACTCTAGCAACTACTCTTGAATTTATAGTATAACTTCAGCGACACCCTTTCAAATGTATTGGAATTGATTTAGTGACGGGGAAATATTTTCCTCTGTATTTTGGTTCCAGTTAAGCACTTCAATTTTGTTTTTTTAATTATTTTCAGCGAATCAGGAACCAATTGAAAACTGGAAAGGGGGATTTATTGGAGGATCGATGGATGTTTCCTATAAGTTTAAAAAAAATGTGGTAAGTAGTTAGCTGTACCAATTTTCATATTATGGTCGTGATCGGAACAATATATTATTCAACGAGCGTATAATAGCCATTATACGCAAGTAGAAGATTATTCTTTCTCCACGACTATACAAAGAAAAAATCGCTCTTTGAATAGATAATTGAAGAGTTTCTAATGTTTTTATCTTTTCTCGGCCTTTTCTAATCATTAATTAAATATTTTCATTATAACAAAAACAGCTAAACAAAACGGATATTATGTTTAGATATATAATAAATAGGTTTCTATAGTTTAAATTTACCTTCTGATAAAATGAATCGTGACATTAGTGCTGTTAGTAATATTTACTACTGATGGTGTTGACACTTCATCAAAATTGACTCCATTTATCATGGAAATTAACATCAGACGAAAGTGGAGATCGTCAGTATTTGCGGGTGGGTTTTGTTTGGCTTTTTTATCTAACAATATTTAATGCTGGAGTGTGTTGACAGTTTGGGAATACCGAATGTTAGAGGTTTGAGTGTTCACTGACTGTTCGCTTATTTCGTCATCCCAATTTTTTACATTTTGCAAAAGACAGGTGGCAGCTGTTTGACAATAGTATGGTTAAATTTAATAGTGTAATTTTTCAATCTTATCGTGATCGCTGGTGTGGACATTGATCTATTATTGTTTTTCTTTGAAGTTTTCACCAAGCAACCAAAAATAACATAACAGTACTTCTTAGAAATTTAGATTTTTATTAAACATTTTTACTTCAACCTTTCAATTGCCCCCCGTAACACTACCTTTCGACAGCAGTCGATTTCACGTTGAAATATATATTCAACAAAATCAGTTCATTTCTTGTTGTACGTCTTTTAGTTTTAAAAAACAGGAAAAAAATCCTGGCTCTCATTATTATATGTAGGTAAGAAACTAGATTTAGTCGACATTTTTGTCCTTAGTGGATGAAGGTTTTCCTGCAATTTGTGAAATGTGAGTTTAATTTTAAATCAACACTACAAGTAAGTCGTAATGATTTCAAAAATTATTTTCATTATTAAATTAACCGGTTTTTTCTTTTTGGTTTATTATAGCCTTTGAAAATGAAGACAATGCTCTTCGAAAGCTTAGGTAACGTACTAATAGATTCACTTTATCTGTAGAGTTTTTTTTGGCTGCTATCCCCACGAGTTTGAGGGGTTTTCAACAAAGACCACTCTTTGAAGTTATATATATATATATATATATATATATATATATATATATATATATATATATAATGGATATTTTTGTGGGGATGTGGCAATAAGACTCCAGAGTAAATTCTTTCAGATATTTATTCCCGAGCTTTCGAATGATTTTCATTCATTATCAAGGGCTATAAATAATTGGTCAATGTTATCATTATTAATAATTAAATGAAATAATAAATACTTACATAAAATCTATAGCGAATTTTGGAATAGTTGTAAATTTTTATAATAAATTCTTTTAAACATAAATCAATGAAAAACTCAAAAAACAATATGACAATAAACAAAATATTTGATCTTGAACTACTACAATTTTTATTTTATTTATCATAAAATTAAAGATTGTTATGAATCTTCTGTTCTTTTTCCATAATCTAAAAGATATGCATAGATAACACTAAGGTTATTTAAATCTGTTTTTTTATTTATTACATAATTTTGTTCTGCAATATATGTTGTTTCCAAAAAAAGGCGTTTTCTATAATTACTTTCTATTGCTAAGACTTTGGCAGATTGATAATCCATAGAATGGCCTTCATATATATATATATATATATATATATATATATATATATATATATATATATATATATATATATATATATATCAATACAGATCTTCTATTTGAAATTTAAAGAATAAGTAAAACATAAGGAAATTTATTTAATTTTGGCTGCCATACTTTCGATACACACTGTACTATATGTAAATTATTAAATTTTGATTCAGTATAAATATCAACCATGACATTTCATAATTTCGATGACATTTGTGTAGAATATATCTAATGATAGATAGAACATAATAGGATTTGGAGAAAATATTTGAAATTGCAAAATATAGAGGTCTCTGCTAGCAACATTACAAATGTAATACAAGAATTTCAAAATCTCACTTGGTTATTGGAAATCATAGATTAGTATTTTTTTTAAAAAACAAGGAAAATCGGTAACCAACGGAAAGGAGAATTATTTTTTTATAAAAATTTAGTCAGTAGTTTTTTATCCTTTGGAGAGACAACATCAGAATTAGAGTTGTCTCAATTTTTTGTTAGATTGTATAAATTGTATATCATACAATCAGATAAATAACCCATATGATAAAGCCAGTGCTTGCATAATTCGGATAAGAATTGCATCGTAAAAAGTGTATGTGGTTCCAGTTTTCTAAATTGTATATATTTAGAAAGTTAGCAGAGTTCTAAATACGTTTAGAATAAGTACGAGTTTTCCTGATCCATTTGGTGAGTCCACTCCAGTTTTTAAATTTATTTCTCGAGAAATATCAGGACTTTTCTTAAATACAGTTGAAAATTTAGATGCATCTATATAAGAAATTTTGAAATATACCAAAATTATCGATACATATATCAGTTTCAATATCAAGTGAATAGACAATTTGAGCAGAAATTTCGTTATTTGACATTGATACACGTCAAGTGTAAATTACACAAGTTGAACGTTTTGATAATAATAATTAATTAGGGTAAATTCTAGCATAGTTGTATTCTAATTTTTAAGTTTTTGTAGAGATTTTGACTGTTGTTCTTTTATGGTATTTTTTGGGAATAATAATTTTGTTGAGTTTGCATATCTGATAGTATAATATATAATTTTGATTCTAACTACCTGTAGTATTCATTCAGTATCCAATCTCGTTGAACTTATCATTTTACATTCATAGAATTTTCAATTTAATCAGTGACATTTGGTTGATTTTTTTAGTGACAGTAAAATAGTAAATGTCATAAAATAATTAAAGGGCCTTTTATTATATTGAATTAACAGTTATTCGAGAGTTTGATAATAGTGAAACATTTAATTTGGAAATACGTTAAAAAAACAAATAAATTTGAAGAATTAATTTTGAACAACTTTGATCTCACCCTGAGATAGGAGTAATAGGTCGATTTTATATAAATTCATCTTAAGATTGATATTTATTGGCGCCGGGCATTTTTTTTGACAACTACGGTCAAAATTGAAATAGAATACGTACTTAAGTTGCATGTACAATAATTGTCGCTGCGACAACATATTATAATTTGGCTCACAACGCGGGGCAATTACAATTAAAGAATATTAAGTATATAATATTAAAGATATTACAATATATTGAACTTGAATGTTATTATATTATATTTAAATTGTGTAGATATTTACTTATTTATTTATTGTGTGATGTGGCTAGCTCAGTTGTTTATTTATAGTTTATTAATTTTATGTAATAATTTTATTATTGGTTCGGTAGAGCATGAAACCCTGTTTCTCTTTGAGTACAGGCTTCCGTATATATATTCCACTTATATAAAATAAAAAGAAACACTTTACTTGTAAAAGAATTTAATTTTTAAGAAAACTTTTTAATTTAATATTTATAAACTGCGAAGCCTATGCAGTACAAAATAATATTATTGATTTTTATATACCGTCATATGCGCATGCTTAACTCTAGTCATGTGGTTCAAAGCGACGCAAACGGAAACTTTACGATACATAACATCTGTGAGCTGTTTAATAAACACAACGTTTTCGTCGTTGAATATAGAGATAGTTTTATATATAGAAGAATTTATGGTGAAAATATACATATACAAATTACAAATTACACATTGCTGTGGAAGAAATAGATTATAAGATTTATATACACATGGAAATATTACATGAAAAATTTATGAAGATTCTTCATTATGATATTAGAAAATGGCGTAAGTACAAGCTTTATTTATATTGAATTAGGCCTTTTTAATTAGTATTAAAGATTTGTTTAATTAATCATATACATAAAGTTCGTTTTCTTTCTGTTTTAGATCGATCATTTCGCAAAGTTTGTTAATTTCATGAAATTATGCACTGAGTTGAGTTTTTTGATATTTTAACTCTTATTATTGGCCAATAATATTTTAAATAAGCACTGACCTGAAGTTCTGGACTTGGGATGAACACCTCTGGACCCAGGAATACTTCATCGAAGTTCCAACACCAATAATTAGGAGAAATATTGATTGTTCTCCCAGGAAAACTGGATATAACTGTTTGTAAGTATTTGTAGGATATTATTTAACAGTTATTCGTAAGTTTAGGCATGAGAATTGGGAATTTTCATGATATTTCTGGAGCACTTTTACATAAGCCTCTTCTTATTTCGACGCCGACTCCCAACTACCAACGCTTCCTGCCGATTTTCCATTTTTTTTTCAACAAACAAACATCTTGTTTGTTAGGTCACTATTTGAAAAAAATTGTTTTTTCTTCATTGATTGAACTTTGTTCTGTCACTGTTTTTAATCAATCACATGTTTTTTGAGCAGTCGAATTATGTTAATATTTAATTCACATACAGAAAAGTTTTATACATGTACTAATGTAAATTCACTTGGCATTATAAGTTTTATTTAGAGTTCCTTGAATTGTTATCAAATAAATACTTTATATTTGGTGATATACATAATTACCTTTTAATAGTCCAATATCTAGTTTTGTTTTTGACAATTTCTTACTGTGACAGTTATATTTATTTATGAACATAAATTCTTTCATGTAACCTCTCTATATTCTTTGTTTCAAATTATATACATTAATTCTATACTGTCTTATCAAATATTTCTTTAAATTCATCCACAAATTATTATTCATTGACTCTAAATTTATTTTACTTTGCAATATATAGTTTTTCTCTATGTCATTATTAACTTATCTATGAAACTTATTTTCCTTATTCTCTTAAATATGTATATGCTTAATAACTTAACAATTTAAACTGATAATAATTATGAATTGACTATACTAAGATTATTTTTATTTTAGATGAACAGCTGACTACGCTATAGCAAATAATCATTCATCATCTTGGGCAGCTTTACTTTTCTCCACTTTATTTATTAGGCATTTTCTAATTTTATACAGTTATTAAGGTAATGTCTTTATTTATTTTTGTTATAAACTAATTATTTAATATATCTTTCATTGATATGCATTTTATTATGAATGGTGTTTTCTTTTTATGTTTCCTTAAATTTCATCATTTCAATCTATTTTCATATAAGCAAAATATTCCTACACAACTGAATTCTTTTAATATATATGCTATCTGGTTCAATATATATATATATATATATATATATATATATATATATATATATATATATAATTTTAAATTAATTATTTGCCAACTCAATAATCAGGTTTATTTTTATTGGTTTTGTGGCAATGATACCAAGTGTACTCTTTCAAATATTTATTTTACGAGCTTTCGAATACAATCGTATTCATTTTCAAGTACTAAAAATTATGAAATATGATCAAAAATTAAAATAAAGGATATATAAAAATAGTTACATTATTTAGCGAGATTGTAGGTAAAGTTGTAAAATATATGTATAATAAATCATTCCAAATATTATCCAAAAATTATTATAAAACTTCAAAAAACAATATATGTATTAAATAATGTTGCCATATATATATATATATATATATATATATATATATATATATATATATATATATATATATATTCAATGGAGAGGAAAATCTTACATAAGACACCAGTGATGTTGTTGCTGGTAGTGTCGGATTCTTACCGACTAAAAACCTCTCCTCGTTTTCTCTGACACACCACATTGGAACCGCTCTCGCATTACTTCGATGTGGTGGCAGGTATGCTGTTCAGCTCACTGATTATTCTTTTTCCTTGATCTCGATAATTGTTCTTACTACTTTATATGAACTTTTCCATGCATTTTCACCGTCAACTAAGTCTCTTGAGAAATTTTCAATGGTAAACAAATTATTTCTCTCTTCTTGGTACCCTGCTCTCATCTCTTCCCATCTGGGACAAAGGAACAACGTGTGATCTACGTCGTCCACGTTCTTACAGTACTGACAGCGATCAGTGTCCGATTTCTCCCTCTTGTAAAGGAATGACTTGAAGCAACCGTGCCCTGAGATTGCTTGCGTCAGAAAGTAATCGACTTCGCCACAGAATCCATTTACCCACTCTTCGATATCTGGAATTATTTTGTAAGTCCATCGTCCCTTCGTACTAGTTTTCCAGCGCTCTTGCCAACATGTCTTTAAGGATGTACGTGCAACGTTTCGGTCCACTCCCTCGTAAATCGCCTTTCTTTCTTCAATCAAGAGGTCAATGGGGGGGATACCAGCTATCACTCCCAATGCTTCAGCAGATATTGTCCTATACGCACTAGCCACTCTGATCGACATCAGCCTCTGTATGCTAACTAGTTTTCTTTTAAGTCTTTTATTATACGTAACCGCGCACCACGCTGGGGCGGCATAGAGGATCTGAGATTGAGCCACAGAAGCTAAGATTCGCCTTTTTGAAGCTTTTGGGCCTCCCACATTGGGCATAAGACTGGACAAGGCAGATACTGTTTTCTCCACTTTCTCAATCGTACGATGTATATGTTCTGAGAATGAAAGCTTTCGATCCAACCATACACCTAGATATTTCACCGACCCCTTTGGAGTGATTTTATTTCCATGAATGTTGAAAGATACATGACTCACTCGAGTTCTTCCAGTAAGCAGCACAGCTTCTGTTTTCTCCGGTGCTAGACTGAGAGAGTTATTCTCCATCCAATTTGACACCATCAGAATTCCCAGATTTGCTTTTTCCATAAGGCCTTTCTCTTGTTTATCCACAATCACCATTGCTATGTCATCAGCGAAGCCTATAAGGGTGACGTCTTTCAGCAAGTCCATCGTAAGCAGATCATCGTATAGTATATTCCAAAGTGTAGGGCCAAGAACCGAACCCTGCGGAACACCGCTACTTATTTCTATATTTTCCTCAATGCCCTCATACCCGATTATGATTTCTCGTTCGGAGAGGTATGATGCTATCAACGCAAGTAGGTCTTCATTAATTCCTCTATTTCTTAGCTTATTTAAGATTATCTGCCAGGCAGCACTATTAAAGGCATTCCTTACGTCTAAAGTTATCACAGCGCATATTTTTCTATTTTGTGGAGAGAAATCCCAAGCCTGTTTTGCAATTTTTATGACGTCTATGATAGCATCTACGGTTTGCCTTTTTTCCCTGAAGCCGTACTGTCTTTCAGCAAGGCCGCCTGTACGTTCCAGTTCCTTCTTAAGTCTAGCCAAAATTATGTGTTCAAAAACTTTCCCTCCCACATCTAAGAGACATACGGGTCGATATGAAGAAGGGTCCTCTGGTGCTTTTTTACCTTTGTCAAGCAGTACTAGTCTGGCCTGCTTCCATTCTTTTGGAAAGTATTTTGTATCGCCAAGTGAGTTGTAGAATCTTAGAACAAAGTCCGTATTGCTGTCAATGAGGTATTTCAGAATTTCTGCAGGGATATTTCCTGGACCTGGTGCCTTGTTTGTTTTTAGCTTCTGATTTGCCATTTTCAGTTCTTCCTCCGTAAAATCTAGGGAGTAAGGGGTTTTTCTACATTCGAAATGTACCTCCTCATGTATCGGAAACAGGTGCCTTACCACTTTATGTATGGTATCTGCCGCTAGTTGGGGTTTCGGAGGGTAGCCAATGATCCTCTTCATAGCTATTTTATAGCCATTGCCCCATATATCGGAGTTTATACCTGCACAGATATTGTTCCAGCAGACCTGCTTGGCTTTTTTTATAGCGTTTCTCAACTGTTTTTTGGATTCTTTGTACTTATCTTGTAACTGTTGTTTCACTTCTGGTTCATATCTTCTGTTGTTTCTTGTGCAGATTCTTCTTTTTCTTGTGCATTCCTTTCTGAGGTCTGCGATTTCCTGCGACCACCAATATACCGGATTACCTCTTGGGTGGCTCTTTCTTTTTGGCATCGAGGCATTGCATATGTTCGCGAGTATTTCATAAAAACTTTTTGAATCTGGTGTAGGTGCATTTACTGAAATACTAGAAACTATTTGGCTTAGGCTTGCAGTATCTAGCTTCCTCATATTCCAACCACTGTCGACTACTTTCTCACTTAGTTTGTCCGATTTTCTGTTCTCATGTACCTCAAACAAAATGTAGTTATGATCGCTAAGGGTCTCGCTATCACTCACATACCAATTTTTTATTACAATATCATTGGTTGATAGCGTTATGTCGATGATTGACGAACTTTGGTTTCTCTGGAATGTAGGTCTATCTCCATGGTTTTGACAGACAAGGTCGTTTTCTGCCATCCATTCCACTAGGGCTTCTCCCCTTTTATCTGTATTCCTCATTCCCCATTGTGCAGATTTTCCATTGAAGTCTCCTACTATAATACTTTTTTCTTTATGCCTTCTGAGATGAATTCCTATTTCTGTTAAGGTTCTCTCAAGGTCGTCTATTTCTTTATTTGGGGAGGCGTAACAACTGTATACTGTGAAGGAATTTGTTTCAAAGTATGTAAATCCATGGCCATGCCCCTGGCGTTTAACTGCTACATTTCTATCCAGTACTTTTATTGCTGTATCCATTTCTTTATCAAACATCCAGTCCTTCCTGTCCTTTATGGCATTTTTGTTTGGTTCAAGAGTATGCACACATTTTCTTCTCTTGCGGTAGCAATTGCCATGTCTTGTGCTCTAAGACTTCTATTTGTGTCTATTTGCATTATTTTGGTTTTCATTTTGGCTTATTTTACATTTATGTTTAGTTTTCTTGAAAGTTAGGCTTCTTTTTAGAAACGCCTTCTTTGAACTCAGAACAGCCACGACTTGCCGTTTGATGGCCTTTTCCCTTGCAATTTAAGCAGAAGGGTGTTCTATCGCAGATAGCTGCTTTGTGCCCGTCTTCTCCGCATCTCATGCATAAATTCTCCCTGTTGGGTCCTTTGCACTCTTTTTGACTGTGTCCATACTCCCAACATCTGTAGCATCTGTCATCTTTTTGTCTCTCAAGGATCCGACAGTCCACCCAACCGATCCTTACAGATTTCAGTTCCAGAAGTTTATTGGCATCTTCTTCGCTTATAATTATAGTCACGTTTTGTTTATTTCTATAGGAGGGCCGTAAGGCTCGTATATCAAGTCCGTTTTGATCGATATTCACTACTTTCGAGATTGCTTCCCTTATGTCCGGTACAGTTGTGACCTCGTCCATCCCTTTAATGAATCACCTTCTTAGACACTAACACCGACACCATTGCATTGAGCATTTTGTCATTTATCTCCTTCTTCAATATCTCCGCTTTGGCTGTTCCATTGCGAATTTTTACCATTAGGTCACCTTTTTTGGTTTTATGTACTTCCTTCACTTCTACTCCTATTGATGTAGGGTTAATTGTCTCTTTAACTGTTTTCAGTAGTTCGAAATAGGTTTTACCATCCCTTTTTATGATCAAAACATCATCTCTCGGTCTTTTTGGATTGATTACACTATTTGTGTGTGCCAATTTACCGCTTAATGTAGTTTTATTTATTAGAGGATTATAAACTACGACCTCAATGGGTGTATCCGAAAAGACAAATTCTGTCATTCTGTGAAATATTATCCCCATAATTCCATCAATAAACGGTAAGGCCAACTGGGTCATGCTGCTCTTTAGAGCGAGCATCTTTATTATTTTGAGGGATTCAAATATATCCCTATCTTGAGGTTCACGTCGGGTTTCATTATCACTTATGATAGGATAAAATATTGTTCTAGTGACGGTGGAGAAATTTCCCTTATCGTCGGGAAATTCCAGAGAATGCCTCATATAGGCTACACCCCCTATAGGTTCTTTTTGACCTTTGAGTCCATCTATACCTCCATATTTACTGACAGCGGTCTTTACATGGTTATTAACTCCAACAATATCTTTGGAGTAGGGCAACACCAATTCATACTGAGGTAGAGATTCCCATATATTGCCAGGCCTCACAGGTATCCTTGAAAAGGTTTTATCTGCCCAGACCTTCTCTGGTACAGATTGGAAGTCATCGTACGTCCTATCGCCAAGAAGTGATTTTCGTTTTTCAAATGTTATTTGTGCTTCCCTGCATAGCTCACACTAGCTGTTTCCAGAATTTCCCCCTTCTTGTTTTTCATGAATGTTCCTTATCGCCTCTCGAAGTGATTTATTTTCTTCATGTGATTTTTCCAACTCATCTTCATTTGTGTCTCTTTCACTAGATCTCATCCACTCTTGGAATAATTTGCCTTGCATTTTTTCAGCTTGGAATGTTAGTTTATATACAGCCTCTTTTATGTCCTTCTTAGGGTTATACGAGTTCCTAATGACTCTATCTAGCGTCTTAATCTGGTTATACAGTTTCTGAATAATGTCTCTAGGACCCTCTATTTCTTTTTTAGAATTGCTGGTTTTGGTAGACGGTTCCATTCGTTTTCGTTTATTTGGCTGCTCAGATATGTCATCCGCTGCGTCAATAACAGACGAATCCATATTTCCCGCATCCAGGTCTGGTAACGAATTAGCCCTTTCCCTAGGCGGAGTCCTGTTTATAGAGTCCCTTCTTGCGAATGGATCATTCTGCTCTTTAATCGAAACGAATGTTGCATCTGTCTTGTCTCTCAACAACGGTTCAGTATTGTTCTGCACCATAAACTTCTTGATACCCTGACTCATATTTCCATGCTTGCTTTTATCCCCATCCTTCCCCATAAAATTTGATTCGTGACTATCCATTTTGTTCCCACGCGTAGCTAGGGACATAAAGAGTCCGTTCCGGCAGAGCCCCGCATGCCGGAATAAGGCAATTATACTAGGGAGGTTGCCTGGTATCCCTAGGCTCCGTTTGCAGGTATCACTTGGCCCTGATACCCTCGCCAGCCGGGTCGCATTACACTGGACGACTAAGGGCTATGTGTCATCTTCTTCTGGCACAGTGGAAAGGATATAAAAAGGAATCCCCTAGCCCTCGCAAACCTAATAGCGTCGGGGAGGATAATAGTTGGGGACTTAAGGGTTTTAGGAACGGATCACACCTTGGGAGTGAGATGTGAGCCTAGCTAGGGTACCTCGGGCTCGCCACACCCGTATTCGCAGTGCGAACCCCTGAGGTAATATATATATATATATATATATATATATATATATATATATATTGTTGTAGATAGAACGAGCATATAACATTCATAGAATCCCAATAGAGTATAAAATTATAATATCTATCAATAAAAGTAATTTATAAATAAAGTACCAAATTAATAACATATCTATATAACAATATGATCAATTAGAATCAGTGGGCATAATCATAGAGAAAATAAATAAGAAAATCAAAAGAATTCATAAACAATTATTGATAAACATTTTTTTAAATAATTCTGTATTTTAAACAACCTTAGACAGAACTTAACAAGCAACGAATATCAATAAAATAACGTGACGCCACACGGAATATTAGACACCTAAAGGATCTGCTTATATTTAAAGAATAAATAGAATAGTAATAATAAAATCAACAGTGCTACAATGATTGATTAATAAATGAAATTTAGAATTAGAAATATATATATATATATATATATATATATATATATATATATATATATAAGATATGTTAATCAAATATTCAATCATAAACGTTAATAGGAAACATAATAATAATATGTAGAAAACTGTAATTATAGGTAATGTCAAAAACCAAAACGAAATATAACAGTTGACGACAAGTATACCAACATAAAATGCAATCTGATATGAAATATAAGAATAAAAATAAATGTTTACCGACCTAATTTATGTATATAGATGTAGTAATATAAAACAAAATAAGAAATGAACTGTATCCATATGTATTATGTAAATATTTAGGTTGTAGGAAGTATAAAATTTGTATATTTGCATTGACCAATCGGAAGATTTCAAATAATATCTAACAAGAAAAAACAATGATAAATACTATGTTAGTGAATAAATCAATGACGATAAGGTTGTAGTGCATAAAAAACAACATTTAGTAGCAAGTTTAAGTCAGAAAAACAATAAAATATTAATAAACAAAGTGACAGGTGAACAATAATCAAAGATTTTTCTAGATTATTGCGAGCTTCCAGTTATAAACAAAAAAAGAGGTTTTGGCGGATAAAAAACCCGCGTTAGACAGTCAAGCGTTGGTAACCAGAGAAGAAGGAAGTGAATTGTATGTAATGCAGTTTTCTTATAAAATTTTCAAATAATAAGTGTTAAATGTATAAGATAAGAAATCATAAAAGTAATTAAAATTTAAATAAGTGCAAAGACAAAATTTGTGTGAAACAAAGTCAAGCCACGTAGGAGAATTATCACCATATAATTCTAAGATGGGAGATTGCCACCTGGAGCGGGAAAGCGTCATGGATGGACACTATTGAAGGCGTCGGCTTGGTGAAAAGAAAAGGTCTGTGGTGTGTTTAATTAATAATATTTGATACCAAATTATGAAAAGTGAAATTTAAATAAAAAACACCTGGTAATACAAATTTTAAAATGATAATAATAAACAAGGAAACGTAAAAAACTCACCTTATCAAATTTGTAGATACATGTATTAATTTCTTTTATGTTGTATCCTTCTAATTACATATATATCAAACTTTCCACAAAATAACAAGCCACAACTAATTTCAGTTTTTATCACGTGCACAATATTATAATACGTTAAAATATTTTTTTAAAGATCGAAATTAAATAGATTAAAAATTTCAAATTTCCTCTCCATTTCACGAATCGATTAAAACTAAAGTAGTGTCTAAATATTTTCAATAATACTATTTAGAATAACAAGGAGAAAAAGTTACAATATTTGAACAGCTTTAAAAACAGATGTTCATTTTTCAGAGAAATATAATGTTTACAAACGATTAGGTAAATTTATGCAAATGAGTCTGCAAAAGCCGTCACAAAAAAATGAATAGTTTTTAAAATAGATATAATGGTTGTGTGATGTGGAAATTTAGATATATATAGATAAAATCCATATTTTACGTTTATGGTGTAAGAATATTTCATAGTTTGATAAAAGGATAATCATTTATTTTTTGGATATAATAGTTATATGACACCAGTAACTAAATTAAAAGCGTCAACTGTATTTTATGTAACTAATATTTTAAATTTCAAATTTTTTTTGTTCTTTCTTTTAATTAATAATATAAAATAAATTACATTGATTAGTGATGTTGATTTTCTTATGACTTCGCCCAGGGACCCTACTGAGATATAGAGTTGTGTATAAATAGGAGCAGCCGAGGTAAAATTTTGAAATTAAATGAAACCACATGATGCAAAATAGCAAAATGAATAGGAGAAAATAATGATGAAAAAATATATATAAATAAAATATTTGTTGTACATATCAATTAGCTAGCCAAAAGTATATTATTATTTCAATAGTAATATTACATCTCATAATTCAATTCAAAATTTTCAATTATTAATACATATTTAAAAAAATAAATAAATACACACACATATAATCATTAACAATATATTGCTGCTATAACTGCCATTACCCTATTTGATTATTTTAATTAGCACAGTAAGTAGTATCATATAACAATTTGTCACCCCAAAACGTGGAGCAAATATATATATATATATATATATATATATATATATATATATATATATAATGACAACTATTAAAATCTAATCCTAAATAATTTGTCGTTCCCAACGTGGAGCATTAGGAGCATTAGGGTATTAAGAGCATTAGGAGCATTAGTAAAAGAAAATCATAAAATAAATTAATAAAATAAAATAAATCAAAATGGAGAAGAAAATGACGCTAAGAGATGGTAAACAAGTTGGAATAGAAGATGGATCTGATCAGGAGACTGAAGGAAGAGGACAAGGAATGGGTGATTTTCAGGTACATTACATAGAACAAGGAAGAAATGATCAAGAGAATGACGAAGAAACAGATGGAAGTGAAAGAACAGAATCAATAGAGGAACATGATGAAAATATGAGAAGGAGAGAAGAGGTAGAAGAAAAGAATCAAGGAATGGTATCTGGGAATAAGGATGAACAAAATATTATAATGCAAATAATTTTACAGAACATAAGTAGGGAAATAAAAACAAGCAATGAAAAAATGGAAATAAGTAACTAGAGAATGAGAGAAGAAATAAAAACAAGCAATCAAAGCATGAGAAAAGAAATAATCACAAGCAGTAAAAAAATGTAAATAAATAGTCAAAGAATAGAAGAGAAGATAAATATAATAAAACAATTAGATGAATCTAAAAAATATACAGATGAAAGGATCCAAGAAACGAAACAAGAAATTAGAGATGAAATGATAGGAATAATAATGGAATTAGAAGAAGTGCAATCAACGAAAATAGAAAATTTAAAGAAGAAGGAAAATGATTTGAAAATAGAAATTGGAGAAAACACCAAGAAAATAAAAGGAAACACTGAAAGAATAACAAAACTAGACAGAGACATAAAAACGAATAAAAATATGCAAAGTATGGAGGCAGATATAAATAAAGAAATAAAAATGAATTTTCAATTAGCAGAAGAAGAAAACAACAAAATAAAGAGGGAATTAACAATGGAAATGAGAAATATTCAAGGAAAAGTGGAACCAATAGAAAGAATAGGCGGAAATATGGAATACATTGGGGGAATAAAAACAATTTATGGATCAGCAAATCAAAGATTCGATGGTAATATAAAGAAGTTGCGCCCAAGAATATTTATTAGGATAATAAAGAACAGGATAAGAGGTATCAACAATATTGAGGATATAAAGGAAATAATAAGAGATCACCTAGAAAATCATGCACTAATATGGTTTGCGGCAAGAGAAAAAGATATGAAGGAATTTACAGACTTTGAAATGGAATATTCAACATACTTCCTGAACAAAAAACAATTGATAATTAGCAAAACAGAAATGAAGATACATGGGGTGGACGAAACAAAGAAAATAGAAATGGAAAATTTGAACATGGAAATTACAATGGAAATGGGAATGGAAATTAGTAACATAATAAGAAGATGAAATAGAAGGAAGTTTGGAAAAGTAACAAGGAAACGGATATCAAAAGAAGAGAATAAAAAGAAGGTTCGAAAAAGAAAAACAAATTGAATAGTAAAACAGGAGAATAGGTACGATATTTAGCAAACGAAAAAAGGAACTGCATGGTAAAGGAAGAATCTGAACAAGAAAAATATATAAATAAATAATATTATAAGATAGTTGTAAATAATTAGATAAGATGTAGATATAGAATGTAGAGAATTTTTTGTATTTTTTTTAATCATATCAGTAATTTATATAGATTTTGTAATTAAATTATGACTAATACTAACAGACATAAACTGACAATGTAATAGATATTTGACAAATTAATACTAAAGAGTTGAGGATAACAGACTTAATAATTGAAATCAAACTAAAGAGACGAATGACAGACAAATTTCAAAGTATCCAAAATTTAACTACTACAATGATCATAATCCCAAAAATTAGAAAATCAAATGAGAAATGAAATTTAAATTTTTTTTAGCATATGTAGAAGAAAGGTTATTATAAGATTTAATAATAGTTTAATTATGAGGATAGGAAGAAAGAATAAGATGGAAAAGTATATAAAATAAATTAATTTAAAATGATGAATATTATTAATGAAATAAAGAAGTGAATATGAAATAATATTGATGAAAAATGAATGATATGTAAAGATATAAAAAGAAGACAGATCATAATTAAGATATTGAAATAGGGTTATAAATAACAAGAATAACAAAGAATGACATGCTATGATAAATTAATCAAATAAGTAAAATTTGGTTTTCTTATTTCTTTTACATATAAAATAAGTCAAGAAAACAAATTTTGGGAATGTTGTTGTAGATAGAACGAGCATATAACATTCATAGAATCCCAATAGAGTATAAAATTATAATATCTATCAATAAAAGTAATTTGTAAATAAAGTACCAAATTAATAACATATCTATATAACAATATAATCAATTAGAATCAGTGGGCATAATTATAGAGGAAATAAATGAGAAAATCAGAAGAATTCATAAACAATTATTGATAAACATTTTTAAAATAATTCTGTATTTTAAACAACCTTAGACAGAACTTAACAAGCAACGAAGATCAATAAAATAACGTGACGCCACACGGAATATTAGACACCTAAAGGATCTGCTTATATTTAAAGAATAAATAGAATAGTAATAATAAAATCAACAGTGCTACAATGATTGATTAATGAATGAAATTAAGAATTAGAAAAAATATATATATAAGATATGTTAATCAAATATTCAATCATAAACGTTAATAGGAAACATAATAATAATATGTAGAAAACTGTAATTGTAGGTAATGTCAAAAACCAAAACGAAATATAACAGTTGACGACAAGTATTTCAACATAAAATGCAATCTGATATGAAATATAAGGATAAAAATGAATGATTACCGACCTAATTTATGTATATAGATGTAGTAATATAAAACAAAATAAGAAATGAACTATCACTGTCTGGCCGAAATGCCTGTAAAAAAATAGTACGTTCCTGTATTATATGTTTTGAAGCAAAACCTGTTGAAGGTAATTACTTAATGGGTAACTTACCTGGGTGTCGAGTGTACCAGTTTCTTCCTTTTCTCAATGTTGGTGGTCCGTTTCTCATAAAAGATGGAAAATCTCGACGTCCTTTAATCATGAAAGCATTTCTCTATTTAGCTGTCTCGACCCTTACTTCGTGGAATCTACTCATATTAGTGTTTTAAATGAAACGTTTCCAGCTAATTCCACAATATAATGAAGAAGGTTGAAAATTCTAAAAAATTGACAATTGTTTCGATAACTGAATATCATCGTCAGAATGACAGAAGTTACATTCTAAAATGTTTATAAGTATTTCCTTCCTCAACTGATAAAAGCTGAGAAATTTATTATCACCTTCTGAGAGCTCACGAGCAGCAACAAACAATATTTTCTTAGATTTATTCGTGTGTATGGATGAATCAATGAACACGTCTTTATCTACTTCTGACATAGTCAAACAATAAAAAATCTTCGTCTGAAGAGAAAGTAAGATTATCAATGAATCTATCGATAACATCTGGTTCCGGTGATGCCATGATTTGAACTAAATAAGATTTCGCTAACAAAACGATACGTTTATGCGACGATTCGTCTGTACATCTCTGCAGGTTTCGTACTCGTTGCGTCTTCACGATTCCCTTAAAAGATGACTACGCTTACGATGCGTGTGCGAAGGGGCTTAATAAGAATTTTTATTAGAAAACTGTGCGATTATCAGTAGCTAAGGTATAGCCGGGTTCACCAGCTATATGATGGACTGGATTTTCTCTCCTTTAACAAATTCCTTATTTTTAGGTATGTGGTTTTCGTCAGTACTATTATAAAGACAGTGATTATCATACAATGGGTTCATGTTATTGGTCTTATTTGAATTCAAGCTTATTTCAAAAAATCGAGGAACTTTTAGATCCAGGTAATTATTTGACTTCTCTATGTTTATGTCGATGTTAACACAGTCCACAACAAATATTAATAGATTTCTATAGCAAATACTAAGATCGAGTTGTAATTTTTTTAATTATGTTTTGATATCTGCGCATTCTATGTATTTAATGCTCAATCTAATATTATGGTGCTTCAAAGACATAAACAAGTAATAAGGAACAGATACATATTATGAGAAAGTATATTAAATATATAAGTGGATTTACTGCTGGAAAGCGAGAGTAATCGTAACCACAAATGTGAAATTAATAAGATCTTCTTGAAACTGACATATAACTGTTACTAGAGAATCGTCGGTAATACTAAGTAGTTGGTATAAAACCAACTATTCTAGTAAACTTTTCAATTTAGGGCACACTTAGAAATTTCTCGTTAATGAAATTACCGCAAATCTGACCTGAGAACCAACTCAGGCAAGCTGTCAATTATTCATCTCACCTGTACTACGTAACAATCTCCTTCAGTATTTTCTCCATATACAAACCATGAGGTCGCATGATAGCCGCATTTCGCGTACGAGCAGGATTTTTGCAGGTGCCGAATTCAAGATAAGGAATAAAAGAAAATTCGAAGTCGAAGTCGATTATTGAAAATGCGTTAAAAAATGTATTGATGATTAGATTATTTGTTGGTGTGAGATTATGATTCCCCAAGATTCCCCAAAGGGCCTACGTTGAAGGCGATATAGTAAGTTTGGACGAATACTCTATATTTTGTGTTCCATTTTAACGGTACTTTTGACATAGTACCTACTATAAAATATATCAACTAGTGTCCTGGATTCCAGTGCTTCAATTATATGAGTGAATGAAACCTTATGAAAGCTAAAGAAGCTTGGAGTGTATTATTTTATAAAACAACAAGATTTCTTCCTGTCTTTCCCGCCAACTCACTCTCTTTCCTATATACACTCTATGCATATTGACTGAAATTTTTGTTTATTGTGATTTCCATACACTTTAGTGATTATCTGACTTATTGTTTTCTTTGGAAGTTTACCAAGAGTCTTCTCAATTGCTATGTTGTATTATCCTACACTTTTAGATTCCATGAAACCTAAGGAGCTTTTGATGCGCGAACATTTATTATTCTAAAAAATCTCAATCCCGAATTTCTAGTTGAGTGGCGCTCCACAAAAATTTTCGCATCATTCCTAATTCTTTTCAAGTAAATTTTATTGGTTACTTTACATGCTTTGGATACATGATGTGGTTCATACTGAAGACAGTCACCTGAAATATAAACATATGCGATTATAATTTTCTTGATTATCTATCTAGACTCGACAGCATAAATATAAGAAATTATATTTTAGAAAAAGGTATTCACTTTATGAAGAATTGTTATAGATTAGTTTATGGCTCTGAATATTCTAAATTTTGCTATTAGACAGAAAGTTTAGACTGACTATTCTCTAGATTTTCACTAGTAGTAGAAGAGTCGGATAGGGCATGACCTTCGCTGATCTGTTAACCAGATGAAACATGTTTTTCATAATGTTTAAATAGATAAATATGCCTAAAATGGGTTGCCTATCGAAATTTTGACCAAGCTACTTATAAATTAATTAATTCAAATTAATTTTTATTTTTACTTTTCACCGATCTGCTAAAAAGCCGAGTTTTGTTCTAACCAATAGTAAATAATATACAAAATATGCCTAGGTAGCTTTGCCGACTTATTCTTGACAACACTACCTGACAAGTGGGTATGAACAGGTGAGTTAATATAGAAAACTATATCCATCTGTTAACCGCTCGAATTATATCCCAAAGTATGGGTAACTTAATAATAAACGCGATGGTATAGCATTGCCTATAATAAACCTGTCATCAATTATCATTGCAAGGATTTGAAGTTTGAAAATCGGAGCAGGCAATGGTGTGCGGTGGAGAAAGTAGAGCGGCCGAAGTTCGCACAATAGATGAGGACAGAATATGCGCACAATATCCCTTAAATGTAGGCTCTACTTTTTGAACTTGGTTTCCAAAAAGAATTTTATAAAAAACAAACTACTTTATTAAAACACAAATATACTTTTTAACAATTTCAAGTCTAATATCATTCTAAATAAAATATGTACAAAATCTTAAAGGAAACATTTGCTGACATTGAATTAAATATTTTTATTACATATTATTGTTATTGAATTTATTATTGAATCATCAAATACACGTTCCATAACTCCTCCATCCCCAGAAGGAACTCAAGGGTGTAACCTGGGTGGAGCAATTTGAGCTTCATCATGTTCTGTTGTAGCTTCTTTTAGACTTCCATTTTTCTTGAATATATGAACAAGCTTCTTTCTGTTTACGACAAGGCA
Organism: Galeruca laticollis; assembly: GCA_963921935.1. Lineage (NCBI taxonomy): Eukaryota > Metazoa > Arthropoda > Insecta > Coleoptera > Chrysomelidae > Galeruca > Galeruca laticollis. The sequence goes on from OY998176.1 coordinate 182,720,262, forward strand.
ATAAATAACAATTGATGATATTAACATGGAGTTTGCACCAATGGACCAATCGAATCGTTTTCTTAAGTGAACTTCTGGTAATGTTTCTTCATAATCTTGTTGTGTGAATAGTAATTTCTTCAATTTTTTTTAAAGCTATAGGGTGACCAATAAGTAGTCTCTTTTCATTACTGTAGGTGAACCTGGTAGTACTTATAGCGCACTGGGGTGGTTACCTTGATTAAGTAAGTACCTTTTAGTGCGACAACGTCGTTATCGTTACAAGTAAGTTGAACTTTCTGAGTTTCAGGAAAAACTCTAATATAGTGACCACTGTTGATTTCTTCTACGATTTAGCTGCTTATTTTGACAGGTATTTGTTGGCACTTTACTGTTGTGGGTTGGACTGATAGTAATGACGTTATACAGTCGACGTCTTTTCCTATAGGAAGTAATTGCTTATGGAGGCACAGGAAATTGGGCTGTAAATCGAAGCACTCTTCTTCTTGGTACTGATAGTATTCGTTGCTCATGAGTAGGTAGGTAGAAGGAGGGATTATTATACTTTGATTGGTAATGGGTACAACGTAAAGGTGATAAAGGTCGAAAGTGTTTTGATTAACTAAAGGAAAATCTAGCGAAAACATTAATTTATCATTTAAGTAATGTAGTTTTGTTTCTACTACTCTGTAATATTTTAAAATTTCATTGTCTAGAAATAACATTTGTGAATTAGTATGGATCTTAGACATCTCTAAAATTATTTCTATCAAATCTACTAAATTAACTATACTATGATGAAGAATGTTCAAATTAGCATAACTAATCGCATTTTCTATATCCGCTAAAAATGCAGACAAAGAATCTAAGTTTATTTTTATTTGATTAAAAATTACTTGAAATGCAATATAAAGGTCTTGATTAAATTCTGTTTCATTGAAAACTGCTGTAAGTAATTCAATCTTGCTTACGATGCGATCTTTCTTTTCCGTTATACTATCTAATGTCTTGTGTACACTTTGCATTAATTTTGAGTTCAATAAAATGTGACTATTAATTTTCTTTATTATTTGATTTTCATTGTTTTCAAGTTGAACAATATTATTATAAATATCTTTTGCATCTTCTTGGTCCATATTACCAGAAATGCTTTTGATAAATGTCCCTAAAGGAGAAAATAATGCTCTTTTACTTTTTACTTGTGGAAAAATAGCGTTTAACTCATTATTGACGTTAATAACCTTGTATTCTAAATGTACATGTTTCTAATATTTTACTAATTATTATAGGGTGACTTTTTTCTAATAATCTTTTGAGTTCATAAAATTTGTTAGTTACCGAGACTTCTTGTGTTTTTATTGATTTTGTAGGAATATAGTGTAAGAAGGTGTGGGAGGCTGTTTTGATTTTTGCGGTACCTATTTTAAACGGAAGAACTACGGGGTTCTTATTCAGATTCTGGATCTCTATTTTGTGGCTCATTATCAGAGGGAGGATTATTAACCTGTGAAAAGTCGGTAGTTAATTTTCTGGGAGGTTTAAAAATCTGTTTTTGATAAGTGTTGTGAGGTGTAGTAACTGTAAGGTCTTGTGATTTAATAACATGTTCTGGCTCATTTGGTGGTTTTGTTTTTGATTGTCTTTCGGTTTGTTTTTTGTAGGCAATTGTACCTGGTTGTATGCTTGGAGGTTCTTGTCTCTTTTCATTTAGTTTTTCGATAATTTTTGATTTATTTTCAGTCATTGTTTTGTTCAGATTTTTATAAATATCTATCATCGTCTGTTTATGTTCGTTAAGTTTTAAATTAATCATTTCTGCATTACTATCAATTTCGATAGGATTTTCTAATTGAAGGTGTCCTGGTAATAGATCTATAGGTTTATATTTTGTAGCTGAGTGAGTAGAGTTATTATAACCGATTACTGCATAGAATAATTTTTCAAATGGGTTTAATTTTGGTCGTGTGATTGAGAGTGCACTCATATGTTCGAGTAAAGTGGAATGAAATCTTTCAACTATAGCGTTACTATTTGGATTGAGGGGTAGCGTATAATGCCAATTGATTTTGTAAAGTTTCGCGAAATCTTTTGAAATTTTATGTAGAAATTCTGAACCGTTATCCGAGATGAAATTTTCTTGATTTTTATAGGATGCTATGAATTGTACTAGGCCTTGATATATGTGTAGAGCTGTGATTCTTGGAATTATATAAGCTTGACCGTATTTTGAGAAACTATCGCAGTGCTATGGAATTTTCGAATTTGAAAGTGTCTATATGTATTGTTTCGAAAGGTTTTTTGGGTGTTGGCGTTAATTGAAGTTTGACAAGTGGAGGATGTCTTTCGTATTTTACTTATTGACAAATGGAACAACTGTTTATGAAATTTTTCACATTTTCGTGTAACTTAGGCCAATAGAATTTAGTTTTGAGTTGATTTATAGTTTCTTGAATACCACGGTGATTGGTTATACCTTCGTGCTGTTCTTTCATTAGTTCCTGTTGTCTTTTGTCTCTAGTAACATCCACTAATAATTTATTTGTTTTTAAAAGTTTAAATGCAGAGTGTTTGAATACTCGAGGAATAAAATTACACATATTTTTGAATAAACTTTCATTTTCGTCGTTTTGAAAATAAAAAGCATACTGATTCTTTGGTACACCATATTCTTTTAAGAAATTCATTACTTGAGATTGAAATGATTCTACTGTTACATATATTCTCCATCTAGTTCAAAGAGTTTTCTAATTTCTTGTCCAGGATTCCTGTCTACTTTAATTATGGTAATTTGGTTGAGAAAGTTATTTAAAGGAGTTTCAGTGATAAGAATTGGATGTTCTAAACTCGTATGTATCGTCGCAATGTCGTCATTGCTGTCGGTGGGATCAAATTCTGCGAGAACAGATTGAATGTCAAGGTCGGTTATCTTTGGGTTTCTGTTATCTGGAGGAGGATTGTCTAGGTCAGTTTTGTTGTTGGTGCTGGATTCCGAAGATAGTGGGTGTTGTGTTAATAATTCGTCAAATTCTGTCATAATTTGGATGTGCTTGATTCAATAGAATTTCAATTCTACTTAAACCATCAGCATTGCTATTTGATGTGCCTTTTCGATATATAACTTGATAGTCAAATTCTTCTAATCGTAATCTCTATCGAACAAGACGAGAGTTTGGTTCTTTCAGGGATATAAGCCATTGAAGAGGTTTGTGATCTGTAACAATTTCGAATTTACGTCCAAAAAGATAAGGTTTGAAGTATTTTGTAGCGTAAACAATTGCAAGCCTTTTTCAATAATTGAAAAGTTTGATTCGGATTCATTAACAGTTCTGGAGGCAAATGCAATATGTTTGTCATGAGGGATTTGTCCTTGAGATAGGACGGCACCGATGGCGACGTTACTTGCATCGGTAGTAACTTTGAGATCTTTCGTAAAGTCGGGATGAATGAGAATGGGATCATTGGGCAGTAAAGATTTACAATCTTCAAATGCTTTTATGTACAACGGATTATTGATATCGATACTAGCTCCTTTTCTTAGACAACAAGTGAATGGTTTTGTAATATGAGCGAAATTTCTGATGCATTTTCTGTAATAACCAACTAAACCGAGAAATTATTTAATCTCTTTGTTTGTTTTAGGAATAGGATAATTTAGAATAGCATTGACTTTATCGGGGTTTGGTTTAACACCGTCTGGAGTGATTACGTGACCTAAAAAGGATACTTCTTATTTTAAAATTTCTGATTTATCTAATTGCACTTTGCACTCTTAATTTTTGGAATATTTTCTTTAAGTTGACTATATGTTCTTGGAGTGACGTTGAGGAAACAATTATGCCATCCATATATACAAAGCAAATTTTATTTTGGAGTTCTTTTAAGATATTCTCCATGACGCGCTGAAATGTAACTGGTCCATTTTTTAAACCAAACGGCATTCTTACATATTCAAAATGTCCACCTTCTACGTTAAAAGCAGTTTTCTGAATATCATCAGGATGCATTTCGATTTGATGAAAGCCACTCGCGAGATTTAGGGTTGAGAAGTATTGACAGCGTCCTAGTCTGTCGAGGATATTATTTATTTGGGGAATAGGATATTTATCGTCAATTGTTTTTTCGTTTATTTTTCTGTAGTCCACCACTATTCGCCATTTCTGTCTTCCAGATGCATCTGGTTTTTTACTTACCATCCAGATAGAACTACTCTACGGGGAATCGCTCGGTCTGATGATATCTTGTTCTAACATTTCATTAATTTGACGCTCTACTTCTGGTTTATGAATATATGAGTATCTATATGTTTTCGAATAAACTGGTATTTCGTCTGTGGTTTTTATTCTATGCTTAACTTGATTAGTGTAAGTTAGTTTTGAATTACTTGTATGAAAAATGTCGGAAAATTTTTTTCTAATTGCAACTTTTCCTCAAAATTTAAATGACTTGTTCTAACGTTTTCAGTATTATCGAATGATTCTAAATTTTGATTACTTTTAATAGACATATAAAAATCCCTAAGTCGTTTGTAAATGGTTTAACTTTTATTGGGTTATACAAATAAACTTCTTGAACTTCATCAGTATCATTTATGATTTCTATGGGTGCATAACAATTAATTACTTCGGAGATACCTTCTTTAATTTTACAGTTGAAGACTTTTAATTGAGAAACAATAATAATTCCAGAATTCACTGAGACAGGAATTTTAGCAGATTCTATCGTGTGGGGCTCAATTTTTGCGAAAAATAATAATTTACCCTTTGCTTCGTAATGACTTAATGGTAATTTTGCTGTCGGTGTTTTCAGTAAAGAATTGTTTAAGTCGAGTTCTACACATAAATCTTTCAATGTTTCGTATCCAATTAAACCATCGAAGAAGTGATGAAAATTGAATAAATAGAATTTAATTTTTTTACTACAGTTAAATTCGGGGAATGCCGGAATTTTAGCACATTGGTCTCGAGAAGTTGTTAGAAATATTGAGCTAATCGTGAACGGCTCGTTCTCGATACAATCTTCAAAATATTTTTGGGAATTTTCTGGATTTAGGAATGATTTAGTAGCACCTGTATCAACTAAAAATGTAAGAGGAGGATCTGATATTTTTACGTAAGGAAGGTCTTTACAGTCATATAGAGAATGTATTTCTATGTTTGGTTTTCTGTTGGGCTTTATTCTTGAAAATTTTCATTTGAGAATTCTATGTCATGGAGATTGTTAGTATCTTCCGTAAGAGATATTTACGTCATTATTTTCGTAGTTAAAATAGTCTGGATTAGTATTACCTAGATTTTGAGAATTATATGTGTCATAGTAATAGTCAGAATTTTGTTCCATATGATATAATTGTTCTGAGGTAAAGGTTGGTCGAGATTGAGGCCTAAATAAATTGTGATTTGTTGAGGGTTGATTGTCGGTTGGTCTCCTTGTGGCTGCAGATATACCACTCATTGGAACGGGTCTAGATTGATTTTGATGTTAATTAGTTTGTTTCCAAACATTTGTTGGAGGTTTTGAGAGACGGAAAACTTGTCGATTACTTGGGAATCGTTGTGGGACACTTGGGAGTGGCTGAATATTTACTGGACCTCTAGGAAAATTATTTTGTGTAGCCGCATTCGGCGTAAATTGGAGCGGAATTTGATGAGCAATTTGATAACTATGAGTGTTCATGACTGGATAATTATTGATGGGGAAATTCGGACGTAATTGAAAATTTTGATTGGTTCTGAAATTTGAATTATATTTTTGTACGGCTTTAGGTCTATGATTATGATCTGAATTTCTTTGTAGCTTCAACTATTGTTGATGGTCGCATTGCGCGTATAGTAGAGGGTTCTTTTAACCCAACAAGGAAAATCTTTAAAGCGTGAACATTATAAAATTCTTTTTTCACTATGTTTATGGGATTTTCTCCGTGTGTATCTAAATCATTGTGAAGAGCACTTAGATTACTCATTACTCTTGTATAAGAATGTAACGCGTCTTCTGTATTCGTTTGTCTTAATTGATCTAAATCGAATAAAAGATCTATTTCGTCACGTTGATCTCCAAAATGAGACATAAGAACAGATTTGACTGACTTCCAGTCTTTATCAATACATATACTATTTACTTCCTCAGCATTACCAACGAATTTGGAATATATACCATAAATTATACTAATATTTTGTACACAGTTTTCGCAACCTGGCATTCTATCTCAATAAGTATCAATAATAGCATTTGCAGTTTCTAGAAATGATGATAACTCTAACGAGTTACCGTCAAATCTTAGCACTATTTCTAACAATTTTGGTTCGAATTTTGCGGGAGGTAACGCCATATTATCGTGTAAAATATCTAATGAATCAGTTATCGATAAATTAATAAAGTAATTAGAAAGATCTAATTCTATTCCGTTTTAAATGCTAAAGCTATACACACTTTCGTTAATGTCCTCTATGGAGTTAGCGACAAGTGAGGAGAATGACATAAACAGAATAAATACAATAAAAGGAAATGAACAATTTACAGTATTGTAGTTGTCTTCACCATAACTTGACTTCAGTTCTTCTTTTGGATTCTGGAGCACTTATTTCAGGATTTCGTACGGAGCGACGAAATTCGTTACTGAACAAACGATTGGAACCGAAGGAATATTTACTGTGAAATTCCTTTCAGTATCCTACTGACTGCGCCACTTTTTGAATTTGGTTTTCAAAAAGAATTTTTTAAAAAACAAACTACTTTATTAAAACACAAATATACTTCTTAACAATTTCAAGTCTAATACAATTCTTTTCAAAAATGAAACTAAAAATTCCTAAAAACAAGCAAACGAATACAGTCTATCAAATTCCATGCAATGACTTTAATTGCATCTACGTCTGTCAAAGAAAACAATATATTCAAAAAAGAATTTGTTTTGGGAAAACGTATACAAATGGACTGTAGATTGAAAAACAGTTGTACAAAAAAAATAGCAGCACTTACCACTCTCCTGGTGTTCACTTATAAAGGGCGCCCTTCTGATGTTTGCGTCTAGATGAGTGATGCACAGCGCGAAAACACAGTAAAATGTGTTATCATTAAACCTAATAGAACGTGGACCGTAACTAAATTTTTGTATCGACGTATACACTATCGATGTTTATGTCTTTTACTCCTTCGTCGCCGTGGCCGTACTTCTAAATTGACTATACAGCCTGTCCTTGCGAATATGACATATACATTTTTAATTTGGGCAACAGAAATTAAAAATTATTATCGAGTATTGAACATTCCACCCACCAAAAACAAGCTTGTTTTTTCCGCTGTAATTAAATTAAGCATATAATAAAAAAACTATTAAGAATTCTACTAAATTAAAAATATAAAAAAAATGTAAATGATTGATCAAGTGATGGCCATGGCAATGAGCAAATCTTGACAACCGGGCGTTGTAATGTACCTACCGTTTTGCGTCTTTAACGTTACTATTCTAATTATCCCATCTTTTCCGGGATGTAACTTCGCTACACGTCCAAGAGACCAATTTAGAGGAGACCTTTGTTCTTCTTTTATTAGAACCAACGTATTTTATGTTATATTTGGAACTGATTTAGTCCACTTACTACGCTGCTGTAACGTATGCAAATATTCTTGGCTCCAGCTTCGCTAATAGCCGTTAAGGGCCGTGAATTTAAGAGTGCCTTAATTTGAGTTAAAATTGTAGAAAGCTCTTCGAAAGTCATAAGTTGGTCCCCTATGACTCGATACAAGTGCGTTTTAACTGATTTTACATCTGCTTCACTAAGTCCATTGAAATAGGGTGCTCCAGGTGGGTTAAAATGCCATTTGATTGAAAGCTTCTCAGAAGCTTGTTGAGCGAAAAAAGTTAATTGATTGTAAGCGCCTTTCAAATTAGTGCTTTGGTCAAAATAAATGTCGGACACTCGGCCTCTACGGGCTATGAAACGTCGAGAACTTGCAAGAAACGTATCAGTGCACAAGTCCGACGAAAGCTCTAGATGAATAGCCTTGGTTGCACCACAAACAAATAAACATATATATATGCTTTAGATACCTTTGCCCCTCGATATCTTCCCATCGTAATTGAAAACGGTCCAGCATAATCAAGTTAAACTTGAGAAAATGCTTTCATTTGGGAAACCCGAAGCGAGGGAAGATCAGCCATAAACGGTAGGTAAGATCGAGGTTTAGACCGAAAACATTTTATACATTTGGATATACATTTAAAAATTGCATTACGAGATGAAATTATCCAAAAATGTTGTAGCATTAAATTTTGTAACGTTTTTAAACAAGGATGTAGATTTTCCCGATGAATCTGTTCTATGAGGAGATCAGTAAATCGATGGTTTTTAGGCAACAAAATAGGATGCTTAGCGTCGAAAAAAAGAGGTGATTGTCTCAAACTTCCACCCACCCTGAGAAAAACTAGCTTATCTATGAAAGGTGCTAATTTTCTGGAATATTAAGCAATTGCGAATAATATTGTTGAAACATTCCTATTGAACATCTTTAATTATGACTTGAAATGCAGTATCCATTTCAGAGAAATCTATACTTATCTTCTTATGAATGCGTTCGGTTTTTCGCATAATTGAAATAAAACGTAAAACGTGAGCGAGTATTCGCTGAATTTTTTTAGAGAGGAAAATCTTGAGAGTAAATCACCAATAACGGATGGAGTTTCAACTGTAATACATAAAGTTGCTTTCCTTTCTTCCTGAATTATTTCAGGAAATTTGTCTACAAGAATCGTAGTTTGTTTGGGAGTTTGGGCCAATGTTCTGGATCCAGCAAAAGAAAATCGGGACCCTGCCACCACAATTTGTGTTCGAGTAATTGCAATGGACTTAAACCATGAGAAACACAATCGGCCTGGTTCATTTCAGAAGGAACATATCTCCAAGAGGACATAGATATCGTCTCTTGAATAAAGGCCACTCTGTTAGCTACAAACGTTTTCCACTGATGAGGTGAAGAAGAAAGCCACGCAAGAGTAACTTGCGAATCTGACCAAGCGTACACAGTATTAAAAGTTAAACGCTTAGCATATGAATTCTTAATAAAATTTAATAACTCTGTAAGCAGATATGCTGCACAAAGTTCTAAGCGGGGTAATGAAACTACTCGAGGAGGTGCTACTCGAGATTTTACAGAAATAAAGCGAGTTTGAGTCTGATTATCCGAGGTTATATATCTGAAACAAATTACACAACCATACCCCTTCGTGCTAGCGTCGCAGAAACAGTGTATTTCTAGTCGAATAACTGTCTTGGAAATGAGCATTCTTGGTAACTGAACTTGAGATATGTTGGGTAATTCATATTTAAATCGATCCCAAAGTGCAACAATGTCATCAGATGGTTCATCATCCCATACCAATTTCGATAACCAAAGCAATTGAATGATATATTTGGCCATAAACACTAGGGGTGCTATGTACCCCAATGGGTCGAATATTCTAGCTGTTTGTGACAGGATACTACGCTTCGTACATTTTGATTCAATAGAAGTGAATTTATAAGAGAAAAACATCTGAACTGGGATTTCATTGCAATCCGAGGAGTTTTACGAATCTAGGACCTTCATTATCGAAAGTAAGAGGTATTTGAGCATCTGTTAAAGGAACAGCTGATAATAGAGCAGGATGATTACTTGTCCATTTTCCTAATTCAAATCCTCCCTTTTTAAGAAGCTTAATTAGGTCTGATTGAATATTTATGGCTGATTCGACGGAATCTGCGCCACTTACAATATCATCAACATAAATTGACTACTTCAGTACTTCCGAGGCTAAGGGATGATTTTTTTGTTCAAGAGTAGCTACCTCTTTTAATGTTCTAAGAGCCAAAAATGAAGCTTAAGAGACTTCGAAAGTTATCACATTAAGGGTATACTCCTCAATTGCGCCTTTGTTTGAAAAGCGCCAGAGAAACCTTTGATATTTTTTATGTTCAGGCTTAATATAAATTTGACAGTACATTTGTTTAATATCACAGCGGAATACAACTGGATATGTACGAAAAGTATGTAAAATAGTCGATAAGTCTTGATGAAGCTTATGACCAGTATATAATGTATCGCTTAAGCTTATCTCCTTTGTATATTTGGCACTAGCATCAATTACTACTCGAATCTTGGTAGAGATGCTATCTGGCTTTATAATACAATGATGTGGTAAATAATAGGCTGAAGAGGATTGATAATCTGAAGACGGAACTTCGGAAATATAATTTTTTTGATGATACTCATTTATAAAGTCTGAATAAAGAGTTTGAAGTTCGGATATTCTATATAATCGATTTTCCAGTAATTTGAAACGTCGGTATACTTGAGTGTATGTATCTCCAAACTGAATATCTGAGTGTTTAAAAGGAAAGGAAACTTACCAGACTGTTCTCGGTAAACATATTGTTTGTATATATTTTCACATTTTAAATTATCTGGGGATATAATATTAGAGACTGGATGTTGTTCTATCTCCCAGAATTTTCTTAGTGTAATATCGATTTGGGATTCTAAACAAGCATGGCAACTGAGTAATGTATTTGGAGTAACACTTGTGGTTTTACCCTGTAAAATCCACCCAAAAACGGTTTCAAGAGCAACGGGTTGACCTTCTGGGCCGGAAATCCGAGAAGAACCTAATACAAATGATATAATTTCTGTTCCAACTAAAATGTCAATAGGACCAGGAATGTGGCGTACCAATAGTTAGTTTTGGCTGTTCGGAGCAGACCTTAGGCAAAACGATCGCTTCAAAAGTGAAGGTAGGCTCAGGTTTACCACAAGGTTTGATCAGGCATTGGGTGATACCTTTATTTGAACTGGAAGTTATATCGTTAATACCCTCAATAGGTGTCGAAAAGGGGTAACGTCGTAAACCTAAACGATTGACAAATTTTTCAGATATGAAGTTGGCCATACTAGCAGTATCTAATAAAATTCTAACCTTTTGAAAGTTTCCCCAAGCATCTTTGATTTCTACTACGGCCGTGGACAGCATAACCGTAGAGTTGCTAAAACTATTAGTGCAAGCAGAACAATGAAGTGTATTAGTCGAGTGAGACACATTTGGGGAAGAGGTAAAGTTTCAATCGCTGAGGACTGCACATTAGTATTCAGATTATCTGGACTTAAACTAGAAGAGCTTGAACTTGAAGAAGCTACATCTAAGTTTTTTTTTAAATGAAGTGTGCTATGATGGGGCAATTCACATGTTTTACACCTTGAAGAAGAAGGGCATTGTCGCACCGAATGGTTAGGCCGTAAGCAATTGCGACATAACTTACGCTGTTGTACGACTGCTAGTCTATCATTAGGATTTTTTTTCCAAAAAATGCATACACCGATATAGTGCATGAGAAGATCCACAAATGACACATTTATTATAGCGTTGTTGGTCATCAACAGTATTAACATATGCCGAAGGCATACTAGATGTTTTAGAAGGATATTGAAAATTTTTGAATTTTGAAGATTGAGAATTTTGATTTGAATGTGTATGCTTTTCTTTACTCAAAGATGAAGGACCCGTAGTTTGAATCGATTTCAGAGCCTTACAATGCTGTTCCAAAAATGTAACTAATGGTGTATAGGTAGGCATATCGATGTTGCTATGTTCAATTTCGAAATTGGTTCTAGTCTTTGAATCTAATTTTTGTAACAAAATATTAAAAATAATGAAATCCCAAGAATTCGTATTAAATTTAAGAGCTTTTAATGCTGCAAGATTTTCTGTAAAAATGTTTAATAAATGTCTAAGTTCTTTTGTAGTTGCTTTTCGTAAACATTGAACACTATAAATTTCATTAAAATAGGTTGTAGCCAAAAATATAGTGTTTTGATATCTTTTAATTAGAGTATCAAACGCAATGATATAATTATTATCTGTCATTGGAATGGACTTGATCAAACTAAAAGGTTAAGAGGTTAGCAAATAATGAAATTTTTCTATGTTGAATACACTTTTGTTTTCATGAATAATACTTCTATAAAGATCATAAAATGCAGGCTATGACTTAATATTGCCTTCAAATAAAGGAACATTTATTTTCGGTAATCGAATATTTTTGTTTTGATTCGAAGAATCAACAGTACTAGAATTCACTGATGAATAATTTAATTTTGAAACCTTTGATTTAATCGCATAAAAATACTTATCTACCTTAGCTCTAACTTGATCATTAGTTTGGAACTCTGCATCAGGAGAAATTAAAGAAATGATTGCGTTATGATTTTCTTGGAATTCATCGTTAATTTTATCCACAAACTGAGACCTTACTAAGAAATTTTGTTTATAAAATTGATCATTTGTATTATTGAAACCATAACTATATATATTTCCTCCAATCGCGTCAGCGACACTTTGCGAAGCCTATCCAGTTTTGCCATTTTATTTTCAACGTCCGCAGGCGGAGCCATTTCTAAATAATTTCAAAATGTTAAATTTTAATCTGCAAAATATCTGAATTTACACTGTTCTGTAAGAACGTCTTTTAAGACCACGCTGAAATAAAATTTTCAAGATAACTATCAAAATTAAAATAGTTATTAAAATTATCAAAAGCTGTATTTTGCCTTGCAAATAAACGTAAACAAATCTCGATGGGGATTTGTGGCTGCGATTGTACTGAATCATCGGCTAGTCGATACAAAAATGCGTTTGCCTTTCTAACAAGCTTATTTGTGGTAAAATGGAATTTATATACTTTTAAAAATTCAAAATTAACCAATATAAAATAACCTTTTGGCAGCGAGTGAAACAACGGGTTATTTTACTTGTCTTTTGATAGAGGAAAAGATGCAAATATGGGCTGGTCTCTTAATATGGGCTAGGTAGGTTTCTCAGCTATTCGATGCAGATCTCTACATCTGACTATCGCAAACGGTAATTGGGGAAGTTAAATGTTTACCGTGGAGATGGCGCCACAGTAGAAAATAGTTTAAATTTATAATACGTGTTTGTCAGTTACTGTGAGTGTCAAAACTTTTTCGGGTAAGTTTATAAACTCAATTACTTAAAAATGAACAATATTTTTAAAAATTCGCCTGTTTCACGTTGAAGCCCTATAATTAGCCTTTAATGTATGCTAATTAGTTTTCTTCAAATTGATTACTTTTGGACATAACCTCTTTTGTTGTGTGAAGCCAGCATGTTTGCAATATGGGCTATGCCTTTGTTGTTATTATGGGCTAGTGGCCCATATTTAGAACTATGTAAAATATATTACAAAATTGTTTCAGGATGTCAACCAAACAGCAGAAAGATGGTAAAAAAAGAAAAAAATGGAATGTGGGAGATATGGAACGTGCAATAATAGTTGTCAGGCAGCATGCAATGGGTACGCTAAAAGCTTCAAAAATGTTTAAGGTCCCACGTTCTACGTTGCAACGTTCTGCAAAAAAGCTAGAACTACAGCCAATTGAAGCAGCCCAAATAAAGCTAGGGCGTAAAGCTATATTAGGGAACGATCTAGAAGACGAGTTAGTTCGTTATATTTTAGAGATGGAAGCTAAATTTCATGGATTAACCAGAAAAGACGTTAGGAGGATGGCGTACACTTTAGCTACCAGGAACAACATCAAACATCCGTTTGGAGGTAACATGGCGGGCAGAGCCTGGCTAGGACTTTTCCTGCAACGCCATAAAGAGCTATCAGTACGACGACCAACGGGAACATCGTATTCTCGAGCAAGAGGCTTTAGCAAAGAAAATGTTGCATCCTTCTTTAATGTTCTGGAAAAAGAATATGACAAACATTTATACCCCCCTGAACGTATCTTCAATGTTGATGAGACAGGTCTTACGGTTGTACAAAACAAGATTGCACAGGTTGTAGGCCGAAAGGGGAAACGACAAATTGCATCATTAACTTCTGCTGAAAGGGGTTCATTAATAACCCTCGTGGCAGCGATGAGCGCTGCTGGACAATTCATCCCACCAATGATGATATTCCCACGAAAAAATATTAACCAGCAACTGATGAGAGGAGCTCCTCCAGGTGCCATTATGGAGGTGCACCCCAGTGGATGGATACAAAGTAATATTTTTACAAGATGGTTTCAACATTTTATTGACACAGTGAAACCCACAGAGAAATCACCAGTCCTGCTTATTTTGGATGGCCATTACAGCCATACACGCAATATTCAAATCATAGATTTAGCTAAAGATAATCATGTGACTATAATTGTCTTACCTCCCCATTGTACCCACAAACTCCAGTCGTTGGACAAAACATTCATGGGAGTTCTTAAGTCTTACTACAGCGAAGAGATCAGGGTCTGGTTACGCCACAATAATCGCCCACTAAGTCCATTTGATGTGTCAGAGCTCTTTGGGAGAGCCTATTTGAAATGCCAAACTGGAGAGATTGCTGTTAATGGTTTCCGAGCTACAGGCATTTATCCATTGAATAAAAACATATTTTCAGATGCTGATTTCATTGCAGCTGGAATTGAAGCAGAAAAGACTACGTCAGTCGCACCTGATGACGCTAGTGATGAAGAGGATGAGATGATGGTGGCTTCAACCTCTGGTGTCAATTCGAATGAACCTACAAATTCTGACATTCCAACATACGATAAATCTACCAACTCTTAGATAACACCTGATCGTCGCTCAAACCAGAGCAATTCATCGTCTAATTCTCCCACTTCTCCCTCTGGGCCTAACAAACAGCTTGTTGATATTCCTACAACTAATACACAGCTTGTTCCTATTTCTGCAGGTAATACACAGCTAGTCGCTATTCCTACAACAAGCTTTTATAAAAAGTCTGCCACGCCTTTCAGAGGACCTTGTCCAGAACATGGCGTAAAAAGAAAGTTATTTCAGAAGTTAACTCCATCAACTCCTTCCACATCTGGGTCCGGGTCTTCTGGAACATCTCTGGTAACACCATATGATCTTTCTCCTGTGCGTTCTTTGAAGAAAAAAACCTCAAATCGTGGGCGTAAGCCAAGTAAGTGTTCGGTGATAACCTCTTCACCTTATAAAAATGACTTGCTCCAGTCTCTTGACAAGGTTAAAGAAAAGAAAAAAGGGACAGGAGAAGGCAAAGAAAAACAAATTAAAGAAAGGAATAAAAAAAAGGGGAAACGCAAGCAGGTTACAAAGAACCAGAAAAAGGAATCTGATTCGAGCACCGAGGATGAGGAGGAATATGTGCCCGCAGATGAGGATAGCGACTACAATGAATTTCCAAATGCCCAGTCTCCAAAGGACGCAGCTGACGTAACTTGTATATTTTGCGAAGCACCTTTTGCAGAGGATAACCACGGTGAAATCTGGATAAAGTGCTTCATGTGCAATCTATGGGCCCATAACGAGTGCGCTGGGGCCGAAAATGAACAATATGTTTGTGATTTTTGCAAGTAGTAGACATTAGTTTTGATTTATTTCATGTATTGTTTAATTTAAAATATTAAAATATATTTCTCACGCATCTATCTCATTTCTCATACATTTATCACACATTTTTGGGGGTAGCCCATATTTAGAGTCTATATTCAAAATGCGCAAAAATGCACATTTTCATTATTTACTCATTAATGAATTTACATATTTTTTTAATCAATGTGGACTTTAAACAGGTTGATACTAACTAATGTAGTTATCGTTAGGTAGCTTTGGAATTGAAATAGAATTTTTTTTTGTTTTTTTACAAACAAAAATAAAATGGGTAGCCCATATTTGCCTCCTTTCCTCTAGTAAAAAAAATGTGAAAAGGTAATTAGCCTTAATGATGTTTTGAACTCAACAAAAACTATTGAAATGTTTTAGCAAATTATACTAGTGATAATTTTATGTAGCAAAATGAAAAGAATTGAAAAGAATGAAAATAGTAGTCTCTTCTAGAGGTAAGGGAACTAACTGTTCTATCCAGGTTCGAATGACCAAAATGTTTCGTATGAAACACCAGAGTTTCTGGGAAACGTATACAAACGGACTGTAGATTGAAAGACAGTTGTACAGAAAAAATATCAGCACTTACCACTCTCCTGGTCTCCACTTATAAAGGGCGCCCTTCTGATGTTTGCTTCTAGATGAGTGATGCACAGCGCGAAAACACACGAACAATGTGTTGTCATTAAAACTAATAGGTCGTAGACCGTAACTAAACTTTTGTATCGACGTATACACTATCGATGTTTATGTCTTTTACTCCTTCGTCGCCGTGGCCGTACTTCTAAATTGACTATACAGCATGTCCTTGCAAATATGTTATATACATTTTTAATTTGGGAAACAGAAATTAAAAATTATTATCGAGTACTGAACAGAATTCAAGAACACAAGTATTCAAAAACCGATGTCACTGCTTTACCAATCATTGCAAAGATACTGGACATAGTATTAATTTTGACGATGTGAAAATACTGGCCAGGGAATAAAATGAAAAAGTAAGAACATTTTTAGAAATGATCAACAATAAAAAGATCCTAATAATATTAACAATTGGAATGATATGCGTAATTTAAACTTAATCTATGATGGTATTTTTAGAGAATAGTATTGGTTCTGATTTTTTTAACTTTACTATAAAATTTAACAACAGCAAAATAATAATTTGTCCGTTTTAACAATAAATTATAAAAAGGAAAAATAGTAATTATGATAAAAAACAAGTAATCTGTAGAGAAATTTTTTTATAAAATGTGATGTCTAAAATAATGAGATAAAAGGCAATAATTAATATTATTTTTGATGCAATTTCATTGTGTAAATTGTATAATAATTTTAACTTATACACGTAATAATTTTAGATTATTATACTAACCAGAAGATGAATCCATAAGTCGAAACGTTCGTCGTTGATAAATGTTTTTAAGTATATTTGACCTAAAATCCATGAAAGTACGCAATATATAACTTGAGTGGTCAAGAAAACAAATAATTTGAATAATTATAGATATTAAAGATATAATTAGTATAATTATAGAATATAAGTGATATAATTATAAATAAAGTTAAGTTTATTGTTAATCGCTCCAAAATAATTCTGGATAATCATATAAGCATATGCAGTGGCTTACATTTGAGGGATATACGCGCATTTAGTGAAAACGTCATGGACGCCATTTTCTTGTCATTGGATGACAATAAAAACAAACCTTTTATTTGTATGGTAATACCACAGAACATTATTTAAAGTATTAATTTTAAATATTCATATATTTAAGTACCGAAAAAGATTAAGTCAAAAATATCTCGAAAAATATATGTAATATTGGTAATTTAATAAGGCGATTTGAGGGTGATGTTCTAAAAGATTTGTTATAGAGAAGAAAATATTGAATTTTCTAAAATTAGGATGGATTGAGCTAACGTGTTTGTGTTAAACAAGATAAACACCAATAAATATAAGACGTACATACCTTTTTGTTCGTTTTATATTATTAATATAACAGCACATAATTTATTATACAAATACAATAACCTCAACGGATTCTTATTATTGCCATCCAAAACCTTAACCTATCCCAACTGATGTCCTCTTATGTAGCACGGAATTCTTTCGCACACCATTGCTTGCTCCGATTTTCAAACTTCAAAGCCTGGCTATGCTATGACAGGTTTATTGTAGGCAATGCTCCATCGCGTTTATTATTAAATTACTTATATTTTGGGATATAATTCAGTTACTTGTTTATACCCGCTTGCCAAGTAATGTAGACAAGAAATAAGTAGGCAATGCTACGTAGGCATATTTTTCATATTATTTACTATCAGTAACAACAAAATTCGCCTGGTTAACACATCGGTGAAAAATCAATAAAATTAATTTTATTAAATCCATTTAAAAATAGCCTGGTCAGGATTTTGATATGAAAGCCATTTTAGGCGTATTTATCTATCATTGAAATATTATAAAAAACATGCTCGATCTGCTTAACAGGTCGTTGAAGGTTGGCTATTCGACTATAAACTAATTTTCACGTCCTGAATGTCGCTTGATATGATTTTATTCCACATTGGGTATCGTCATCTCAAAATTTCAATTACAATGATGTTCATTTTTGACTATATCGAAAATTATTTTGAAAAATCTTGATGAGAATTGGAAGGTAAATTCAAATATGTAAGTATTCACATTTGCGCCACCTTTCAGGACCATAATTATTAATAACGAAGATGAGTTCTCGTATCTAGGACGACCTAACAAAAAATGTTAGACTGTGAATGTCAAAAGCTTTTGTTATTACAGCACTTTGCGTGTTTTTAAAGACATTAGAAATGGGATTAGGCTACGGGTATAGTGGAAGCATGTTCCGACGAACTCTCGTTCTCACGAACACGTCAGAATTGTTGGTCAGATGACAGTGGTTATAGTTCGTACGAATTTTGTGTTATCGATATATTCAAAGATGGCTGCAACTGATAATTCAGCACATGATTTGCAATTTTTGCAAAGCCATTTAAAAAAAAATACCATTTATGATGGGCAAAACCGAATGCGTGAATAAACTTTTCTTCAAGACCAATTAAGGGATAATATCACACATGACTTCAATACCTAGCTACAAAACAACATTTTCGGGTACTATAAAATGTTACCAGGGACGTTTAACTACATTCTACAAGGAATTGAAGAAATAATTACAAAGCGAACAAATTCTGACGAATGTATATCTGTTAAAAAAAGATGATTTCCCCTACCGTGGAAGTTTTTTTGCTTCATATCCCATAAAGATCTGAGTTCAAAAATTAAGCTGATAAGTTTTTCGACGTCCATCATAAGTTTATGCTTACAAATGGCAACAGTTTGCATATTAAAATCAAATCTGTTTGAACTTCCAACTTGCTCTGATGAATTGGTCTGACGATCGAATCGCATGCAATGTAACCGGAATAATTGCCTTCGTGTTTTTTTATTTATTCATGCGAGCTCTCACGTGTTCGTCAAAACAATAGTTCGTCAGTACACGCATTCACTTTAACCGTAGGACAGTAGTTTGATCAGCGAAATTGATCACTTGGAGATAATTATCTCCGAGGAAATTACTCCAGATATGATATAAAATGTATAACAGTGGGTTGACAAAAAATAAACGAATCGAGTCGCAATCAAAACGCAGTACTCTCGACTCGCGTAAAACGCGCGTGTCGAAATACTAGAAGCATCTATAGTCCGACCAGTACATGTGCGAGCAGTCGTACCATAACAATAGCCCTACTTGACTAGAATGAAGTCGCGCGTATAACGCGTTAACTGGTCGAAATGATAAATTCACTCGCACGTAAAACGCCTCATCTGGACAATCTCTTAACTGTTTTAAATGAAACTTACTGTTTCTAGATAACTCCACAATATATTGAGAAAAATGTTAAAAATTCTAAGAAATTTGACATATTTAATATCGAAACAATTGTCAAATTTCTTAGAATTTTCAACATTTTTTTCAATATATTGTGGAATTATCTAGAAACAGTAAGTTTCATTTAAAACAGTGGTATCATTGAAAATATAATTGTCTATATTAATGTTGTTTGTTCACAACTTATTATTCGTAAATATTGTACTATTTGTAGAATAAATTTATTATGCATTTTCTATTACTCATTCAAATTGCGAAATATCGATAAAAGAAAAGGTTCATTATATTTTCAACAGGTGAAAGAGTTCAGAATTGAAATTACTATAAAATAATATGTAATTTAAATGTTTTCAATTGAATTAATATGTAGAAAAAATTGTAAAAAATAAAAAAGTATCCATTCTTCATGCTAAATGTATAATATCTGGATGAACCTTTCAAAAATGAAGATACATTTCTCCCGAGCAAAAAATGTGTTACATTTTTTTTACGAACCTCTCATGGGACTGAAAAAAATTAATAACTGATAATTTAATTTTAGATTTTAGCTTATGCAGAAATAACTTTTTCCCGAAATGAATTATATCCAAGTTTTCCATATAATTTCATCTGAAGTAAACATAACCCATAAAGGTTTTCAATACCTTTAATCCCATTTTTGAGTTCACATCTCTGCCATACACATACATTTTGATTATCTAATATATTTTTTTAATTCAGATAAAGCAGTAGATTATAGGTTTTATTTATATGGTCAAGGAGAAGCAGGATTTTCGGCCCATTTTCCCGAAGTAAGTACATTGCTCTTCATTAATATTCGAAGTAGAAATTGATTTCTTGTTTTCAGAGAGAAAATGAATTAATATTAGGTGCGCCAGGTATTTACAATTGGGCTGGTACACCTTTTAGAGTTACAGACTACACCTATAATATACCAGACTCTAGTCGCCGTAGAAGAGTAATAACGAAGTCTGGTGGACAACAAGTTGAAATTTTTAAAACGGTGGAAGTTCCATATGCGGGTCAAAATGTGGCTTTTGGTTTATTTGGTAATCTTAACATCAATAATCTCTTTTGAAACCAAATTTAATTAATCGTTGTTACTAAATTGACGTAAATAATCTGAAACTATTCGAAATACATGAACTAGAAAACCTGATCTTGATTAACTTATTAAATAGTATACGTATCTTTTATTTTGAACTGAACTAATTATGTTAATCTCGCTCTCTTTCGTTATAATTATAACAAATTCCATTTGAACTAAAAGCTTAAAAGTGATTCTTAAATTGTTTCCTAAATTTTACTATCCTTTTGTCATTTTCATAAGCTGGACAAACTGTAATACTGAAAGAAACTCGTCATGTCGAATACTGGATTTTGATGAAAATGATGATATTAATAAATTATATTCTACAAATTGTAGAACTTTGATAGGAGTATCAGTTCTAGTGACTACATTTCCGTCACTTGCGAATGTTTGATTTTGTAGTCAACATCTACATACTACTTTATTGTTCATGTTTTTGTCTTTTATACAAAACAATAGAATATAGTTGGCGCAAAACATATAGTGTAGCAATGTATCCCCTTTAAGTTATGTTGCGGAGCTAGACTCTGAAAGGTATTAATATTTTGTTTACTTTTACAAATACCTATATTGTATTTGATCTTACGTAATTGTTGAAAGGGCGTTCGGTTTAATCGGAACACCAGACGTGAACTGAGCCCTTTTTGTATCCTATTTGATTTTTTATGGACAAAACAAAATTCTATGAAAAAATAACAACAAAAAAGAAAATTATAACAGTGAATAAAACAATTCTTTAAAAATGAATATGTCTAACTCCTGTTTGTCATAAATAACATGAAAAATATATTAAACATAATTAATTTTCTTCTTCCAAAAGTTCTATTAAACCTTCTCCCATATCATCTGCTTCACTGTTACTAACGTCTTGTAAATCAATAATAAATTTATTTCCTCCAATAATATGGACTTGCCCAATATTCTTATACTCACCTTCGATTTTGATTACTTTTTCAATCTCTGTTTTAATTGTGCCCAAATTAACTCGATGCGATTGAAAATGAAATGTGTATGTATAATTTCTTAAATTTCTTTGTCTGTAAAACTTCAATCAATTGTTGTTTTGTATAAGAATCTTCAAAGTACAAATTTTTATCCATTGAAACATTTTGTGGTTCTATCTTCTTGTAGCTTTTATTTGGTATTTTATTGAGCTGTCGTGAATGATAAGAAGCGTTGTTAAGAACTGCAACACTATTTGGCTCTAAGTTTGGGATCAATGTGAATTCAAACCATGTTCTTATGATAGTCAACGTTGCATCCTTCATTTCCACCGCAATGCACAATAATAAGTCTGGATCCATTCTTTGCAGGCATTGTTGGCATACATGTGTTTGACCCATCAGTCCATCCTTTCTTAACCGTGTCCTGTGTATCATACCAAGTTTCATCGAAATAGACCATTGGCCGGTTTTCTTCTCTATACTTATTTACTTGTTCCAAGTATGTATACCGCAAATCCACTATTCTTCTGATTTCCATAACTGTTTGACGTTTATTAATCGTTTTTGAATTTGAATCACATTTTTATTATCCATTTTTCAAAAGTTTTCTCACAGACATTTACATTACGGATGGCATTTGTCAATTTATTTATTATTATTTCAATCCTTGGTATCTCATTACTTTTGTAACAGTAATATATGGTGGTTTTTGATAATTTTATTACAGTCACATCTTAAAGTTTGATCAATCCCTTATCACATCGCATCCTGCGTTCGTACGGCCTATTCTTGGCTTGTTTTAATTACACACAATATGTTGGACCAAACTCGATATTTCCCAAAGACGCTACATTGTAAATATTTAATTTTTAACTAAAAATATAATTGCTATACAATAAATATGTATACTTACACAAATTCCTCAGAAAAACAGTACACTCTTCCTTTATGTCAGCCTACCAACTAAAGAGTGAGTGTGTGTTATCTGTTGTGAACACCTGTAGTATTCGAAAACAATTCCATCTCAAAATATACTTATATTAAAAGATGCGAAAAATAATAAGTTATTTGAAATTTGTATTACTAATTCTTTTTAATAAAACGAGATATAAGGTAATGTTAATAATCTGGTGTTATGTTTAAGAAGTTTTTAAATATAAATAGGTTAATATTGTTTAAAGGAATGCATTTTGCTCTATACATTAACGCTAAGTGTCTTAAAAAGTAGGATGGTGCTCCATAATTGCGGGTTAAAAATAATCGTTAGACAGTATTTAATAATTATAAAATTATTAAATACATTTTAACGATTATTGGTTGGAATTAAAATATTAAATGAATATATCGTCAAATAAGCATTTTAAATTATAATATTGACTGGACTATGACGATATTCAAGTCAAACGATAAGCTGAAACCTTAATGTTCGCACTATATCTCTTACGCCTACTATACCTGCCGGATCACCTGATACTGATGATTTGAAAAATAACTTCAAGAGATCATGACTTGAAATAATTTATTACGAGGAAATTGAATACCTAGTTGCTCACAAAAAGAATATATTCTTATCCATGTATAATGTTCTAAATATGCCTTAATCACTTTCTAAATTGGATATTAAAATTGCAAACCCCTTTCTTCTTAACCGAAATTGATAAGTAGCTTATTGAAATGCTGAAATATGCTTAAAAAGCTGGATTCTAGTAACAAATTATTTTCTCCAAATTTAATAGTAACGTTATTTTGAACAGGAAGGGTGGTATAAAACGGTCAACCATAATACAAATATTTTCAGTTTGATGTAGTTTATTTTTGATACCATGCAATAGAAGTTTAAATTATACGTTGAAATATGATTTTAGGATACAGCGTAACTTCAGGTTACTACTATGGTAAAGGAAATCTTTATTACGCATCTAGCAGTCCAAGAGCCAGCGACTACAGAGGAAAAGTATGTACCTAGATATCATTTGATCCAGATAATAATCAATAAGATACCTGAAGAGATCAAATTTTTAGGTAGTTGTATTCAAATTCAATGGTGATTACAAAAGGATTATAACGAAAGAAACCAAGGTTGGGTTTCAGTTTGGGGAATACTTTGGAGCGTGTCTTGCAAGTGGAGACATAAATAATGACAGCTTTGACGATCTTTTAGTGGGTGCACCTTTTTATAAAGGCAGTTTATACAACGAAGGTCGAGTTTACGTTTTTCTGGGAGCAGAAGTAAGTTGATAATTTTTTCAAAATAATTGAAGTATTGAGTACCTTCTCTTCACAACCTCGCAAATCATCCCTGCCCTACTGAACTATTTTTTTTCAATTAATCTATTCAACAATAGCGAGGAAGAAGTTCGTATGATAGTGGTGTCACTATTTTCATTTGTATTGTCACTAAATTGCATCTAGCCCAAAAATGGAGTTCTTATGTGGGTAATTGTATTTTGCTTATTCATGACCTATTCATATTACAGTTGCTTAGTTTGTTTGTCATAGAAAGTTTATATTAATTCATTTTTGTAAGATTAAATCAGAGTAGATTTGAAATTATAATTGGAAAGTTGATTATAACTATAGGTCTTTTGAAACTTTAACGAAACGTTTTATAAAAATGCTATTAACATAAAAAACGGGACAATCGTATTGTTATTTGATAAAATGGACATTGACTACAAAAAGACCGAGAGGAAGACCAAAGGAAAAATTGAATCAAAATAATGGAATACACCCAATCAGAGCTCCAAATACGTATCACCAACCATCCCACACAATGACGACAGTAGAAAATTCGCTAATCGTTTGTAAACATAGAACTCTACATCCGAGTATTATAATGTCTACGATTTATTTGCAGAGTTAAAAACTGTGAATTTTTCCTATAAAGCAGAATTACCTTTCTAATTAAAATATAAAAATATTTTAGATTTCAAAATTATCATGGAGATAGTTTGTAAGGAAAAAAATAATAAAATACCATCTTTTTTATCGACCCATTGTAATGCGTATTGCCCAGGTAAGCCCAAAGGAGACAGAGTTCAATTAAATTAACGGTTTTATTGCTATAAAAAATATTATTTACAATGATAAAAATA
The DNA here is from genome assembly GCA_963921935.1 of Galeruca laticollis. Taxonomy (NCBI): domain Eukaryota; kingdom Metazoa; phylum Arthropoda; class Insecta; order Coleoptera; family Chrysomelidae; genus Galeruca; species Galeruca laticollis. The sequence continues at coordinate 182,744,687 of OY998176.1, forward strand.
AACTAAAATACTATATTCTATATATATTACGCTGGTGCGTAAATATTTTTGGAAATCACGCTTCGATGGTCCGTACTCTTCCGTTGATCGATACGTACTGGTGGTCTGAAAGTAGGTAGGTGTAACGGTAACGATATGTATTTCAACTCTGATGACGGTGTACGGGATTCTCTGCGTCCCATAAAATGTTGAGACAGCCAAGGTATGAGCAACCGACAGATCAATACTCTTTCGGTTTTAATCTCAAGGTGTGAGAGTATCGTTTATAGCTTGTCAATTCCCAGCTTAACGAATATCTCGGTTTGTAGGGACTGTAGTTATTATGGCGCGTCAATACCACACCAGAATTATACTAACAGTTAGAGCGATCGTTTACAACCAGTCAATACCCGGCTCAACGTGCAACCCTACGAAGATACTGTAGAGTTTTCGGTGTGTCAATACCACACCGAAATTCTTCTAACAGTTTGAACAATCGTTCTCGTTGCCGTCAATACCAGAAACCAACGGCCGTTCAAGTGAATGATGTATAAAAGTCGGATCAATACTTCGACTTAGTACAACACTCGGCGGTGAATAGTGTAAAGCGTTTAAGGTTAAAGTCAGTACCTTCGACCTACGCTTCGCACTGGAGGCGGCTGAACTTGGAGGAGCAGGAGTCCGTAATCCAAGTCGCCCTATCGTCTGTCGGTTTGCATTTTTATACACATCGTAGAGGTGGTGGTGGAAGTCTCCTTCCCTTCTACTGTCGATTCTACGTGCGCATCTTGGCGTGGGGGACTTTGCTGTTCTGGTGGGGTACCTCGTCATCGCTGCGTTAACTGGTTTAATGAATCGATATTTCTAGTAATGAATTTATATCATTACACCATATTAATTAAAATGTTTTATCTAATATGTATTATTTGTAATCCATCTCCACAGAAGTAGAATCAGAATATTGTTACGAAACATCACACTGGTATAGTCCGTATTTGAAGCAGACGCTAGAGTGAATAATTGGTCCGATAGAGACAAGGCAGAGAACTGAACTATCGCGCTTCGGGGAGATGCCTTAGATGTACTTCAGACGATACCTCAGGAAGAAACGGATGAATTCGAGAAGCTGAAGAAGAGGTTGGACATGCGATATGATCACGAACATCTAGAACATTTGTACCAATCCCAGCTGAAGAACCGAAGGCAGAAACGTGACGAATTGCTTATCCATCGGCAGCAGAGATCATGATGGAATGTCTGGGCACACAGGCAATTATTGATGGCTTACGTGACCCCGATATGCAGAGGACGCTTCGTTTAGCCCATCCCAAAACATTAGTTGACGCATTGACAGCTGCTCTTGAATATGAAGCTGCAACGAAGGCTTCGGGTTACAACAAAGTTAGGACCATACAAGAAGAAGGCGACGAGGACAAGTTTGACCAGATCGTCAGCTTGATCAAAAGTATGATGGACAAGAAGCCGATAAAAATCAGATGCTGAAATTGTGGAGAGCTAGGGCATGTACGCAGTTCATGTAAGCGCCCCAGGACCCCTGCAAACCAAGAACCCCAGTCACAGGAAAACTAGAACGGGTCGGCTACGAGGGGGCAGCATCGACCCATGATCGTTCCAAAGACCCTCTCATACTGATAGCTCAGATGTCGCAACGACAGTGTATATGTGGATGGCGAAGTGAATGGCAAGAAATATGCTCTTCTGGTTGACACTGGAGCAACTAGAACCATTATAGGACCAGAAATAATAAACTCCAAGAAGAAGCTTTTACCAACGAGACTGCGACTGCGGACCGCCACAGGTGAGAGTGCCAATGTTCACGGTGAGACACAAATCCAATTAGGAACTGGCGCATAAAAGTTCACGCATACGGTAATCGTAGCTGACATTGAAGAAGACGTGATTCTGGGAATGAATGTACCTGGTTTCCAATTAGACTTTAGAAACAGAACCATTAAAGTGGGTTCCGAGGAGGTATTCCTTCATCCATATGAAGGCAGTTCGGTGTTGGCAGCTGTACAGGAAGATGCCGTTCTACCTGCACGAAGCGAAACCATGATAGTAGCACGAATACAGGGAATCATGGAGGAAGGTACACCGGTTATGATGGAGCCCAGGAACCACGACGAAGAGGTTGGCAAAGGAGTACTGATTGGAAAAGGAGTGGTTACGTCGGTGAAAGAGATCCCATTACGTGTGATAAACGTGAATGATTGCCCAGTTACCATCCAGAAGGAAACCAAGATTGGATCCTGCGTACCAGTGGCGTCTATAGTTCGCCAAACAACGACCACTGACAATTCTAATGCCAGATTCGAACAAATGTTCGAGCTGAAAAAATGAGAATGAGAGAATTTCTCTTGCAGTATCGAGACCTATTCGTACCAAAAGGAGAAAAGACTGGTAGAACATCAGCCATCAAACACAAAATCGATACTGGTAATGCTAAGCCAATTAGGCAATCAGCTCGAAGACTACCACGAGCGAAGAGAGAGGAAGCTGAAAGAATAATTCGAGAGATGGCAGAAGAAAAAGTAATAGAACCATCTACTAGTCCATGAGTGTCTCCAGTAGTGCTCGTCAAGAAAAAGGATGGAACTACGAGATTCTGCGTGGATTATCGCCAGTTTAACAACGTGACGAAGAAAGACAGCTGTCCTCTGCCTCGAATTGACGATACGCTAGATACTTTGGCCGGCAGCAAACTGTTTTCCACCTTGGACCTGAAGTCTGGTTACTGGCAAGTGGAAATGGACCCAGAAGACAAAGAGAAGACTGCTTTTACTACCGGATCTGGATTATGGCAATTCAACGTCATGTCATTCGGGCTCTGTAAGGCGCCTGCGACATTTGAAAGACTCATGGAAATGTCTTGAGAGGGTTTGTCTTGGAAGACATGCCTGGTCTATTTGGACGACATCGTAGTACTGGGGAAGACATTTGACGAACACTTGAAAAATTTGGAAGACGTATTCAAACGGCTCCAAGCTGCCCAGCTCATGTTAAACCCGAAAAAATGTCAGCTGTTCCAAAACCGAGTCAACTATCTAGGTCATATAGTGAGCAATGAAGGAGTGGTGGTGGATCCAGAGAAAATTGCTTTCATTCAGCAATGGCCGCAACCAACCAACAAACATCAAATTAGGAGTTTATTTGGACTTTGCACGTATTATAGAAGATTTATCCGGAGGTTTGGAGATATTGCCAAGCCTCTAACTCGACTTACAGAAGAAGCAAGATATTTCCAATGGGACGAAGACTGTCAAATGGCTTTTGAAACCTTGCAGAGGCATTTAACCTCGGCGTCGATATTAGGATACCCATTACCAGAGGGAAACTTTATTCTTGACACTGACGCAAGCAACGTAGGAATTGGTGGAGTGCTCTCACAGATCCAAGGAGGGCAAGAAAGAGTATTGGGATATTTAAGTAAAGTCCTCTCCAAACCAGAACGAAACTACTGCGTCACAAGAAGGGAAATTTTGAAGGTAGTGAAGTCCGTGGTCCACAGTGACCAGGGCAGAAATTTCGAAAGCCATCTATTCCAGGAGATTGGCGAGAAGCTGGGAATGAAGAAGACCAGGACAACAGCATTACATCTACAGTCAGATGGAATGGTCGAGAGAATGAACAGGACTATTGGAAAATAACTGTCCAAAGTGGTTTCCAGCCATTGGAAACTAGTATATTTCCCTATTCGCATTGGCTTATCGATCTGCCGTCAATGAGTCCACTGGTAAAACACCTGGGAAAATCCTGTTCGGGCGTGAAATGAGGCTTCCGTGTGACCTGGAATTTGGCTGTCGGCCTGGAGAAGATCTAGCAGGAGAAGACTACGTGATCCAATTGAGAAGAAGGCTGGACGATATTCATGAATTAGTTCGAACAAATCTTCAAGTTACCAGCGACAGAATGAAAAGACGGTACGACACGCAGGCCACAGTAGGCGGTTTTAAAGAAAGGGACAAAGTATGGTTCCACAACCCGACGAGAAGGAAAGGCTTTTCTCCAAAATTACAAAAATTCTGGTAAGGTCCATACTTAATCAAGAAAAGGATCAATGATGTTATATATCGTATAAGCAAGGTCACCAACGGAAAACCATAAGTAGTTCACCAAAACCGACTAGCGCCATTCGATGCAGACCATGACCTAGAGGAAGGAGTAAACCTTATTCGAGATGTGTCTGACCCTACCTTCAATGAATTTATGAGCGCGTATGGAGGTACCGGGAAAGCTAGATATGGAGTCACTTCGGAACAACAACAAGATTTGTTCACTCTCCCGGAAGATTATTCACTGACATACAACATCCCCGCCCGTATCAAGAACGCACGAGGGTTGCCAACCGTCTTTCGAAAGGAGTTCGGGCAATCAGAAAAACTTGAAGACCAGATCCCAGCCCCTGGCAAGACACTGAAACTGAAACATAAGTCGCGGTACGTCTTCTACGTGGTAACTAAAAATGAATTTCAAGATCGATCTTCCTACCGCGATGTGTGGGAAGCACTTCTAACCCTACGAGACCATGTGTTGGAATCCAGCGTGAATAAACTGGCTATGCGTAAGATAGCGAGTAACCAGTTGGATTGGCGAATCATCAGGAACATTGTACAGATTATCTTTCAAGATACCGGTGTCCAGATATTAATTTGCAGCTACAACCCCTGTTATCAGTATCCGATTAAGACGGTGCCCTGCTATTTTCATAAGATCGGAACGTGTAGAAATGGTGCCAGTTGCCGATGCAAACATCCAGTCTCGGCTACACAAAAGTTCCAGGAGGAACTTCCATTTAAGGAGGGGGTAATGTTACGAAACAGCACACTGAAACAGTCCCTAAATCCGACTCTGTCTATGCCAGGTTTGAAAGTTAAAATTATGGCGGACGCGCAGGGTTTCCTAGAATTGTTTACGAATAGTGACTATCTTATCTACATTGTTTTTGTGACCAGTCTTATCCAGAAACTGCGAGAGCCAATTGTTTTTGTGTGTGTAAGCTGCAATCTAGAATTCTCTAGTAAAAAAGGCATTATTATATAAGGGACCGATCAAGAAGAGTGGAGTTTAGTTGATAATTTGACATCGTGAGATAAACAAGTAAATAAGTGAATATAAATTAATGAACTGTTTATATAAATTAGTTTAAGTGAATATACTGTGTATATAAGTAGTGAATAGTGTAGTGTTTAAATAAATTAAGTAAGTAGCCATACCGTGTGTTCAAAGTTTATCCCACCAGTTTATTGTTTAAATAAATAAGAAAAACATGAGAATATGTAACATTATTACATAATGGATGAGATATTACTTTTATCAATACATACCACAAAATCAAACCATATCCTTAAACCTCTACATGACATTTACACGCGCGCCAACATTTGTCAATGTCCTAACCATTTGTATGTTATTAATAATTACGGCTGTGAAGAAAACATAGTATTACTGGGAAACTCCGCAAATATCCACACAATATACAAAAATTTTCCGGAAATAAATCAGTTTATGGCAATATTTCCAATCAAAGAAAAAATAATCATAAAATGTTGGCAAGAAATTAAAGTGAAAACTTGAAGGCTTGTATAATAGAGAATTCACCATACAAAATTATTTTCTAAAATCAAGAATTACTATCCCAGCACAAAACAATTGGACAACCTTTTATAATAAATGAATTGAATTTGAAATTTGTCAATTATACATCTCTCCGATGAATATTCATTTATATATACACGTGAAGCTAATAGGCAACTTTCTAGACACTCACCCAATACTAAAATTATATCAATTCTTTCTTGTATTGAATGTTTTCATTCTGAATATTATAATGAATTAATTGTGAATAATTGAAAGCAGTATTTAAATTGGTGAAGCTTCATGGAAAATATCAACAACTAGACTTAATATTGACATTAAATTTGACATTTCAAGTATTGCTTAGAATAATTGACAGCCTAATACTCCTTTATAATATAAGAGAAAGACACAGAGCTGACTTTAAGTATATTTTCTATTCATTACGTGAAAATACCAAACCGGGCTATAGGGAACCCTAATACCGTTTGAAAGAGAATCGTTTACTGGATCGGATATAATGAAAAAATACCGAGTGTTCTATTTAAGATAAGCATGTTTTTCAAGTTAGCAGGGGTCCATAATATTTCGCACTTTTTGGAATACCCTGTACATTTATTCATAATCCTAAATATTGCAAATAGTAGACCAAAGACTTCATATCAACTGATCCAAGGCAATTTCATATATTCCTATTCGTTTTATCGTTATTATTTTTTTGTGACATACCGTATTTCGAGAAAAAACGAGATATTTCGAAAACCATAAAATATAGGTATGGGGAATCCTTAAGAAACAGACATTATTTATTTTCGTCAAATTCGAAATATACAGGGTATACCATTTAATAAAATGTAACTTTGATATTCCAAAATTTTTTAAACAAAGGAACAAAATTTACAGGTATAGATATTTTTAAAATGTAGCTCTTGTTGACCTACATGTATGTATATCAAAATATTTTTTAAATTGTCGTGGTTTGGACACCAGATTCTCTGCCGTTTGTGGTGCCCCAACCATTTACGTAGGGAAGCGAAATATAAGTATTGGATTTTTTATTGGTTTGGGAGTTGTTGTATATGTAGTGAATTCGTTTATTAATAATTTTGTTAGTGCAATGTAGTGGGTAGTTGTTTTCTGCTAGAATGGTTTTAATTTTTTTTAAGTTAGCTTCTCTAAATTTAGGATGTGAGAGTTTAATAGCTCTATCAGTTAGATTATTTATAACACTCTTCTTATGACATAGTGGCGCATTTGAAAAAAAAGTTTGTGAATCTATGAGATGCACCTGGTTTTGTATACCAGTTTGTTGTAATATTCCCGTTTTTGTCGTATGAGATGGTGGTGTCTAAAAAATTGATTGTTTTGTTATTGTCTGTTTCGATTGTGAACTTTAGTCTCTCATTAAAATTATTAAATTTATTCAAAATTTCATCAATTTTATCATTAGGTACACAAGTCAAAATGTCATCAACATACCTTTTAAAGAAAACTGGCTGAAAACTTAAGGAATTTAAAACTTGTTTCTCAACATATTCCATGACCAGGTTAGCTATAGATGCTGCAAGAGGAGATCCCATTGCAATTCCAAAAATTTGAGAATAAAATGTATCTTCAAATTGAAAATAAGTTGATGAGAGACATAATTGTGCGCCGTTAAGAAATTCTTCCAAATTCAATGATGTGTGATATTTGATTTCATCCCATTTCTCTTCCAAGATACGTAAAGCAAGCTTTGTGTCAATGTTAGTGTATAAAGATGTTACATCGAGAGAGATTAGAATATGGTTCTGTGGCACCTTTTGTGTTCTTATAAATTTCACAAATTCCCAGGAATCTTTTGTAAAGAAATCATTTTTACCAATTATATCAGATAAAATATTAGACAAATATTTTGACAAGTTATATGTGACTGTTTGGGTATTACTTACTATAGGCCGAAGTGGTATTCCATTTTTATGTAGTTTGGGTAACCTATAAATAGCTGGAGGTTGTGCATTGTGTACACATAATTGATTTTTTGTCTTTGTGTCTATTAGTTGTAATTGAAACCATTTATTGATAACTTTGTTTACATTAGTTTGAATTTTTTCAGTGGGGTTGTTCCGTTCTTTTTTATATGTTCTTATATCTTTAATTAAGTTAAACATTTTTTCCTTATATTCTGTTTTGTTCATAATAACGGTTTTATTTGTTTTATCTGCATAAGTTATGAGAATGTGGCAATTTTGCCTAAGGAATTGGTTAGCTTTTTTAAAAAGATGATTAAAAAATCGTGTGTTATTTGTAATGGATTTTTTTTATATTTTTCTTGAAGTTTCCAATAACATTATTTACTTTATATCTAATGTCATTTTGAATTTCGTTCGTAAAATTACTTATGCCTGCTTTTAGATTTGCAATAATTTGTTCAGTTGGTAAATTGTTTGATTCATAGTTAAACTTTTGACCAAGACTAAGAGTATATAGAATATCTTCTGGTATATTATCATTAGTTGAATTTGTGATCCAATTTTTATTTAGTTTAGTACATAGATGGGGTTGTTGTTTATTTTTAAGATTATCTATTTTATTTTTTTGTTTATTTCTCGTTTTTTGGAGAATATTTTCATACGATTGTTTTTGGTACTCAAAAAAGTTTTCTAAAATGTTGTGTGGTATATTTGGTTCCATTTTAGTTTTAATAATAGCCAAATCTCCATTCAACTTATTAATATTTTGAAATGAATCAGTAATAAACAGCTGTAATAATTTGAAATAGAACATATTTAAAACGGTTTTGAATTTACTTACGGTCTGATTATTTTTGAAATTGTAAGCCTTTTTTAATTTGAGAAAAGTAGGCACCAACTCTGAGTTCTTGCACCTTACTAGAAAGATTCGTCTATTTTCTCTTTAGCAAGTTTTTTATTTGTGTGAGCATACTTCTTCATTAGATCTGTTTGGTGTTTTCCAATGGTATTTTCCAACTCTCTGTAATAGCCCTTCATCTCGGTAATTATTTCCTTGGTTGTTTTTTACTCCCAACCTATATTTATTTCAATAATTTTTCTTGACCATCCTGTATATATATTTGTATGGAAATTTCTTGGATTAAGGTCATTAAACAAACTTTGCACGTTTCTTTTAATACATTTTTTTATTGATTACGTACGTTTCGACATAATCCTGTCATTATGAAATCACCTACAATAAAATTAAAATATATCATTACAAACAGAAACTACACTATAATTAAAAAGTAAAAACAGTAAAAAATTTTAACTCTTAAAATAATCAAATTTGTTCAATTGACAATGAAATAAATTACCTGTTTGATGGGACATCACTTGGTTAAAAGATCTTAAAACTAATTTAAAATTGCTTTTTTAAAAATATAAGTTTCCATGTCAAACATCCTCCTTCTCTTATCACAGCTTAATTAGTTTTAAATAGTATTTGCAAAACATGCATTATTGGTTTTTTAACTCGTACATAGTGCACTTTGAATTTTTTTTTATTTGATAGTACAATCGATATTTCACAATTTTTAGTACATATTCAATAGTAAGGTACAAAAAGTTTCAGAGGTGGTACTCAAATACTTATCTGTGTTATTATTTTTTTATTATGCCGTCATAAATAATACTTAGATTTTTGATGTCATTTCTGGAATTGATACTGTTGGAATTTTATTTACTATGGATCATTTCTAAAACCGTTCTAACCTTATCGTTTTTATCTTTTGCAAGAATTTTAGTTTGGTCATAGTTGGAAGAGTGTCCTGTTTGTTGTTTATGATGTGAGAGTGCTGTAACATCTGTTTTAGAGTATTTGTGAGCTTGTAGTCTTTTTTGCAAATATTGTTTAGTCTGACCAATGTATGTACTGGGACAGTCTTGGCAAGGAATTTGATACACTGTATGTGTTTGTTTGTTTTTATTTATTTTTGGTTTCATTTTTGAGAAAAATATCTTGTTGGTATCATTAAGTTTGTGGGAAATAGATATTTTTTCCTTTTGCGTTATTTTGTTTATTTTTTCAGACCGACCATTTACGTGGGGAAGCGAAATATAAGTATTGGATTTTTTACTGGTTTGGGAGTTGTTGTATATGGAGTGAATTCGTTTATTGATAATTTTGTTAGTGAAATGTGGTGGGTAGTTGTTTTCTGCTAGAATGGTTTTAATTTTTTTAAGTTAGCTTCTCTAAATTTAGGTTTAATAGCTCTATCAGTTAGATTATTTATAACACTCTTCTTATGACATAGTGGCGCATTTGAAAAAAAGTTTGTGAATCTATGAGATGCATCTGGTTTTGTATACCAGTTTGTTGTAATATTCCCGTTTTTGTCGTATGAGATGGTGGTGTCTAAAAAATTGATTAAACATTTTTTCCTTATATTCTGTTTTGTTCATAATAACGGTTTTATTCGTTTTATCTGCATAAGTTATGAGAATGTGGAAATTTTGCTTAAGGAATTTTACGAACGAAATTCAAAATGACATTAGATATAAAGTAAATAATGTTATTGGAAACTTCAAGAAAAACATAAAAATCTATTACAAATAACACACGATTTTTTAATCATCTTTTTAAAAAAGCTAACCAATTCCTTAAGCAAAATTGCCACATTCTCATAACTTATGCAGATAAAACAAATAAAACCGTTATTATGAACAAAACAGAATATAAGGAAAAAATGTTTAACTTAATTAAAGATATAAGAACATATAAAAAGGACCGGAACAACCCCACTGAAAAAATTCAAACTAATGTAAAGAAAGTTATCAATAAATGGTTTCAATTATAACTAATAGACAAAAAGACAAAAAATCAATTATGTGTACACAATGTACAACCTCCAGCTATTTATGGGTTACCCAAACAACATAAAAATGGAATACCACTTCGGCCTATAGTAAGTAATACCCAAACAGCCACATATAACTTGTCAAAATATTTGTCTAATATTTTATCTAATATAATTGGTAAAAATGATTTCTTTACAAAAGATTCCTGGGAATTTGTGAAATTTATAAGAACACAAAAGGTGCCACAGAACCATATTCTAATCTCTCTCGATGTAACATCTTTATATACTAACATTGACACAAAGCTTGCTTTACGTATCTTGGAAGAGAAATGGGTTGAAATCAAATATCACACATCATTGAATTTGAAAGAATTTCTTAACGGCGCACAATTATGTCTCTCATCAACTTATTTTCAATTTGAAGATACATTTTATTCTCAAATTTTTGGAATTGCAATGGGATCTCCTCTTGCAGCAACTATAGCTAACCTGGTCATGGAATATGTTGAGAAACAAGTTTTAAATTCCTTAAGTTTTCAGCCAGTTTTCTTTAAAAGGTATGTTGATGACATTTTGACTTGTGTACCTAATGATAAAATTGATGAAATATTGAATAAATTTAATAATTTTAATGAGAGACTAAAGTTCACAATCGAAACAGACAATAACAAAACAATCAATTTTTTAGACACCACCATCTCATACGACAAAAACGGGAATATTACAACAAACTGGTATACAAAACCAGGTGCATCTCATAGATTCACAAACTTTTTTTCAAATGCGCCACTATGTCATAAGAAGAGTGTTATAAATAATCTAACTAATAGAGCTATTAAACTCTCACATCCTAAATTTAGAGAAGCTAACTCAAAAACAACTCCCAAACCAATGAAAAATCCAATACTTATATTTCGCTTCCCTACGTAAATGGTCTGTCTGAAAAAATAAACAAAATAACGCAAAAGGAAAAAATATCTTTTTCCCACAAACTTAATGATACCAACAAGATATTTTTCTCAAAAATGAAACCAAAAATAAATAAAAACAAACAAACACATACAGTGTATCAAATTCCTTGCCAATACTGTCCCAGTACATACATTGGTCAGACTAAACAATATTTGCAAAAAAGACTACAAGCTCACAAATACTCTAAAACAGATGTTACAGCACTCTCACATCATAAACAACAAACAGGACACTCTTGTAACTATGACAAAACTAAAATTCTTGGAAAAGAAAAAAATGATAAGGTTAGAACGGTTTTAGAAATGATCCATATTAAACAAAATTCTAACAGTATCAATTCCAGAAATGACATCAAAAATCTAAGTATTATTTATGACGGCATAATAAAAAAATAATAACACAGATAAGTATTTGAGTACCACCTCTGAAACTTTTTGTACCTTACTATTGAATATGTACTAAAAATTGTGAAATATCGCTTGTACTATCAAATAAAAATTTCAAAGTGCACTATGTACGAGTTAAAAAACCATTAATGCATGTTTTGCAAATACTATTTAAAACTAACTAAGCTGTGATAAGAGAAGGAGGATGTTTGACATGGAAACTTATATATTTAAAAAAACAATTTTAAATTAGTTTTAAGATCTTTTAACCAAGTGATGTCCCATCAAACAGGTAATTTATTTCATTGTCAATTGAACAAATTTGATTATTTTAAGAGTTAAATTTTTTTACTGTTTTTACTTTTTAATTATAGTGTAGTTTCTGTTTGTAATGATATATTTTAATTTTATTGTAGGTGATTTGATAATGACAGGATTATGTCGAAACGTACGTATTCAATAAAAAAATGTATTAAAAGAAACGTGCAAAGTTTGTTTAATGACCTTAATCCAAGAAATTTCCATACAAATATATATATGTATATATATATATATATATATATATATATATATATATATATATATTTGTATAGGATTCAATAATTATTTATTATTTGAAAAATAATTAAACATGTATACCAACTCTTTCAAAGGGTAGGGTTCAAGTGCGCCATTCAAATTTACTCTAATTATTGGTTTGTGAAATTAAAATGAACAAAATTATGATTTCAGGAATTTTTTTAAAACATAGAAATTTACAAACAGAAAATGTGTACAGATATAAAATAGAACTACTATTACTATTGAACAATTAAGATGTTTTTTAAATAAAGGCCTTTTTTTAATTTAGATATCTCTAATATAATATTTTAAAATGGTACCTTTTATTTACTAGGTTTGTATCCACTTCAAACTAATCTTCATTTGGACATTTGATAAGCTGAGGACAAAGTTCTGAACAGTTTATTTCGTCTTCGCCTTTTGGACAATTAATGATTCCGTCACATTTGTCTTTATACGGGTCGAAACATCTATCTATAGAAATATTACTGCAAGGGGTAGTTGATGAATTACAAATAGCACACCCCGTGAAATCAGAATGGTCTGTACAAACGAAATCTGCTGTTCTACAAATATTTGTGGAATTGTAACAACCAGATCAATCCAAACACATAAAAACACTGGGTTATTATATTTTAGAGTTACGGAGAGTTTGTTTCTTGAAGATAGTACAACAGGTTTGGGTAGTATGTCGTTACTGCACACGTTCAATTGAATATTGTCGAAGTTTCTAATTGACAAGCACGTGGAATTTCTTGAGAAGTTCAATTTTAATATTCTTAATGTAGTTATTGTATTCTCTGGTGAAGGTATTACCCAATTACATAAACTATTACTGTTTCTGTCAGATGATATATACTGTATGCTTCCTTGTAATTCGAACGAGGTCGTTTCTCCACAATAATCCGAAAAGTTTGCGTAAATTAGCACGTTCTTCTTGACGAGATCAATTATAATACCACTTTTCACTTTGACATTTTAAAAACCAACTGACTTTTCTGATTTCCATCATAATCTATCACGTTGCGGGTTGCTATCGAAACTTCTCTATATCGTATCAATTGTATAGATATAGTGTGATTAACGACGATTCACTGTTTACATTACCATGAATTTTTAAGCCGTATATGAAACATGAAAATGACATTTTTGTATTAGAAATTCGCATATAGAGATAAAGATTTTTATACATATAAATATTAACATAACTTATTTACTATTTATTAAAATTCCTGAAATCCCTTGCATAAAATAACCTAATTACTAACTATATGAAAATTTAACGCGTTTCTTTTAAATTATTTTGAATTTCATTCTAATTTCAACGGATGCTTTTGAAATTACATCATGTACTGCATTATTAATTTTAATCTCTATTGTATCTGAATCAGATTTCAATATTTTCGATTCTGATGGTTCAAAGAGTATATCGTCTGTTTCAATATCTTTGGTCAGATTTTCTTCAGTATTATAGTGAGGATTTTGTTCACTGTTTTTACTATCAGCATCTATACTTAATTTAGACATGTTTTTTTTTACAATTTATAAATATTCGTTAAAATGATGGCTAATAAAGTACAAGATTAAAAAAATCAATATGACTTATTTCAGTTATACTATTAATCCTTATTAAATTGAATACAACCAAATGAAAGTGCTTCAACTCCCCCCATTTATATTTTAATATATTCAAACTTATTTGATTATATTAAAATTTAAATCCTTTAATTTTTTTAATAATCTCAATTCAATAAATATGTTTCTTTCTCATTTGAATGAAATATCTTAATCTAAATATTTACATAAATTTTGATTCATAATATCATCAATTTCTCCCCCTATCCAATTTAAACTCCAAAACGTATATACATCTAACCTATTTAATTTGACTGCTGATGATACTGGAATACACTCTCAATATCAAATATCCCCCTTATTAACCCAGGATCTGGATGTGCCAGCTTATAGCTATTTTGAGCATTTTCATTTACCACTACGTATGGCCCTTCCAATGGTAATAATAACTTAGCACACATCTTATCTTTCCTTTTTGGAACTAGTAATGATTTAATTAAAACTAAATCTCCTTTCTGGAAAACCATTTTTCTTTTTTCCTTCTTGTTTGCTCTTTTAATGTATCGTTCTGCTTGTTTTTGTAATTTGTTATTCACTTTGTCAAGAATTTCCAACATATGCATGTCTCGGCTCACTATCCATTTTCTCTCTGGTAGCTGACCTGTCATTAAAAAGATAGGACATTCTCCTATAATACCATGAGGTGTGTGATTAAGGAATTTATCCACTTGTTTTAAATTATTTTCCCACTGATCATGTTGCTGATGACATAATATTATTAGATATTTTATTATTTCCTTAATTCCTTGTTAACTAATATCTCTATACTTTCTCTCCTTTTTTTTACACGTTCCCGTTTGTTTTTCTATCCTTCCATTTAAGTCATTAAATTTCTTATTCAGATTCTGTTCATACATTTGCATTATTTCCTCATTTGTTTGTTCTTGTACTTTTATAGACTGTATTTCTTCAATTATATTCTCATTTTGTTTCTTCACTTCCACTTGAATTGATCCTGATAAATTTTCTTCTAAACATCTTCAATTTCTTCTATGATCTGTAATATTTCAACTCTCTTCTATTCTACTCTGCCTAAACAACTTACATGGAACTGGATATGATTTTACTTTAACCTCTCTCAGTATTCTTCTCCTTTATTATATCCATATTTTAATTAAGCAACCCTTAGTTACTTCGAAATTCTTTTTGTATACATCTTTCATTTATAAATTCATAATGTTCTTCTTCACAATCTGACCAATTACCATTACTTTTCACATCTTCTATTTATTCTATCTCACGCACATAATTATTCACCATTCTAATTTCTTTTTCATACAATCCTTCATATTTCATCATCAAACTCTTCACTTTCTCTTCATATTCCTTATTTCCACTCATTAACTCCAATTCAACCATAATTCCATTCCTCTTTATATTCCATAACTTCCTATTATCCTCTTCAATTGCCAATACTTCCATATTTACCTCCTTAAATTCAATTATTTTACCATTTAATTCTATCTATCTATTCAAAATCAATTATTTCCTTATATTTCATCAATACATCAATAACTATGTCTGTTTCTAACTTCTTCATCGACTATGCTTACATATCAACTTCTGTTTCATCCTTTAATTCAATCTTTTGTATCATATATTTGCTTAGTTCATATAACTTCCGTCCGTTTGTTCCTATAAATGTAATTATTTCATCCTGTACATCTATTTTGTTGCTTAATTTCATTTCTATTTTCTTTATCATTTCTTCTATCAAAGTTTTCAAAATCTCTTCTATTCTCACAATACTTGTTGTCATAAATTTTATCTCCATTTCCATATATTCGTTTTTCATTTTTGTAACTTCTATTTTCATTTCCATAATTCATATCAACATGTCTATCATTTCTTCTATTATCAATCCATGTTTATATAATTTCTATTTAAATATATTTTTAAATATTACTTGTTAATCATAAACCTTTTATTTACACATCGTTTTTATATCCCTTCCTTACCATGTACCACTTTTCACTTTGACATTTTAAAAACCAACTGACTTTTCTGATTTCCATCATAATCTATCACGTTGCGGGTTGCTATCGAAACTACTCTATATCGTAACAATTGTATAGATATAGTGTGATTAACGACGATTCACTGTTTACATTACCATGAATTTTTAAGCCGTATATGAAACATGAAAATGACATTTTTGTATTAGAAATTCGCATATAGAGATAAAGATTTTTATACATATAAATATTAACATAACTTATTTACTATTTATTAAAATTCCTGAAATCCCTTGCATAAAATAACCTAATTACTAACTATATGAAAATTTAACGCGTTTCTTTTAAATTATTTTGAATTTCATTCTAATTTCAACGGATGCTTTTGAAATTACATCATGTACTGCATTATTAATTTTAATCTCCATTGTATCTGAATCAGATTTCAATATTTTCGATTCTGATGGTTCAAAGAGTATATCGTCTGTTTCAATATCTTTGGTCAGATTTTCTTCAGTATTATAGTGAGGATTTTGTTCACTGTTTTTACTATCAGCATCAATAATTAATTTAGACATGTTTTTTTTTACAATTTATAAATATTCGTTAAAATGATGGCTAATAAAGTACAAGATTAAAAAAATCAATATGACTTATTTCAGTTATACTATTAATCCTTATTAAATTGAATACAACCAAATGAAAGTGCTTCAATATATATATATATATATATATATATATATATATATAAATCTTATCTTATTGGGGATAGCAGCAAATGAGGAAAAGTATACTCTATTCAATTCTCCTCCAAGCTTTCGTAAATCTTTATTCACATCATCAGGGAAATTAATCGAGGTTGCATCCTAGATCTAAAAATAGGAAATGTGTAAAACAGCAAATAGTTAAATAAATAAGTCCGGGCGGCAATACATTTGCCCACTACTGGTTAAATTTTAAAACATTATTAAAAATAAAAGTTAAAATATTAAAATAACGTCAATATATATATATATATATATATATATATATATATAATCAGTAACGAAGAGATTAGTGGGTATTGCACGCAAATAGAAGAAGGGGCTACTGAAAAGAGTGGCGATCGCAGACATGCATGTTTCTGGCTCATTAGCCTTCCTCGGTACGGTACAACCAAGAAAAGATGTGAAACATGGGAGCAAAGATGTTGAATGGAACATGAGAAAATATAACAGAATTCAGCAGGATAGTCAAACACAACATTTGTGTCAGTAATATTAGAAGATCTCGAATATTCGAGACAACAACCAACATAGATACGTAGGCGCATATAACACTCCCGACACAGAATAATGAAATAACAACAAGATGTACGAGAAGTGCGTGACATATGAACAATAAGTAACGAAGAGAGCAAATGTTGTGTTTGACTATCCTGCTAGTGGAGGATGGGACACTTGCGCCTGGTAACTTTTTGTGACGTCACATGACCACGCCCTCTGACCTTGACCTACTTTTCGTGACCTGGACCTACTTTTGGGGGTTTGGCCGGGGCCAATTGCCAAAATTTGGCGGGTCAACGGTCAATGACCCTTCGTGACCTTGACCTACTTTTCGTGACCTTGACCTAGTTTTAGCCCGGGTCAAAGGTCAATGACCTAACTTAGCGTGGGAACTTTTGTGACGTCACATGATCACGCCCTATGACGTAACATGACCACGCCCTATGCCGTCACATTGTCTATGTGCCGTATGTGCGTTCCGTCGTATGTGTCGTCCGTCAAATGTCTCATCTGTCATATGTGACGTATGTGCCGTATGGCCATCCGTCAAATGTCTCATCTGTCATATGTGACGTATGTGCATTCCGTCGTATGTGTCATCCGTCAAATCCCTGCCATCTATCGTCGTCGTCGTCAACCTACATTATCCAACAGGTGTCGGTAATACAGTTACCTTGTCTTGCCATCTGTCGTCGTCGTCATAAAGATGCCATAACGGCACTAACATATCCCTGCCATCTATCGTCGTCGTCGTCACCCTACATTACCCAACAGGTGTCGGTAATACAGTTACCTTGTCTTGCCATCTGTCGTCGTCGTCTTCGCCATAACGGCACTAACATATATCCATTTGTTATTCACCAGGATGCCAAAGCGGCCGTGGCTGGTTGGGGTAGGTACGCTACTTTTTCCGTATATTGCGCATGTTTTCCGTTACAGACAGGCCGTAAAAGACACATTTCAACGTTCTGCGCACGTACTTAAGGCATTTGCCCATATCTCTGTTATTATTTGTCGGATTGGAGTCTAATAAACGCCATTGTGATAGATAGAGCATGTTTATATACAAGATGTAGTCATAAATATGCCATAAGGGCACTGTTAGATTATTATCGTATACATGATGAGCAAAAAAATATGCTATTAGGGCACTAACGTATATCTCTTCTATTATTATTGGTCGGATTGAAGTCGAATAAACGCCGTTATGATTGATTGATTATTATCGTATACAGGATGTGCAAAAAAGATGCCATTAGGGCACTAAAACGATCAATAACTACATGCACATAATATTAATTTCGCATTATAATGATAAATGTAAAAGTGAACAATATACGGTGGAGTGAAAAAGATAGAAGAAAAAATATTATTGAATTTTAAACAGCATGCCTTCGTACAAATAAATCATATAGGTAAGAAAACCACATTACTTTGCTTTATAAGGGCACTTTGTTATTATTAATTAGATTAATGTTGAATAAACGGTATTATGTTAGGTACGTCACTACGACGATGTGAAGTCGTAAAATATTATACAGGGTGTAGTCGTAAAAATATTAGGGTGTAAAGGTATACTGGGTTGTAAAAGAAGCAAACCCCGCGAGGATGAGTCAAGTCGGGGCATCCTCGTCTCTGGTTGGTCGGCGTCCTGGTGTCTGATTGCACATTACTTTGTTTTATAAGGGCACTTTGTTATTATTAATCAGATTAATGTTGAATAAACGGTATTATGTTAGGTACGTCACTACGACGATGTGTAGTCGTAAAATATTATACAGGGTGTAGTCGTAAAAATATTAGGGTGTAAAGGTATACAGGGTTGTAAAAGAAGCAAACCCCACGAGGTTGAGTCAAGTCTGGGCATCATCGTCTCTGGTTGGTCAGCGTCCTGGTGTCTGATTGGACTCGTTCTCTGGTTGGTTAGCGTCCTCGTGTCTGATTGGCCAAACTACATAATCCACCAGATGTCGACAATGCAGTTACCTTGCCATCTATCGTCGTCTATCTACAATATCCACCAGGTGTCGGTAATACAGTTACCTTGTCTTGCTATCTGTCGTCGTCAACCTACATGATCCACCACGTGTCCTTAATACAGTTAACCTTGTGTCATCTATCTCGCCATGACGTCACCGGAAGGTCGAATGGCGATAACCTAACATAGCAAACCCACGAAATCTTGTGTAGCGGAAGTAAACCCAAATTATTATCGGATTGGACTCGTTCTCTGATTGGTTAGCGTCCTCGTGTCTGATTGGCCAAACTACATAATCCACCAGATGTCGACAATACAGTTACCTTGCCATCTATCGTCGTCAACCTACGTTATCCACCAGGTGTCGGTAATACAGTTACCTTGTCTTGCTATCTATCGTCGTTAGCCTACATTATCCACCCGATATAAAACAACTCTATTGGAAATTTCCATGTAGAAGGCTATACTCCTTTAGAAGATTGCATAACTCTGCTACAAGATAGTAAATTGTACTTCCAGAATTCTCCGTTATACTTTGTGTCGGTTGCAAAAATGTGGGCAAAGTTGTCAAAAGTCTGCAAAACAGTTGCTGTCTTGTGTTTAACAATATGCTGCAATATGTTTATTGGGGTAACAACAATACAAGAAAGTTGACGGGGTTACAAATAAATTTACTACTAAAAAGAAATCGACGCAAGGAAGAAGGTTATAAATTACGATCTCTCTGCATGCACCTTTAATAGCCTCTCCTGTTAACCATATAGAAATTATAGAAGAAGAAAGGAGAACAGAGACGTTCGAATTATACAAAAGTGTTACATTATAGCTGGAGAGACTTATTTGTCTAGAGCCAACACCCAATTACCATAAACAATAAAAAACCAATATACATTTTTTAAGTGTTTACAACGACAATAGAGCAGTTCTTATTGCAGATGCTTATGTTACAATAATTTATAATAAATGTATGGAGATAATATGTTTGCCTACAGAAGAAACGTTTTTTAACATTCACTACAAATGGTATTACGTCTTACCAAGGCAACACATTCGCTAAGATAGAAAATATTTATAATTTTGTATAACAGAGTAAGATGGAATGTATCGGGAGAATTGTAACGTAATTGTAAATAATAATAATGAAACAGTTGGCATAGGTTGCCTCACTTGGCTCACCTCTAATGCAAGGATTAAAATATACAACAAATTTATTTGTCAAATAACCATCCCTGGTGTTAACAAGAGCATTGGTAACCATATAATAGATTTCGTCAACTACCCAGATAAGAGATTAGAAGACACATTTTCCAACACTTTAGCCAGAGAACAGGGGATTACAAGATAAGAAGTAACCATATATAATTATTCCATAGCCGATAACGAAACAAAGGGAATACACTTGCTTAGAAGACCGTCTATCCTTACTGGAGGTAAGCAAGGTTTATTTCCAAAATGCACCATTATACTCTATCTCGTTTGCTAAAATGTGGACAAAGTTGTCAAAAAGTCTGCAAAACAGTTTGCTGCCTTGTATTCAACAATATACTGCAATATGTATACTGGTGGTGGAACAGTAATACAAGGAAATTAACTGGTCTACAGATAAGTTTACCAATGGAACCCAACGCAAGAAAAAAAAGGTGTGAATTATTGTCTTTCTGCATTTAGTTTTAACTTCTTACCTATTAACTATATAGAGATCGTAGAAGATACGAATAATAAGGAGAAAAATGTTCGAACCTCTCAAAAATGCTATATTGAGGTTGGAGATACATTCTTTACATCCAGGAGCTCGGACGGGTATATACACGTAATATTATACCCAAAGTTCTAAGAAAGAGAGAGCGAATAAAAAAATAGTGAGCTTATGCCTTTTGTGCTAAAAGAAGTAACACCAATTTGCCATATTTCTGTATTATCTGTAAAGAAACGGAAATTAGAAATGGAGGAGGAGGAAACAGAATTATAGAAAACGAAGATGGAGTATTTAGAAAATACAGTTACCGTTAAAAAAAAGGAATATAGACCGTCCAAGTTTATGTGGAGAGGGTTAACGTCGTTACAATGCAAGAAATTGCGGATAGCATTAAATTTAGGTATTGTCATCGACTAGAAGAATTTGCAGAAGGTACAGAAGTGGTAATATCTGGAATTAAAGAAGTTATGCATAGAGGTAGAATCCGGTACATATTAAAACTAGACAATATATAAATGTTTTTACCTTTCGAATTACTGGTCAGAACAAGAGTTAGAAGAAAATAGACTTAGATTAAAGGATTAAAATAAAAATTGACGTGTTAAAATATACACTCGACAGAAACAAAGAAAGAGTTGTATTTTGTGTATACGTTTTGTTAAACCTGTATAAATATTCTAATAAAAACTTTTAAAGATATCGTTGTTTTACAAATGCATTAGATTTGAGTCAAGTGAGGCATTCTATACTTACTGTTTTATCGTTGTTTACGATAACGTTGCCCCTTTCCTTGTACTCTTCTTGGATGCAAAAGTTAAAATTGTTTGTTAAATAGTTAATCATTTCTTCTTTGTTAAAACTTCTTGCAAGAATCTTGCGTTATGTCCAAGTCCATTAGGTAGTAATCTTCCTTCCGGAGCTGCTCCAATAAATTTGACATTTCTTTAAGTAGCCTGTCGAGTTTAACGTCCGCCAATTCTACTTTGTATGGAATGCACACACGTTCTTTATGTTTCCTTTTAATAATTTCCAAATCTTCTACCACTACTTCTCTTGTTCCAATGGCAAGCGGGTTGTTACTTAGTAAGAGGAAATGCTGCTTAGCTTTAACACTGTGTTTTGCAGGAACCAATTTCAGATAGATTGTTTAACATTAAATAAGAACAAAGGTGGAAAAAATTTGTTAAACAACGATATATTTAAAAGTTTTATTAGAATATTCATACAGGTTTAACAAAACGTGCAAATTCTTCTAGTCGATGACAATACCTAAATTTTATGCTATCCGCAGTTTCTTGCATTATAACGACGTTAACCCTCTCCACATCCACTCGGACGGTCTATATTTTTCCATGCGTCTGTGTAAAATTGCAAGTTTTCGATTTTGGAAAATGTGTTATCGTTAAAACTCGTATATCTATTTGTAGTTAAGGTAGCAAATGGTTTTTCGGTTGCTAAACATATTAATTCCATTCCATTGTTATATGGTAATGTGATATAACCGTATGCAACAAGAGCTTCTCTATTATTGTAAACGCGAAAAAACGTATTTTTGTGGTAACCCTTTAAGTAGTAGTAGACGTATTTCGCCCTTCTTTATCCACCGAAAATCCTACATAGAAATATTTATTTTTGTTGTTAACGGTGAACGCGGAAACGTTGTGGTATCCAGAGGGCCCTAAGTTTTTCCACCTGGTGCAGAAATAATGTTCTAGTCTCTCCTTTAATTCTGCTTCTGTTCTTTCTCCAAAAAAAATGTCTATATTCCTTTTTAAACGTAGCTGTATTTTCTCAATTAAAATATGGGGATTTATTATATTTGTTTAACATTAAATAAGAACAAAGGTGGAAAATTTTTGTAAAACAACGATATCTTTGAAAGTTTTTATTAGAATATTTATACAGGTTTAACAAAACGTATACACAAAATACAACTCTTTCTTTGTTTCTGTCGAGTGTATATTTTAACACGTCAATTTTTATTTTAATCCTTTAATATAAGTCTATTTCTTCTAATTCTCGTTCTAACCAGTAATTCGAAAGGTAAAAAACATTTATATATTGTCTAGTTTTAATATGTACCGGATTCTACCTCTATGCATAATTTCTTTCATTCCAGATATTACCACTTCTGTACCTTCTGCAAATTCTTCTAGTCGATGACAATACCTGAATTTAATGCTATCCGCAATTTCTTGCATTGTAACGACGTTAACCCTCTCCACATCCACTTGGACGGTCTATATTCCTTTTTTTAACGGTAACTGTATTTTCTAAATACTCCATCTCCGTTTTCATTAATTCAGTTTCCTCCTGCTCCATTTCTAATTTCCGTTTCTTTACAGATAATACAGAAATATGGGAAATTGGTGTTACTTCTTTTAGCACAAAAGGCATTAGCTTACTATTTTTTTGTTCACTCTCTCTTTCTTAGAACTTTGGATATAATATCACATGTATATACCCGTCCGAGCTCCTGGATGTAAAGAATGTATCTCTAACCTTAATATAGCATTTTTGAGAGGTTCGAACATTTTTCTCCTTATTATTCGTATCTTCTACGATCTCTATATAATTAATAGGTGAGAAGTTAAAACTAAATGCATAAAGACAATAATTTACAACTTGTTTTTCTTGCGTTGGGTTCCATTTGTAAACTTATCTGTAGACCAGTTAATTTCCTTGTATTACTGTTCCCCCACCAGTATACATATTGGAGTATATTGTTAGATGCAAGACAGCAAACTGTTTTGCAGACTTTTTGACAACTTTGCCCACATTTTAGCAAACGAGAAAGAGTATAATGGTGCATTTTGGAAAAAAACCTTGCTTACCTCCAGTAAGGATAGACGGTATTTTAAGCAATTGTATTCCCCCTGTTTTGTTATCGGCTATGGAATAATTATATATGGTTACTTCTAATCTTGTAATCTCCTGTTCTCTGGCTAAAGTGTTGGAAAATGTGTCTTTTAATCTCTTATCTGGGTAGTTGACGAAATCTATTATATGGTTACCAATGCTCTTGTTAACACCAGGACTGGTTATTTGACAAATAAATTTGTTGTATATTTTAATCCTTGCATTAGAGGTGAGCCAAGTAAGGCAATCTATGCCAACTGTTTTATTATTATTATTCACAATTACGTTACAATTCTCCCGATACATTCCATCTTACTCTGTTATACAAAATTATAAATATTTTCTATCTTAGCGAATGTGTTGCCTTGGTAAGACGTAATACCATTTGTAGTAAATGTTAAAAAACGTTTCTTCTGTAGGCAAACATATTATCTCCATACATTTATTATAAAGTATTGTAACATAACCATCTGCAATAAGACTGCTCTATTGTCGTTGTAAACACTTAAAAAATATATATTTGTTTTTTATTGTTTATGGTAATTGGGTGCTGGCTCTAGACAAATAAGTCTCTCCAGCTATAATGTAACACTTTTGTATAATTCGAACATTGTCTCTGTTCTCCTTTCTTCTTCTATAATTTCTATATGGTTAACAGGAGAGGCTATTAAAGGTGCATGCAGAGAGAATGTAATTTATAACCTTCTTCCTTGCGTCGATTTCTTTTTAGTAGTGAATTTATTTGTAAGCCCGTCAACTTTCTTGTATTGTTGTTACCCCAATAAACATATTGCAGCATATTGTTAAACACAAGACAGCAACTGTTTTGCAGACTTTTTGACAACTTTGCCCATAGTTTTTTGCAATCGACACAGAGTATAACGGAGAATTCTGGAAGTACAATTTACTATCTTGTAGCAGAGTTATGCAATCTTCTAAAGGAGTATAGCCTTCTACATGGAAATTTCCAATAGAGTAGTTGTATATCGGGTGGATAATGTAGGCTGACGATGATAGATAGCAAGACAAGGTAACTGTATTACCGACACCTGGTGGATAATGTAGGTTGACAACGATAGATGGCAAGGTAACTGTATTGTCGACATCTGGTGGATTATGTAGTTTGGCCAATCAGACACGAGGACGCTAACCAACCAGAGAACGAGTCCAATCCGATAATGATTTGGGTTTACTTCCGCTACACAAGATTTCGTGGGATTGCTATGCTAGGTTATCGCCATTCGACCTTCCGGTGACGTCATGGCGAGATAGATGACACAAGGTTAACTGTATTAGGGACACGTGGTGGACCATGTAGGTTGACGACGACAGATGGCAAGACAAGGTAACTGTATTACAGGCACCTGGTGGATATTGTAGGTTGACGACGAGAGATGGCAAGGTAACTGCATTGTCGACATCTGGTGGATTATGTAGTTTGGTCAATCAGACACGAGGACGCTAACCAACCAGAGGTACAATTAGACACCAGGACGCTGACCAACCAGAGACGATGATGCCCCGACTTGACTCATCCTCGTGGGGTTTGCTTCTTTTACAACCCTGTATACCTTTACACCCTAATATTTTTACGACTACACCCTGTATAATATTTTACGACTACACATCGTCGTAGTGACGTACCTAACATAATACCGTTTATTCAACTTTAATCTGATTAATAATAACAAAGTGCCCTTATAAAGCAAAGTAATGTGCAATCAGACACCAGGACGCTGACCAACCAGAGACGAGGATGCCCCGACTTGACTCATCCTCGCGGGGTTTGCTTCGTTTACAGCCCTGTATACCTTTACACCCTAATATTTTTACGACTACACCCTTTATAATATTTTACGACTTCACATCGTCGTAGTGACGTACCTAACATAATACCGTTTATTCAACATTAATCTAATTAATATTAACAAAGTGCCCGTATAAAGCAAAGTAATGTGGTTTTCTTACCTATATGATTTATTTGTACGAAGGCATGCTGTTTAAAATTCAATAATATTTTTTCTTCTATCTTTTTCACTCCCCCGTATATTGTTCACTTTTACATTTATCATTATAATGCGAAATTAATATTATGTGCATGTAGTTATTGATCGTTTTAGTGCCCTAATGGCATCTTTTTTGCACATCCTGTATACGATAATAATCAATCAATCATAACGGCGTTTATTCGACTTCAATCCGACCAATAATAATAGAAGAGATATACGTTAGTGCCCTAATGGCATATTTTTTTTGCTCATCATGTATACGATAATAATCTAACAGTGCCCTTATGGCATATTTATGACTACATCTTGTATATAAACATGCTCTATCTATCACAATGGCTGGGACTGGTACAAATGTTCTAGATGTTCGTGACCGTACCGCATGCCAACCTCTTCTTCAGCTGCTCGAAATCGTCCGTTTCTTCCAGAGGTATCATCTGAAGTACATCTAAGGCATCTCCCCGAAGCGCGATAGTTAAGTTCACTGCTTTCTCCTTGTCGGACCAATTATTCACTCTAGCGGCTGCTTCAAACTGTTTTACATAATTGGTCCACGACATCTTTCCATCGAACGTTGGGGCCTTGACTCGGGTAAAACTGCAAATATCATCTGTCTTGGGTTGTGTTTCTGGCTTCGAGATCTCTATCTGCTTTTCTTCTGCTGAAGTGTCTTGTGTTTTTAAATCGGCAATTTTCTCATCCATCTGATTTTCCATCGTTGTCATCTTATTCTCCATGTCTGGTTTTTGGAGACGAAATTTTATTCTCGACTTCAGCAGCAATGTCATTTTTTAATGATAAGATATCTGCAGAAATATCATTCTTCATAGCAGAAATCTTCTCGTCCATGGCAGAAAAATCGTTCTTTATAGCAGAAATATCGTTTTTCACATTAGTGGAAATCTTTTCTTCCATGGCAGAAATATCGTTCTTCATATTAGCAGAAATATCGCTTTTCATTGTGGTAATCTTCTCGTCCAGATCAGCAGAAATTGACGAGATTAAGGTGGAAGCCTCGTCATTGAATAAAAATGATTCCGATCAAAGCCGCCATTTTCCAGTGCCACTTTAAGTCTTTCTACTAATTCGCTTTTCTTACCGGACGTTTCCAACTCACGATCTTCCAATTCTGCTCTTAATTCCGCCATTTTCAGATCACATAGTCTCTTGGCCATTTTTACGTTGCAATTTATTTATATTACCCCACACCTGACACCAATGTAATGTTTTTGTTATTTATTTAAACAATAAACGGGTGGGATAAATTTTAAACACTTGATATGGCTACTTACTAATTTATTGAAACACTAACTCATTAACACTTAATTTATATATACTTAACTAATCACTTAATTATTAATTTATATTAACTGTATATTCACTCAAACTAATTTATATAAACACTTTATATTCATTTATTTACTGTTTAACTCACGATGTCAAATTATGAACTAAACTAACTCTTCCTGATCAGTCCCTTATATATTAAAGCCGTTTTTACTAGTAAATTCTGGGCTGCGGCTTACACAGTCACAAATAATTTTTCTGGCCTTTTCTAGATAACTCTGGTCACAAAAACAATGTTTAGATAAGATAGTCGTTAACTCGTAAACAGTTTTTTATAACTGCGTATCCGCCATAATTTTAACTTTTATACCTGGCTTAGACAGAGTCGGTTTTAGGGACTATACCAGTGTGCTGTTTCGTAACAATATATATATATATATATATATATATATATATATATATATATATATATATATATAACCACAAAGAGATTCATGGGTAATTCACGCAATTTTGCGTGAATTACCCATGAATCTCTTTGTTGTTGTTGTTAACATATCACGCGATATTCCTACATCTTCTTTGTTATTTACTATGGGTCGGAAGGTTCATGGCGGGGGGCTATATGCGCCTCCGTGTCGATCTTGGTTGTTGTCCTGAAAACTCGTGATCTTCCAATTGAAGGCACAAATGAGCGTTAGGTTTCCCTGCTGAAATCCGTTGTTTTGTGTTTTCTCATGTTTCGATTAACATCTTTGCTCCCAAATTTCACATCCTTATTTGGTTATACTGTGCTGAAGAGGCAAATGAGCCAGAAACATGCATGTCCGCGGTTACCACTCTGTTTCAGTAGCTCTTATTTTGCGTGAATTACCCATGAGTCTCTTTGTTGTTGTTGTTAACATATCACGCGATATTCCTGCATCTTCTTTTATATATGTATATATATATATAAATATATATATATATATATATATATATATAGATAGATACAGGGTGTCCCACGACGTTTTGATAGTCCAAATTCTTGAAAACTGTTCATATGACATATGAAAATTGGCAGACATAAACAGTCGAAACTGATGCTTATATTTCTTATAAAATGACTTTCGTTTTTCCTGTCATTTCGGGTCACGTGACCCCAACATAATTTTTTTAAATGGGACAACCAGTATAATATTACAATTTTGGATATATCATTCAAAAACCAATTCAACCATACCACATTTGTCATCATTGTATTGTGTAGTAATGATAATAAGGGCTATTTACTTTCGCTAAATTTATTGAAGCAATATTTTGCACTCAAAAATTTAGGTGGCTATGAAATAAATAACTATAGTAGCAACAATATTGGTTGTCATTCATTATTCTTAGGTGAAGTTTATTCAAGAACTTTCATTAATTATTAGTCGTAATCTTGTGAAGACACTGTAATAATAAGTAAATAATGACTTCAATTTTTTACTTACGATTAATGTGTTGACATGCTACTTACTTATGGAAAATGTGGAAAAAACAAAACTCATGCTCAAGGTTTGTACAGAAATCGTTTTCCTCATAGAGTAACTCCAAGCAAAAATACTTTAGTCTATGTCGAACAAAAGCTAAAAACTGTTCTTTTCCAAGCGGTAGAAATCAAGTTCCTCGTCAAAAGACCGTTCAGACAGATGAAATGTGATAAATATTTTGGCTTATCTTCAGGTAAATCCACACACCTCAATACGATTTCTTGAACAAGAATCACAAATACGTAGAAGTACAAAGAGTATTTAAAAATCACAAATACTATCCTTATAAAATACATTTAACTCAAGGTTTATATCCTGCAGATCCTGAAAGAAGAATAAATTTTATTACTGAAAAGTTCGTACAAAGTACTGATGACCCTTCAGAAAAAATATTATGGAGTGATAAATGGAGGTTTCATAAAAATGGTATTATTAATCGCCATTATTATCAATATTGGTCGCAGGAGAATCCCAACTGGATAAGCGAAACCAATTTTCAAACAATATGGGTAATCAATGTTTTGTGCGGTATATTAAACGGTCAGTTGATTGGTCCTTATTCTTATGAAGGAACATTAACGGGGCAAAGATACTCAGATTTGCTTCAAAATACTCTCTCAGAATTACTTCAAGATATTCCCTTACCTGAAAGACAAACAAAGTGATGGCAGCAAGATGGAGCATCTCCTCACTTTTTGTGGCTAGTTAGAGAATATCTTGATAACACATTTACTGAAAAATGGGTTGATCAAAATGGTGTGACTCTGTGGTCACCCCGTTTGCCGGATATTACACCCTTAGATTTCTTTCTCTGGGGTTACTTAAAAGGTCGAGTTTATGTTCACCCCCAATTGATTTAGATGATTCAAAGGATAAAATGAAAGAGGCATGTCGAACCGTAACATCCCAAAATGATTACAGCAGCACTTAGAAGAAATCTTTTAACAAGGTTTGAACATTTTGTCAATGTACATGGACATCAATTCGAACATTTTCTTAAATTTTTTTAATTACTTGGAAATTCCCTATGCTACGTGTTTCAATAAAATAATTTATACAGATGTTCTTTTAACTGTCCCTATTATCATTACTGCACAATACAATGATGTCAAGTGTGGTATCGTTGAATTTGTTTTTGAACGATATATCCAAAATTGTAATATTATACCGGTTGACCCATTTAAAAATATTATGGTGGGGTCACGTGACCCGAAATGACAGGGAGAACGGAAGTAATTTTATAATAAATATAAGCAGTAGTTTCGACTGTTTATATCTACCAAATTTCATACATGTCTTATAAATAGTTTTTGAGAAATTCGACTGTCAAAACGTCGTGGGACACCCTGTATATATATATATATATATATATATATATATATATAATATGGACGAGACTGGTATCACTACCGTCCAAAAACCAGACAGCATCCTAGCCAGGAGAGGCTTCAAACAAATTGGAAGAATTACTTCACAAGAAAGAGGGACATAAGTGACTTTGGCTGTTGCAGTCTCGGCTCTAGGAAATAGTGTTCCACCATAGAGTGAATTTCAGGCCACATATGTTAGCCAGTGCTCCACCAGGAAGCTGTGGAGGTGCGAATCCTTCAGGATGGCTGACAGCAAACTATTTTTTTAGATTGGTGTAAGCATTTTGTTAAGCACACCAGATGTTCTGTACAGAAACCAGTTCTCCTGTTGCTTCATAACCATGATTAACATCTGTCCATTGGTGCTTTAGACTTCCTGAAACAAAACGGGATAACAGTGTTGTCCTTCCCCCCGCACTGTTCGCATAAACTGCAACCCCTCGATAGATCTGTCTATGGGCCACTGAAAAATATGTGAACACTGCTTGCGATTCTTGGATTACAAATCATCCTGGCACAACGATGTCTATATATGACATTCCAAATATCATTGCAACATCATTGCCGCTAGCAATAACCCCTAAAAATATCACGGCAGGGTTTCAGGTTACAGGAATTTATCCTTTGAATAAATATATATTCCCGTAAGAAGAATTTCTGCCATCTTATTCGACAGATCGTCCATATGCAGAGGGTCACTTAAACGAACATAAGGAGACCAGAACAGAAATTGCAGATTGAGGTCAGGATAATCAGGTGCTTGCGAATACTCAGAAGGATTCTTCACCAGGAACCTCAAGAACTTGTTAAGAAAAAATGGATATACCAGGAACCGCAGGAGCTTGTCAAACATTAATCGATTCTGAACCTAAACCAGGAACTTCGCACGATGGTCTAGAAGAATGTTGCTCAAAAACCTTGATAGGTTCACCTATGGACTTGGGGGAAGTCACTCCTGAAAGGAAAGTGACGCCCCTGAAACTGAGGCCTCTTCCAAAAGCTGCTCCTAGAAAAAATTCATCAAAACGAGGCAGAAAATAATGAGAAACAGCCATATTGATAGACACGCCTATCAAAGAGAAGAGCAGAATAAGAAGGTCCCATCCGGAAAAAAAGCATTTGAAGATGATGGAAATAAAAGAAAGGAAAGTTTACCGAAGAAAAGAAGTAAGAAGAAGAAGCCTATGCCAACCAAAACAGCTAGTAGTTCCAGCAGCGAAGACGGAGACAAAAACTGTCTGTGTCTCTATGGTTTTGACACATACAAAAATTGTAGACCTGGAGAACGCTGGATAAGATGTGTTTCCTACAAAAAGTGGGTACATTCTGAATGTGCTGGGGAAGACAAGTCTGTTTTTCTGAGTATTCATTGTCTGAGCGACTGATATAATCAATGTCCTATACTTATGAATATCTTATTTTTTGTATTTACGTTAAAAAAATAAACCTTAAAATAATTAGAATCGTGGGGCAACATGCCCCGCTCGGGCGGCAATTTGCCCCAAGGCGGGGTATGTTGCCGCAACTTTCATCACATTAAAAAAATATTAATCAAAAAAATATATATTACGCGCTAAAAAAATTAGGCTAACAAAAACAGGCGTAAGCCATAGGTGCATCCATCAGACCTGCTTATGTTTGCTTAGAGCAAACATGTCAAAGCATACAAACTAAAAACTTAAAAGTGCGGCGACTAGCCCCGGTCTCCCCTGTTCTTGATGGAATTTGATACATTCAATCGTTTGGCTCATATTTACCATTTTATTTATGCACTTCGTAGCGATTTGCACGTTCAACATTTTTATGAGGATATACTACGTGACGTGTTTAAATTAATTGATTGATACCATGTCCAATATTAACCTACTGCAATAGAAATGAATTACTTAGCAATAGTCGAGGATAAAAATATTGACAACTCATTCCATGTAAATTGAATAGGCATGCAAAGAACGTAATTAGATGATTTGAATCCAAATTACAAACACAAAGTTATTGAACCATAAAGAAAATGTCAAAAATACAATTTAAGCATTAGTCTAAAACTAAACCCTAACCAACAAAAAAGTTAATGTTAATCTAATAAATGTTCAATGTGAGCTCCTTCTAGTTCCACGCACAAATATTAATGTCTAATACAATTGCTAAGTAGCACAATTCTGTCTATTAAATCTTAGCTTATATGCACAGATGTTGCGTACAGTTTATTTTTGCGATGACCCCAGGTAAAGAAATCCATAGGATTGACTACTGAAAAAGACCTCACCGACCAATCCATCTTTTAGTAAACGTTTTGTTCAAATGTTGTCGTACATCTAAACTGAAATGAGGAGGGGTTCCATCATGCAGGAACTATAAATTCCGAAGAGTTTTTTGTGGCACATCATCAAATAGATTCTAAAACTCGTTTTGCAACAAACCCGAATACCCAAATATTTCTTCGAAGTTATTCATTTCTAGTCTAGCTCTAGCTAATACAGTACATGAATCTCGGGCATGGTATCAATAAATGACTTTTAAGTGCATACAAAATGGTAAAAAATAATCAAACGGCTTATTTAATAAAATTCCAACAAGAGTTTCTTTTCGTTACATAAGACGGTGGGGAAGCCATTTTTCAAATTTTCCTACAAGGTGTGTCATCCCTACAAAATTTTTGGATCAATAACCATTACGAGTAGTCCGTCTCTGGCTTCAAGGCGCTAGCTACTGTGAATCTGTTTTCCTTACCAAACTGAAAATACATATGTATTATTCATATGCTGAAAATTTTATAAAATTAATTAAAAATTAAAAAAATCTAAAATGGGTTTAATGGGCTTCTCCAATTTTCTAGTTTTATGACTATAAGTACCCACCTACTTATTTTATGGCTACAATAAGTTGTTTGGACTTCCCGAATTCCCGAGCCCAATTTTAATCACCTTCATTGTCTGTTGTTGCCAGGTAAAATTTACACGAATTTAATAGTAAAAATGAAGGTTAATTTTGTCCGGAGTCGTTGTGAAGAGGGTTCGTTCGTAGATGTCTTAGCCCATTTACCCACATATGAAATGTTCGGTGACCTAAAAACTGTCCGTTCAGTAGAGGTGTCCGTATATATATATATATATATATATATATATATATATATATATATATTGTTGTAGAATGAATGGAGACATAAATAATATCCAATTTATTATAAGAATAGTAAAATTAATATCTGTGAATAATATTCTATCAATTTTAAGTAAATTCAAATATCAAGATATTTTAATAAAGTCATAAGATCTTGAATGTATATAAAAATTAATATAAGTCATGATATAATCAAAACAAAAATATAAATTAAACTGAAATTAATTAACTTAACGCAATGCGTAACTCTAGACATGGCCAGAAATTTGATAGAATGATTGACAGAATAATAATTTGGGATATCAACAGAGCTACAATTTAAAATATAAACAATTCAGATTCGAATATAGGAAACCATATGAACTTAATAAAATAACATTCAATTATTTACAAATTAACAACATAAATTTATAGAGACCTATATTTTATATAAGAAATGCCAATGAAAACAGAAATATCGTGGTATATTGACATGAGTACCAACTATTAATAAAAAAAGAATACATGATGAATAATTGAATAACATTTTGAAAATTATTAAGATATTATGTTTAATAAAAAAATGAACAACAAATAAAGATAAAATGGAGCAATTACATATGTAAAATAGAATTATTCATGTTGCTAAAATTGTAAAAATAGGAAATAAGTTGCGACCAATCAGAAGACTCTGATTATGTTTATTAATTATAAAGACAATGATTAATAATTATAATAAACTCTTTATTAACAATTAACGAATTAAAATGTAAACAATAATAAACTACGGCACGTTTGTGTCAGAAAATAAGTGATTTCGAACATTAAAGGATGACAGTCGGATGCAAAAAACTGTAAAAAATCGAATAGGCTTGGAATTTCCGCTTTCAAAAAAAAGTGTGATTGGTGGGTAATAAAAGAGGAGAGTGACGAGGAAGCCGAAAGGAGAACAGCTCCATGGCGAACTTTGCAGCAATTTATATATAAAAAGTGATAAAATCATACATATTTAATTGTTCGACAAACTAAATATGTGTCCAGAAACCAGACCAACAAATGTAAAGAAGTATTCCCGAACCAGACAAGATTTTCATCAAATTATCAAGAGTTTAATAATCATCGCCAGTGTGAAGTGACGCTAAAGTGTAGACATTTTGAGAAAAATGAATTTTTAAACCAGGTTAGTAATTTTTTACCTCTTTGGATCCAGAGATAATAAACAAAACAAAACAAAAATGATCATTATAATAATTGAATACAGAAAGGCCATATATGAACGGTAAAGAATAAAAAGGAATTTAATTAATATCATATCGTTATTACATAAAATAATTATGTTTTTGTGTCAATGTATGTATTTTGTATATATTTAGTTTGTAGGAATTTTAAAACACTTTCAAAGTACACAGAATTCATTGTCTCATATGTAGTTCATCCATTCCATATTTATCATTATAGAGTATATTTATATAAATTTAAATGAAAATCACTTCAAGATATTTCACAAACAAATATATTCTAATATTTCTTAAGTGCAACGTTTGTTTCAATATAAAAGCATATAGCGGAAATCTGCTCTGCGCAGGTGCTATAGATATACAAGGCTGAGTGCTTATGCAAAAGTAATACACCATAGGCGTCTCATAATTTATTTTCAATTAACTAAATTTTTAAAGGTATATTAAATAGTCAAGTGTACGTTTGTAATTTTTTTATTAGAAAGTTATCAATATTTCTAATAAAATAAATTTCATTAAAAATAGTTATAAAGCAATGTTGGTTTCTTAAGTTATTTTTGTCTATGATCCCTACTGAAATTAGGAGTCATCAAACACAAAGAACAAGAAAAGAGCAGCCGAGGTAAAAATAAATGAAGAAGTAGTAAATAAATAGGTAGAAAATAATTAAATAAATTCATCAATAATAATTATAAGATATTAACAATATATTCATATTCAATTATTATCCATTATTTATTAGAAGAATATACGTATATTATCAAATGTTGATCCCAACGTGGAGCAATTCAATAATCGATCGAATATTAACATTATGTTCAATTCAAAATCTCAGTTGAATTATTATTAACAAATGGCATGCCCAACGTGAGGTTTTTTTTAAAAAAGGGCGAAAAAAAGGGCTATATAAAAAAATAGTTACCGACGCAGGAATAACAAAATCAACACATAAAATTGGAATTGAAGAATTAGATTAACCAAAACAAAAGTAAAATGGAAAGAAAAATGACACTAAGAAATGGTAAACAAGTAGGAGCAGAAATCGGATCAATGAAGAGAAAGAAGAAAGAAGACATGGAATGAGTGATTTCCAAATACAATATTTGGAACAAGGGAGAAATAATCAAGAGAATGATGAAGAGACAGAGAAAAGCGAAAGAGCAGAATCAATTGAAGAGCATGAAGAAACAACCAGAAGTAGAGAAGAGGTGGTAGGACAGAATCAAGGAGGAAGAGTTGGAAATGGAGGTGAACCAAATATGATGATTGAAATTTTACAAACTATGAAAAGAATGGAAACAAGTAATCAAAGAATGAGAGAAGAATTAAAAGAAGAAATAAAATAAAGCATTCAAAGAATGAGAGAAGAATTAAAAGAAGAAATAAAAACAAGCAATCAAAGCATGAGAGAAGAAATGAAAGAAATAAAAACAAGTAGTCAAAGAATGGAAGAGAAGATAGAAGATGTAAGAAAACAATTGGAAGAATCTAAAAAATACACAGAAGAAAGAATCCAAGAAACAAAACAAGAAATTAGAAATGAAATGGTAGGAAGACTAATGGAATTGGAAGAAATACAATCAACAGAAATAGCAATTTTAAAGAAGAATGAAAATGAACTAAAAAATGAAATTGGAGAGAATACCAATAAAATAAAAAGGAACAGCGAAAGAATAACCAAATTAGACAGAGAAATTATGAAGACAAATAAAAATATACAAAGCATAGAGGATGATATAACTAAAGAAATACAAATGAATTTTAAGATAGCAGAAGAAGAAAATAACAAAATAAAAAGGGAATTAAACATGGAAATGAAAAATATCCAAGGAAAAGTAGAGCAAATTGAGAGAAAAGGGGGGAATATGGAATATATTGGGGGAATAAAAACAATTTATGGATCAGCAAATCAAAAATTTGACGGAAATATTAAGAAATTACACCCAAAGATATTTATAAGAATTTTGAAAAATAGAGTAAGAGGAATGAATAATATTGAAGACATAAAGGAGGTGATTAGAGATCATTTGGAGAGTCACGCACTAATATGGTTTGCTGCTAGAGAAAAAGATATGATAGAATTTACTGATTTTGAAACAGCATTTTTACAATATTTTTGGGGCGAAAATGCACAATCAACTGTTGGGGAACAATTATATTTTGGCAAATTTTGTGAAAACAGAAGCCATAGTTTGAATAACTATGCAATTCATATGCATGCCATAATACAATATTTGGAACCACCAATTCCTGAAGAGGAAATTGTTATGTTCATAGCAAGACATTTTAAGGCAGAATTAGCTGAAACCATTGCGGTGCAGAACATAAGAAAACTTGACCAGTTATCTATGTATCTACAAAGAGTAAAAAGGAATTTAGCAAGACAGGACATTTCTCAACAGAATAGAAGAGTAAATAATACAAATAACGAAAAACAATCCAAGAAATACAAATAGTTATACAAATAATCAAAACAACAATTGGAATAATAATAGATTTTATTATAATAGAAATAATGATAACAATAGACAATATAATAATGACAATAATTACAATAATAACAGAAATACAAATTACAGAAACAATAACAATAATTATAATAATAATAACAGAAATAACAATTTTAATAGTAATAGAAATAAAAACAATAATGACTCATACATACAAAACAACTATAATGACAGAAACAACAGACCATATAGAACAAACGAAAGAAGAAACTCAGAAGGAGATGGAGAAAGAAGAAATGCAGACTACGAAACAAGAAGAGTTAATTATCAGAGAATTAATCAGAATAGAAGAAGCAGGTAAGAAAAAAGAGGTGAAAGAACTACTAACATCAACGATACAAGACCACAGACGACACAAATATACAATGAAGATACGAGACAGACAACAGACATAAACGACAATCAAAATTTTTAAATATGCACACATCAAATAAGCAAAATCATATATCTGTACCTATGAAAATCCCAATGAATTTATAAATTTAAATGAGAATATAGACACACATGGGAATAATGGTTTAATTATAATAAATGGATTAATTAACAATTTAGAAGCTAAATTAATTATTGATACTGGATCAGAAGCATCAATAATCAATGAAAATTTTGTTGATTAAATATTCAAATGAATAAAATAATCAATGAAAATTTTGTTGATTAAATATTCAAATGAATAATATTATTAAAATTCCAAAAATCAATTTAATTGCTGCTAATTGCAAAAAACTATGTGAAATCAATAAATCAATGAACATAAATGTAAGTATTGGGGGAAAAGAATTTAATTTACAAGTACTAATAGCTCCAAATATTGAGACTGAAATAATAATAGGATGTGATGAGTTAGAAAAACATAAAGCCATAATAGATTTAGAAGAAAGGAAATTAAGAATGGATGGAACATGGATTAACTTTGTAATAATAGTATTGAAAGAAGAAGTAAGAAGAGTTAGCAATATGTACAAGGAAGAAGTAGATAATGGTTATGAATATGAAGAAGAAAGGGAAGATAAAATTATAATTGATTGTCCAGAGGATAGAAAAGAAGAAATAATAAATTTAATGGATAAATATAATAATTTATTTTCAAAGGAGAATAGAATTGCAAAAGATTATGTACATAAAATAGAAGTGAATGAAGATATTAAAAATTTCAAAGCTAAGACGTATCCTATCCCGTATAAACATAAAGATCAAGTGAGAAAATGTATAAAAGAACTTTTGGAAAATAAAATAATAGAAAGAAGTAATTCACAATACATTAATCCTGTTGTTATAGTAGTTAAGAAGAATGGAGAGAGTTATGATAATGGAATGGAGTATCAGGAGAGTTATGATATTGGTATGGATAATTTGGAGTTTAGGTACAGTAATAATGGAGTGGATTTTCAGGGAAGTTATGATGATTGTGTGGATAATAAGGAAAATGAGGATAAGAGATTGGTAATTACCGAAAGTTATGGAAAAGTGCAGGATAATTATGGGAACGATTATGATGAGGAGGAATGTGAAGCTGGAATAGAAGTAAAGATAGATGTTACTAAAGAATATGGAAATCAAATAAGGGAATTGTTAAAAGAAAAAGAGAAACTGTCTTCAAAAGAAAACAAGCATAGCTAAAGATTATAATCACAAGTTAGAAGTGAGAAATATCGAAAATTTTAAAGCAAAAACTTACCCAATACCTTACAAATATCAAGAAAGAAATTGATAAGCTATTAATAGAAGGAGTAATGGAAAGAGCCAAAACACAATTTATAAACCCAATTGTAATAGTAAAAAAATCAGGTGATCTAAGAATTTGTTTAGATGCAAGGACAATAAATAAATACACAATACTACAATATGAAACACCATTACCAATAGATGCTTTACTAGGCAGGATAACAAATGCACAATATTTTACTAAATTAGATCTACAACATAGTTTTTAGTTACTACCATTACATGAACATAGTAAAAAATATACAGGATTTTAAATAAACGGTCAGGTTTTTCAATTTAAATGTGTACCATTTGGACTGCAATCAAGTTCTTCTGGATTAATTAGAGCATTGAATGTAATTTTACATAAATTTGATAAATTCGTCTTACATTATGTTGATGATATTTTAATATTCTCTCCGACGATACCGGAACACCTAAAACATATTAAAATAATTTTATATGCAATAAAGGATGCAGGATTAAAAATACATTTCAATAAAAATCGAGATGCGAAACTTATATTACCATATGAAGGGCCGTATATAATTAACAATTCGCATGGTATAAATGCGTATGAATTAGTGAATCCATATAACGGATTAAAAAGAGGGATTTTTCATATCTCACAAATATACAAATCTTATTAATGAATAAGTTAAGGAATTTATCGAGTTGATATTATCAATATTAGATTTTCGTTAGTCTTAGTTAAAAGAAATTTTTTTATATCATTTCTTATGCAATATAAATGGATATAAAAACTTTTGGGGAAGTTGAGCCATCCTCGTATATTGTAAATATAATGTTATATGATCCTCGTATAAACATTTAGGCATTTGAAATAACAGAAAAAGAAAATTCAATTTATTTTGACATAAACGTCAATATTAATGGAACAACAGATTATATTTAAAAATTAATGTATCGTTATGAATAATGTAGTAAAGAAAATAAAATTAAACAATTGTTCATGTAGAGAAGTTAATTGAAGTCGGTACACAACAGTAATTACAACAAATGTGATTGGTGATAAAAGTGCGCGACATGTAAACGAAAACGTAATCGAAAGCGACCAATGACAATCAAGATACAAAATTTGCTGAAAATATATGAATTATCCATCAAAAGTATATATAAAAACAAATAGTAGGAACTGAAAAAAAAGAAGGGAATTAGTTGTTGATTTATGAAATGAGATTAGTAAAAATTTTGAAACATTGAAGAATTTTAAAGAAAAAGTACAAATATTATATTACAAAGAAATGATGTATATGATTTTCAATTGAGAAAAAACACAAATAAAAATATTATCAAAAAATTGAAGAGATTTCAAAGGTATAAAAT
Organism: Galeruca laticollis; assembly: GCA_963921935.1. Classification (NCBI taxonomy): domain Eukaryota; kingdom Metazoa; phylum Arthropoda; class Insecta; order Coleoptera; family Chrysomelidae; genus Galeruca; species Galeruca laticollis. The sequence continues at coordinate 182,784,438 of OY998176.1, forward strand.
TATACTACCAAGAAGAGAATTGTTGATTTTGAAATAAGAAGATAGAGACGTATAAAAGGCGTAAGAAAATGTAGAAAGTTCTCGAAAAGTATAAGCAAATGTACTAAAAATTATGTTTATTCAAATGACAAAACTTACGTTATATACATATCAGCAACATCATTTGTGTAATAAACGTCCATCATCATATCCACTAATTATACAGAAAGAAGACACCCATATTGGAAATAATTCCAGATATTTTCTGAAGAGTACCATATAAAACTAGTTGACATTTCCATTAACACGTAATATCCTTAGTATCAAGTTATTTCGTCAATAAGAAGCTTGGAACATAGATTTGTCGTGTATCTGAAATGTGATTAAAATTTATCGTTGAGCCGCCATTACAACAGAGACAATTGTAAGTAAACAATTTTCAATTAGCTAAAGATTGTAAATAGTTTAATTATTATTATTACTGATATTATATAAAAAGGAAAGCTTACCTTTATTCCAACAACGATACAATAATTCATTTTTCGTATCAAACAAATATACAATTTAATCATTCTATGATGAATGCTATTACTGTTTATTCCGACAAGTTGGAATCGTTAACGAGGAGAAACGAACATTGTTTGAGTTTGCGCACTGTTGTACATATGTTGTAGAAAGCATAAATATTGAATAGTTGTTTGGTCCATGACAATAATAATTGAAATGTTATAATAATTTATATATAGAATCATCACAACCACGTATACGTAGTAATATACTCCTATAATTTGCTTTGTTTCAGAAAAATTTGAGGCAACCAATCATTTTTAATGGAAAATATGCGAATGGTCAATTTGGTACAGCTATTATGTTTTTGGGAGACCTGGACTTGGATGGATATGGAGGTAAGCAAACAATTTGGAAATAATTCAATATTTCGTCCACATAATAACTAAAGAAAAATCAATCGCCGGAATTTATAGGTCGATATGTCTATCAATTTAATCAATAATTCAAGTGAACAGAATTTTGACTTGTACAACAAAGATTGCCAGGATACAAAAACATCTGTACGTTCAGCACCGAATTCTTCAAATATAATGAGGAAAAGTGTCAGAAGTCATATAACTGTGCAGTAAGTGCTTTGTGTTATATATATATATATATATATATATATATATATATATATATTTATATTTATTTTATATAAAACTTTCTTGGATTTTAGTCAAATAAAAACATTATTGAATGATTAGAATGTCGTTTTAATAAAATTCTGTCAAACAACGGTGACGTTTCGGTCTTGTATTTAGACCTTTATCAAACTAAAATAAATCAGAATGCAAATGGTAAACAAACTATTGTAATACAATACAAACTTACCCCTTTGTGTAGTCAGCGAATTTATATTGAACATTAAACACCCCTTCATGAATGGATTGTCACAACAATTCCAGCATTTGTTTATGAAGTGTAACATGAAGATATGTAATAACCCTCTCAACTTCTTAGCAAAACATTTTTCTGTACTAAAATCTTAAACACCAAAAGTAAAGAAAAGTAATATTGTTTATGAAATTTCCTGTAACAACTGTGAAGCTACTTATATCGGTCAAACGAGTCAGTATCTAGAAAATAGACTAAAAAGCCATACATATGATAAAAAAATGCTACTGCCCTCACTAACCATGACAGGAATAAAGACCATCAGTTCAATTACGCAGGGACGAAAATTTTAAAAATGGAAAATAATTTGAAAAAAAAAGTGTTTTATGAAATGATAGAAATCCAAAAATCGACGTTCTGTATAAATGACAAAAAAGATGTAAATAAACTCAGCACCACATATATCCCACTCCTATAAACAATACAATTAGTCTCACATTAATACCGTTCAATGCCACTAACTATGTGACGATGTGGGTATTTAGCATATTTTTACCAATATGAATGTTGTGTTTTTGAAGTATGTTTTCTTATTGAAAGGATTGTAACTAAATGATTTTAGAATGTGTTGTAATGATGTGAACGTATTATTGTGTTTAATGTTCAATGTAAATTCGCTGACTACACTTTGGGGTAAGTTTGTTTTGTATTCCAATAGTTTGTTTACCATTTGCATCCTGATTTATTATAGTTTGATGAAGGTCTAAATTCAAGACCAAAACGTCACCGTTGTTTGACAGAATTTTATTAAAATTACACTCTAATCATTCAATAATGTTTTTATTTGACTAAAATCCAAGAAAGTTATATATAAAAAAATACCCTTTAAGGTAAGAACCTTAATGAAACCTAGTAAAATATACAAATATATATATATATATATATATATATATATATATATATATATATATATATAGTTTATTTTATATTCTTGGGATTGAGGACCATTTTTAAAGACATTTAACTAGTAGTTAATACATTTTTATTCAACGTTTCGGTCTTTCCATGACCTTCATCAGAAATAAAATTTTTGTTAAAACTAAAAGAAATGGTACAAGTTACAGAAAGAATTTTTAAAAGCAAAACAAATAAATCTTACCTTCGACAGAACGTTCATTTGATTATTTAATATATTTTATAGATGTTTTAGGACGCATCACATAACAGAATATAACTCACACCCAAAACAAAACGAACATTTTAAAAATATGACATTAATTGATGAATATTTGTATTGGAATATACGAGTATTTGTTCTATACAATGAAAGCAGCCGTAACGAGGTTTTAATGTGTCGTTTTTGTGTTGACTGGTATTAAAATGGATTTTATATTTATATAGGGAGTGGTAATAAATGGATTTTATAGTTATATAGGGAGTGGTAATAAATTTATTATATTTGGAATGTGCCACGTGTTTCTCTATATTTCTAAGTTTTTATAATGTTATTATAAATTTTACTAAGATTTTTTGTGTCCGTCTTTAAATTTACGGAACTAGTTTTTCTTTGTATTTCTATCATTTCTAGAACTTCGCGTTTTTTGTGTGGTTTTCATTTTGAAGAATTTTTGTGTTTTCGAAATCAAATTCGTGCTGGTTTTCTGAAACATGGATAGTGAGTGCCGTTTTGTTTCGTTTGTCATATTTGTGACTATTTATTCTGTTTTTCAAATACTGACTTGTTTGTGCGATGTAGACCCCTTCACAGTTTTTACATGGTATTTCATACACTATATTGCTCTTTTTTTCTTTTGAGATTGAACTTTTTAGATTGGTGTAATTGGTTTTTAGTAGGTTGTACCCTTTATGAGCAACATGTATGTTGTTGTGCGAAAGTGTCTTCTTTAGGTTTTCTGATAAATTTGGTATATATGGCAAAGTGAGGAATTGGTTTGTTTTATTGTCTATTTTAGTTTTTGTATTATTATGGTTATAAAATATATGTACACGTTTTTTAAATATCTTATTTATCAAATTTGTGGGATAGTTGTTGAGTATAAGGGCATCTTTAGCTTTTATTATTGCATTCTCTCTGAATTCGGGGTCGGACAGATTTATTGATCGATCTGCGAGTCCTATAATGACAGTTTTTTTGTGTGTTAGAGGGTGTTGTGATTTAAAATTTAAATATCGGGAAGACCAGGTATCTTTTGTGTGCCATTCCGTTTTTATGGTGTTAGTTGTATGATGGAGGGTCAGGTCCAAAAAGCTAATTTGATTATTTTCTTCTAGTTCAATGGTGAACTGTAGTCTGTCATGGTAATTGTTGAAATCTTGCAAGACCAAATGTTCTGTATTTTTTGGAATTGCTAATATGCAGTCGTCAACATACCTGTAAAAAAATAGTGTTTGAATTGAGTTTTTGGTCAGTATTGTTTCTTCAAGGTCTTCCATAACTAATTGGGGAATGACACTAGAAATCGAGGTCCCCATGGCACATCCTTCAATTTGTTGGTAAAACGTCTCTTCATACAAAAAATAGGTGGAATTCAGAGTGAGTTCTATAGCTTCTGAGAAGTCACTCATAGGTATATCAGTGTATGTTTTAATCTGATTCCATTTTTTAATTATTATATTTTTTGCTAAATTTATAGGAACACTCGTATATAATGATTTAACATCTAGGGATGCTAGTATATAATTTTCTGGTATTGTGATATTTTTAATTTTATTTTTGAAATCCATCGAGTCTTTTATGTAGTATTTATTCTGGTAAACAATGTTTTCAAGAATTTTTTTAAGATATTTGGATAGTTTTTCGAAAGGTGATTGGATACATGAAACAATCGGCCGAAGTGGTATTCCTTCTTTGTGCAGTTTTGGTAGGCCATAGATTCTAGGTGGAAGCGAATTTTGTATTTTCAAATTTTTTGCTGTGTTTGGAGAAATATATGTTTTATTTTCCCAATTTGTTACTAATGCATTGTTTTTCTTCTGGTATATATTTGTAGGATCGTTCTTTAGTTGTTTATAAGTAGTATCATCTCTGAGTAAGTTATACATTTTTTCTTGGTAGTCGTGTTTAAACATTATTACAGTTTTGTTAGTTTTATCAGGTTTTAATACTATTATGTTTTTATTCTGCCTTAGAAACGATTTTCTTTTTTTTTATTTTGTTGGTAAATTTTTTATTTTGTCTATTTTGAATGCTAGATTTTTTCTTAAAATTATTTTTATGATTTGTTATGATGTTGCAACATTGGGACCGCAAATTATCTTTTGTTTCCGAATTAAGATTTATGAGGGAAGTCTCGATGTTGCTTATTATTTCCGGGATAGGTATATCGTTCGCATTTTCTAAAGGAGCAGCAAAATTTGGCCCTAGACTAAGAATTTCGTGTACATATTCTGGAATATCTATATCAGTGAGATTTTCTAACCACGAATCATTATAATTGTGTTTGGTATGAGTTCTATTCTTCAAATTTTCAATTTTATTTATGTTTTTATTTTTGATTTTTCGGAAAAGAATTTCATTTTTTCTTGATTCATTATTCATAAATTCTATTAATTTATTTTCTGGTAAAATAGTATTGAGTTTAATTTCCAATTTTGAAATTTCGTTCTTTATATTGATAAGATTTTTTTGTTGTGTCAGTGATTAATAAGTTGATAGTTTTTTGAATAAAATTCGTTATGTCTTTTTTGAACTTCTGTTCAAGGTTTTTACAATTGAAAGTAATGTGATTAACTTTAAATTTAAGAAAATTTGGTGTTATATTATTAGTTTTACATCTTAAAAGGAAGATTCTTCTGTTTTTCTGTTTACATTGTTGACGACAGGCTTTTGAATATAACTTCATATATACCACATCTTCTTTTTCGTATTCATCATTAATGTTTCTGTATGTTAGCATATTTTCACCCATGCTTTATATATTGTTTTTTTTAATCCTGGTCTTTTTTATTTACTTATATATTGTTTATTTTATATTCTTGGGATTGAGGACCATTTTTAAAGACATTTAACTAGTAGGTAATACATTTTTATTTAACGTTTCGGTCTTTCCATGACCTTCATCAGAAATAAAATTTTTGTTAAAACTAAAAGAAATGGTATAAGTTACAGAAAGAATTTTTAAAAGCAAAACAAATAAATCTTACCTTCGACAGAACGTTCATTTGATTATTTAATATATTTTATAGATGTTTTAGGACGCATCATATAACAGAATAGAAAATAATTTTAAGAAAAAATCTAGCATTCAAAATAGTCAAAATAAAAAATTGACCAACAAAATAAAAAAAACAGAATCGTTTCTAAGGCAGAATAAAAATATAACAGTATTGAAAACTGATAAAACTAACAAAACTGTAATAATGTTTAAACACGTACATACATGTTGCTCATGAAGGGTACAACCTACTAAAAACCAATTACACCAATCTAAAAAGTTCAATCTCAAAAGAAAAAAAGAGCAATATAGTGTATGAAATACCATGTAAAAACTGTGAAGGGGTCTACATCGCACAAACAAGTCAGTATTTGAAAAACAGAATAAATAGTCACAAATATGACAAACGAAACAAAACGGCACTCACTATCCATGTTCCAGAAAACCAACACGAATTTGATTTCGAAAACACAAAAATTCTTCGAAATGAAAACCGCACAAAAAAACGCGAAGTTCTAGAAATGATAGAAATACAAAGAAAAACTAGTTCCGTAAATTTAAAGACTGACACAAAAAATCTTAGTGAAATTTATAATAACATTATAAAAACTTAGAAATATAGAGAAACACGTGGCACATTCCAAGTATAATAAATTTATTACCACTCCCTATATAACTATAAAATCCATTTATTACCACTCCCTATATAAATATAAAATCCATTTTAATACCAGTCAACACAAAAACGACACATTAAAACCTCGTTACGGCTGCTTTCATTGTATAGAACAAATACTCGTATATTCCAATACAAATATTCATCAATGAATGTCATATTTTTAAAATGTTCGTTTTGTTTTGGGTGTGAGTTATATTCTGTTATGTGATGCGTCCTAAAACATCCAGAAAATAAATTAATAGAATTTATGAATAATGAATCAAGAAAAAATGAAATTTTTTTCCGAAAAATCAAAAATAAAAACATAAATGAAATTGAAAATTTGAAGAATAGAACTCATACCAAACACAATTATAATGATTCGTGGTTAGAAAATCTCACTGATATAGATATTCCAGAATATGTACACGAAATTCTTAGTCTAGGGCCAAATTTTGCTGCTCCTTTAGAAAATGCGAACGATATACCTATTCCGGAAATAATAAGCAACATCGAGACTTCCCTCATAAATCTTAATTCGGAAACAAAAGATAATTTGCGGTCCCAATGTTGCAACATCATAACAAATCATAAAAATAATTTTAAGAAAAAATCTAGCATTCAAAATAGACAAAATAAAAAATTTACCAACAAAATAAAAAAAACAAAATCGTTTCTAAGGCAGAATAAAAATAAAATAGTATTAAAACCTGATAAAACTAACAAAACTGTAATAATGTTTAAACACGACTACCAAGAAAAAATGTATAACTTACTCAGAGATGATACTACTTATAAACAACTAAAGAACGATCCTACAAATATATACCAGAAGAAAAACAATGCATTAGTAACAAATTGGGAAAATAAAACATATATTTCTCCAAACACAGCAAAAAATTTGAAAATACAAAATTCGCTTCCACCTAGAATCTATGGCCTACCAAAACTGCACAAAGAAGGAATACCACTTCGGCCGATTGTTTCATGTATCCAATCACCTTTCGAAAAACTATCCAAATATCTTAAAAAAATTCTTGAAAACATTGTTTACCAGAATAAATACTACATAAAAGACTCGATGGATTTCAAAAATAAAATTAAAAATATCACAATACCAGAAAATTATATACTAGCATCCCTAGATGTTAAATCATTATATACGAGTGTTCCTATAAATTTAGCAAAAAATATAATAATTAAAAAATGGAATCAGATTAAAACATACACTGATATACCTATGAGTTACTTCTCAGAAGCTATAGAACTCACTCTGAATTCCACCTATTTTTTGTATGAAGAGACGTTTTACCAACAAATTGATGGATGTGCCATGGGGACCTCGATTTCTAGTGTCATTCCCCAATTAGTTATGGAAGACCTTGAAGAAACAATACTGACCAAAAACTCAATTCAAACACAATTTTTTTACAGGTATGTTGACGACTGCATATTAGCAATTCCAAAAAATACAGAACATTTGGTCTTGCAAGATTTCAACAATTACCATGACAGACTACAGTTCACCATTGAACTAGAAGAAAATAATCAAATTAGCTTTTTGGACCTTACCCTCCATCATACAACTAACACCATAAAAACGGAATGGCACACAAAAGATACCTGGTCTTCCCGATATTTAAATTTTAAATCACAACACCCTCTAACACACAAAAAAACTGTCATTATAGGACTCGCAGATCGATCAATAAATCTGTCCGACCCCGAATTTAGAGAGAATGCAATAATAAAAGCTAAAGATGCCCTTATACTCAACAACTATCCCACAAATTTGATAAATAAGATATTTAAAAAACGTTTACATATATTTTATAACCATAATAATACAAAAACTAAAATAGACAATAAAACAAACGAATTCCTCACTTTGCCATATATACCAAATTTATCAGAAAACCTAAAAAAGACATTTTCGCACAACAACATACATGTTGCTCATAAAGGGTACAACCTACTAAAAACCAATTACACCAATCTAAAAAGTTCAATCTCAGAAGAAAAAAAGAGCAATATAGTGTATGAAATACCATGTAAAAACTGTGAAGGGGTCTACATCGGACAAACAAGTCAGTATTTGAAAAACAGAATAAATAGTCACAAATATGGCAAACGAAACAAAACGGCACTCACTATCCATGTTTCAGAAAACCTACACGAATTTGATTTCGAAAACACAAAAATTCTTCGAAATGAAAACCACACAAAAAAACGCGAAGTTCTAGAAATGATAGAAATACAAAGAAAAACTAGTTCCGTAAATTTAAAGACTGACACAAAAAATCTTAGTAAAATTTATAATAACATTATAAAAACTTAGAAATATAGAGAAACACGTGGCACATTCCAAATATAATAAATTTATTACCACTCCCTATATAACTATAAAATCCATTTATTACCACTCCCTATATAAATATAAAATCCATTTTAATACCAGTCAACACAAAAACGACGCATTAAAACCTCGTTACGGCTGCTTTCATTGTATAGAACAAATACTCGTATATTCCAATACAAATATTCATCAATGAATGTCATAGTTTTAAAATGTTCGTTTTGTTTTGGGTGTGAGTTATATTCTGTTTTGTGATGCGTCCTAAAACATCTATAAAATATATTAAATAATCAAATGAACGTTCTGTCGAAGGTAAGATTTATTTGTTTTGCTTTTAAAAATTCTTTCTGTAACTTGTACCATTTCTTTTAGTTTTAACAAAAATTTTATTTCTGATGAAGGTCATGGAAAGACCGAAACGTTAAATAAAAATGTAATAACTACTAGTTAAATGTCTTTAAAAATGGTCCTCAATCCCAAGAATATAAAATAAACAATATATAAGTAAATAAAAAAGACCAAGAACCAAAAAAAAACTATATATATATATATATATATATATATATATATATATATATATATATATATATATATATATGTATATATATACAGGGTGGTCCTAAAGTAGCTGTACAAAGAAGTATGGTAGATTCCTGACTTTAAAACATTACGATTCAAACCAACTTGCTTTAATAAAATCTTGCTAATAAGTCATATACAGGAAGTTAAAGGTTAAATTTGAAAATTACTTTTTTGCATTAACTTTAACGATTTTGGATATGTATACATAAAAATTAAGAAATGCAGGTTTTTGGGCACGAAAAATCATAATCTGGTACCTACATTGATGTAATTTGTAGAGGGCGCTGCATAGGCCATACTTGTGGCATCAATGTGATCTAAAAAAATTTGCTCTTTCAGTTAGCGGTTTTTTTGCAAAAGAATATTGAAGCCACGTTATTTTAATACCAAAAAGGTATACTTGTTATTAACCTTATCACTTAACGGTTTACGATATAATCGCATTTTAGAGATCAGCTACATGATTATTATTGAAAACATTTAGAAAACAAATTAAAAATACTCAGCTAAATAACATTATAACTTTAGTTGTGTCACTTTAAATGTTCGGTATGTCCTGCACTCTCGTCGATGCATTTATCTACACGTTCCATAAAAGATTGTCTCATATTAAACATCAACCCGCTACTCTATTTATTTCTCCTCACTTGGTGGCTGGTATTTATGGGATCCTTATAATCAAATTGTTTCACTGCACCTAATACACAGAAATCGAGTGGATTCAAGTCTGGACTACGTGCTGGCCAAGAGAAATGGCTACCACGACCAATCCAGCGTTCAGGAAATTTGGTATTTAAATATGTTTTGACTGCTCTCGTATAATGAGGCGGTGCACCATCTTGCATGAACCACATATTTTGTCTTATATACAGTGGCAATTCTTCCAATAGATTTATGAAATCAGTTTACAAAAAATGTAAGTAGCTCTCACCATTCAAATTACAAGGTGACTCATATGGTCCTAAGAAATTGTTACCAATAATACCACACCATACGTTTATTTTGAATTCATATTGGAAATGGCTTACAAGTTTATCATGGGGATTTTCAATAGCCCAAAGATGATTGTTCCTTAAATTAAAAATACCACAGTGGTTGAAGGTAGCTTTTTCGGTAAATAATATTCTGTTGACGAAGGTGTGATCAAGATTTTTCCTGTTTCGGATAGCACTTGCAAACTGGTATCTTAACGGTATATCTGCTGGCAATAAATTTCCTATTAGAGTTAAATGGTATGGGTGATACTTCTCGAGGTGTATTCTTTATAAAATAGAAGTTTTACTGATTTCTAAAGCAGCAGATAAACGCCGTGTACTTACTTGAGGATCATCTTCAATGCGAACCATTATTTCGTCATCTTTATCAGGCGTAATTATTCTTGGTCGGCCTAAGATATCAAGCTTAGGACAAAACGAACCACTTTCGCCTAAATTCCAAAATAGATTTTTGAATGTTTGATGATTAGGTTGCTACCTGTTTGGATATCTTTTGCAGTAAATAGCAAACATATCTCTCATATCTGTATTTGAATAATTATTATGCCTCGGCATTTTCCGCTTTTTTAAATTAACCAATAAAATGCAAACTAAATATTACAAGACTGACATAATATTGAAACAAATCGAATGCTTTGCTGTCAAAATCATTCGTGACGTCAGCCTACTACGTTAATAGTTTCCGAAATGGATAATTATTACTTTGTGAAGAAATAAATAGAGCAGCGGGTTTTTTTGATCCAATGATGTTGTTTAATATGAGACAATCTTTTATGGAACGTGTAGATACGCTCCCATTCTTGAATGGGAGATCAATGAGAGGAGACGATGGCTGTCTGATTTTTTTGGAGATTCCTTTTTATGTAACGGCGCAAATATTGAGTTGGTCCAATCGTCCGGTCAGACAACAGAGGACCAAATTTTCTGACAAAGACGATGTAAAAAGTGTAGGCCATCATCATCTAAACACTATTAACATTCTTAATAGGATTTTCAGTCTAAGGTTAAATAAGAAGTAAACTCTTTTTTCTGTTCAAGGAGTTCAAGTGAAAATGCCTCGACACGATAATTTTTCTAATCTTGAAATGCGAGACATGCTTAGTAGTGTTTATGAGAACGGAAATTATTCCTTTATTGATGCAGCTCGCAGATATAAGCAAATGTATCCAAACAGAGCTGTTTGAAATACAGTTCACAAATCGTTTTTGAATTTTCTAGCAAAACACTCTGTACGTAAGCAGCTACATTTTATTTAGCAGTTTTGGGTTAAATCTTCATAATTTGCAGTCAGGATTTTATTGTTAAATTATTTCCAATTAGTAATGAATCAACCTGTATTAATCAAAAATATGTTCAAGATAAAAATAATCAATCATAATGATTACCACAAAAACTCCAACCGGTCTTCGTAGCTGCAGTTTATACAACAAATATCAACCCAACTTTCAAATTACTATCTGGCCGTACTATCTTCAATGGAGTAGTGTATGCATTGTCACTGCGGGTATTGCTTTATATTCACAGAGTCTTCAAGCTCTCTAGGATCTGTTCAAAAAATTGATAATCAGAGAGAGCTGCTAGCTGCTTGACCAACGGACAAGAATGAGGAACCTATCCCATCGAATTTTATGGCAATGAAAATACAAATCGACTTGAAAAGAGGTGAATGTGAGTTAGGTCAAGAGATTACCGACAATACATCATATGAAAAGTTTTGTTGAAAATACTCCCGAAATTATTTTTGTGGCTAATCTAGCGCCGCTGTTCGGTGTACTTATACGAGCTCGAGCATCATCTGTCATTTCGATTAAAATGGTCCATTTTGTCAGCTGATACCAAGCTTGTCTTATGGTTTTTCAATGAATGACAATATCTAATGAGTAAAGTGTCTCAAAATTTATATTACAAATTAAATTACTTGTTCGGCAGCGCTAAAAATATTATAAAAGTCTTATGAAATGACCGTCGCATCGCTTTAATATGAAAGAGACGTAAGTATATCATTTCTGAAGGGGCCTACTTTGAAGGGATGGATGAGTAACACTTGAAAAACACATATTTTGTGTTTTAGTGACTGATTCTCGATACTTTTTGTTAGTATAGCCATCAATGAATTACAGAACAGATGCATAATTTCTCCAATCTTATTCTATCACCTTTAAAATAGACCTCTTCGGAATTAGCCGAAATAGCCTTATGTAATGGAGGGTTAAAGAGGTGAGTTTTTATTGTATAAATCTGGCCATTTCAACTAATTTACTTTTACGTGTTCTTTTTTCGGCATCGTCTTAGTTGAAAGTTTTTGACTGGTGTGTATGCCAAACTCGTCTTCACACCAGTTACAATGCCTTTTATGAATGTGGCATCGGAATTGACTCGTTCTAGCATGTCTTCAGTGACAACAGCGCATGTGCGAGTTAAATCATCCACTATATTTCGACCGTTTTTGAATGCACTGGTAGATCGACCGACCGCATCATCTAGCATTCCCAGCTTCTAGGCCCACGAAATTTTAATTGAAATGCAAACTTTAAAACAGATATTTTATCATTCAGTATAAAAATCGCAGAACCTATTTGAAATGAACTAACTAAATGGAACACTGCAAGCTCACTAAACGACGGATACTACTCAAACTCTTCGTTGATTTAGAGGACAATTGTGTCAACTCAGCGACAAAAACTATAGCGATACTCGCTCTAATGGAAAGTTTTAAATGTTCATTTCTCAATACTTCCTTGACTTTATCTAGCACTGTGAAATGACTTTGTCTCGTGTTCAGCCAAGCTAAAGCTCTTGATAATCTTTTGCAGATTAATATAATAAATAATGATAATAGCAGTAATTACTAAAACTCAGCTTTTTAGATAGTCGACTTTGATAGTTTGCTATTTCCTTTAATCTGAATATCAAATTGAAATTTGAATAATTATGGTTGTTACACCTGGGATTATTACATATATATTTACAAATACTAGAAAATATTCCATAACTATTACGCTCTAGTGCTTTATTATTTATTTATTTACTAACTTTCATCGTTCAAGTAATGTGGTATAACATGCACATTTACAATTTTATGAATATATTTGTGTTCTGTAGAGGTAGCTATTGGTTCCCCTTACGAAGATGGCAACACAGGGAGCGTTTATATTTATAAAGGTTCTGCCGATGGTCTGGAAACTAAACTTTACCAAAAAATTAAAGGCAGAGATATTTACAAGGATCTTTTGGGTTTTGGTATCACGATTTCTAAGGCTGTGGACATGGATGGAAATAAATTTAGAGGTAAAAGGATAGTTACTAACAAAATTTCCTGTCACTATTAATATAATATCTCCAGTTCGGTAATCTTGATCGCAAACATTTATTTTTTCGATTTTAGATATAGCAATTGGATCACATTTGTCAGGGCATGCAGTTCTAATACGAAGTAAACCAACAATAGCAATTAAATATACTTTCACCACAACTCCAAAAATGTTGCAGGAATTTACCAGATTGTTTGATATTAACATTTGTTTTTCATATTCGCTGTACGAAAGAGATTTTGTAGGTAATATATCTTCAGTCTTGACTTAAAAAATATCAGAATAATGAAATTAACTGCCTCGACCCTTACTTCGTGGAATCTACTCATATTACTGTTTGAAATGAAACTTACTGTTTCTAGATAATTCCACAATATATTGAAAAAATGTTAAAAATTCTAAGAAGTTTGACAATTGTTTCGATATTAAATACAGACGATGATATTTAATATCGAAACAAATGTCAAATTTCTTAGAATTTATAAAAATTTTTCAATATCTTGAGGAATTATCTTGAAAAAGTAAGTTTCATTTAAAACAGTAATATCACAATAATGTTTTCGTGAATATTAATATGATTGATATGATATAGTGCCGACGCATTTTTCATTACATTTTGAGTTATGTGGCTTGGAGTTTGCAAATAATAGGAATCAATAGATTTTGCCCTCGAAAATAATCACTTGATAAATAATTCTATGGTGGCACTAATCGCTCATTAATATATTTATTATTAATCAGATAATAAACATTATTAAACAGAGTGTTATATTTACTATATTAGATTGTTAATGAGCATATGCTTTATCGGTACAATTGCATCCCATGCTAAATGTATTGGTGTTACTTTTTCGATTTCAGTTTCAGTTTCAGTCTATTATTCAAAATTGTTCTTAGCTCTGGAAATTATTCCATCTGTTTAATACTGAAGTATTCTCTCAGTGACACTACAATTATCAAATTTCTATATCGAGTCAATTTTGCTCTTCGTTAAATTGAAGTTAAAAGATTGAGGTTCTTTTGTTTTGACAAGAATACCTACATACCCATTTCCTTCAATGTACTAACATTGGAGTTACTGTTACTTCTTACCAACCGTCTAGTTCGAAATAATGCTGTCGATTTTTGTTCCAAGGAGGATACATTTTTACGTTTGTCATTCTTCCTTTCTTCCACATCCACAACACCTTAATTAAAAATAGGAAGTGTACCATGAGTTTCACATCATTAGAACCATCTTTGCAAAAAGTCGTAATTGATTTAAAGTGCAACACCTTGTAACGATTTATTTTTTTGAAGCATTTTGGATTGATTTTATTTTGTCTCCGAGGGTATTTTATTTTGTCTCCGAGGGTATTTTATTTTTAATGTGCATATAACTCGTTACTTACTTTCAACTTTAATTTCTGGTACCGTTTCAGTCCCGTATCATTAGTTTAAGTATTTATTTTATTGGTAATTCAAAAGCCTTCAAATATCATCTAAGAAATTTAAAAAAATTATTAAATTCCGCTTTTAAAAATTCATATTATCGAGGACGTCCGGTATATAAACTATTTTAATTCAAACCAAAGCCGTCCAGTATATTAGAAATATTTCTTGTAAGTGAATCGATTCAAGTTAATTCCCTCACCAACGTTAACGCCAAAAATTTTAGGTAGGAATTAAATTATAAATTCCAAAAACCGAGCATTTTGGGGCTCTCTGCCTGCCTGCTGCCGTTTGGAATTTTTTGCAATTTGCTACCGTGTTTCACAAAGTTGTTAAATTGATAATTTTAAAGTCAAGTGCATTGTTAGTGTCCGACCGTCAATTTGAAAAATTTAAAACTGATTGTGGGGCGGAGCTGAGGCTGTTGCCACCAGATGTTCCACTTTCAGCCGGTGATAATTTTGTTTACATTTTTTTGATTATCTACTCTCAGACACAGTTTTTTCTTATTGCTTGTATTTGGGTAACCACTGTCCTATCTTCCGACCAAATTTTAGAAGAATTTTAACCGATAATTTGAAATTTTAAACTGATTGCGGGACAATGCAGAGGATTTTGCCACCAGCTGGGAGTAACTTTTCTTGAGTTCACTCATTATTTTGTTAGAAAAGCTTATTTTCTCTTACAATAATAAGATTTTCAACCAAGTCTGAGGCTGTTGCCACGGGTTGATTGATAATCTTGTTTATGTCCATTAGTTTTTTTTTTATAAACTGGTCTGGTCGCATTTTTCCACCTATCCCGATTGACCGTCCCTACCGTTTACTACTGTGATAAGTATTTATTGTTTTACTGCTGCTCACCGTATAACAAACGGCTTATACTGCTTACGCCGTTATTAACAATTGCATTTGCTTGCTTACACCTTGTTTATTGTGCCATTGCTCTTTATACCGGCAAATTTCGCATGGTGTATAGTAAAGTAAGGCTTGAATACATTTGTATACTGTATATATTTAACTGATTCGGTACCGCTTGAAAATACTCAGAAATTATTAAGTGTTTTTTGTGTATATATATATATATATATATATATATATATATATATATATATATATATATATATATATATATATATATATATATATATATATATATATATATATATTAAATAGGCCTAGTAATATACAAATCAATACAATCAGTGTTTTCTTCTTATCCCGTAGCATCGCCGTCTAAGGGCTATAGTTTTGTAGAAGTGTTAAATTCAACGAGACCCCTGGAATTTTCCGTAACCTCCATCTGAGGCTACCTGGAACTCTTGACGCTAAGGGTCAAGGGGCCGTGGAGTAAACCACGCAAAATAATTTGGCGCCCGAGTACTTGTTTCAAAAACTTTGCATCGAGGGTGTCCAAAGTGACACGCCAGTTGGTAAGAACCTGTGTGAGGTGGAGTAACGCGTGACAACCTCATAAAAATTAAACCCAACGCCGATATTTTGATAGAATGTGTCAATTTTTTCTGTTACATCAAAAGAAAATTAGAACGAATTTAGCGAGAAATTGATAATATGATACTGAGACAGTTTGTTCAATATTTCTGGTAGTAAATCAATTAAGGTATACTATGAATACTTTCAAAATGGTTGTTTTGTTTAATGAATTTATTTAAATAATAATTTTCTCAAGTTAACAAGTGGATATATTTACAATTATATACATACGAAGCAGTTATCTATAGAAAACCTATAGCCAGAATTACCGGGTTTTACAAAAAAATATGGTTCAATAGAGACCCTTAACATGGGTGGTCAAATAACATATGGCTCGCCTTAATGACGCCACTGTCGATGTTTCTTGGTAGATAAAGCATCAAAATACAATTAAATTTTAGTGTCAATTCCTATATTTTAGAGTCGTGAAGGGCGTAAACAATGGTATATTAGTCAATTGCAGAACTTGTTGAGATTATTTGCATATTCTTTGGGAACGGTGTACAAAAAGAACAGCGAATTTATTTAATCAGCTTCATGAAGTCAAGCAACTTTATCACTAATATTTTAAACTTAGAGAATTTCGTCAAACGGGATCAGTAGCTACCAAAACAAAGAACTATGGAAATTGTGTTAGGGATAAAGTAGCAGCAGTAGCAATTTTAGGTCATATTAATTTCAGATCCTACAAGTACAACTCATCTATTTTGGCTGAGGGTGGTCATTTCCAACATTTATGTATGTTTAATATTATGACTCTTCAAATTTTTCATTACACGTACTGCCTTGACAGTTTCCATCCATCTTCTTATTCTATTGAATTTCCAACTTTCAGAAGTTTCTCCTTTGTTTGTAGGCTCATCTGTTAAGTTATTCTATAAACTGATAATTACAGTCAAATTTGTTGATATTGACAAAATTTTGTGATTCCATCAAAAATAATTGAGTGAGAATTTGATAGTCATATACGAGAAGTAAAACTGTTGATGATTGACTAATCATGTGTACATAAAAATACGTTTTTTCAGGTATCAACTACACAATTACTGTCGATGAAATTTTGGGAAGAGCTTCGATCGGATCCGATAAAACAATGTCAGATAAACTAATTGTAAAAAATAGTAATAGCATAGAATGTAAAAATATCTCTATAACAATTTCGGTAAGTTCTCTTAAACCACAATGAAACAGATAGATCTAAGCACACTTTACAATTCACATAAATACTAATCTACGGTCTCTTGAATTTTGTAGTAGTTTATAAAACAACTGATATTGTGTGGATAGAAGATACTAACAAAAACGCTCAGGACACTATTAACCAGTGACCAGTATATGTTGATGAATGGATAATCTCTATCATGTTATCTCTTCCTACCCATATCAGCTAAATTATCGGAATTCCATTATTCTTGAGAATTGGTTATATTCCGAAGTGTTGTCTTATTTGTGTAATTCTTAATTTTTCCACTTTTGTGACACCATGAATTATTCTAATATATTCATTACAACTACTAGGATCTTACTTTTCCGCTATGTGTGTAGATTGAATTGTTTGCTTGATGTATTCGTTTTTAGGCTAACATATTTACTGTATTTAAGTGATCTGCATAACTCTCTCTTCCAAAATCACTTGGTGATTCTTCCAGAGTATATATTTCACATAACTTTTCGTAGAGGTGCTGGTTAGGATTAATCCGCTATCATCATTACACTTTTGTTTTCTAATTTGATGATAATTATATTCAATAAAATTTAACAATTTTTTTCGAAGTTCATTAAATAGAAATATATTGCCAAGGTTTTAAGTATCTCCGATGTAGGTCGATCGTAACCTGGGACTTTTGTATTCTTAGATCATTTAGTTGTATATATTACCTTTATTTCTCCATCTCCAGTTAACAGTTGATCATATTGAATTTAATTCTTATCATTCTTTAATAATTTTCTTGCCACGAAGATTCAATAATTATATAACTTTTGATTTGGTGTTTGCTGATAATTTTTTCTTCTCATTTTTCGCCATACTTAACCTTTACATTGGTTATTTACTGATCCCACAAGTCTACTTGTAAATTTCAGTATGTTCTGGAATTGGTTCATTATTATTTCCACTTTTTGATTTTGTCGAATTACAGTATTGCTGATTCAAATTTGGTTACTAGTTTAGTTAATTTTTCCGAAATTTTCTGGTTGATACTTTGTAGGAAACTTCAAATTCCACTGTAACGATTGTCTTTCTTCAGAGTTAATGATAATTATTTTTTTAAAATTGCTTCGCAATATATAATCACTACATATCTCACTATCAATTTAGTTCTCATTTGTTTATGTTCTTTTATTGTTCAAAATATCATCAGTAGTATACGTTTCCTTAACGATGATGGTTATTAGAAGTGAATCAATTCGAAACAAAAAGCCATCTTGTTAAATGTAATTCACTTTTAAAAGGAGATCAATCTATGCAATCTAATTCAAATTGCAAACATTTCTAGACATAATAGTACCGTTAATGCGCTAATAACTAATAACCCTAGTAGTTGATGCGCTTAAGAGGAACGAATCTATACTTTTCATTTCAATTCACATTATTGGATATTGACTGTCTTTTACAATCAATTATATTTGTACCGAATTAAGAAATTACACTAACAAAATTATTCTTATGACCACGAATATGTCAAAGATTTATTTTCGATTTTGTAGAATTCCACAACTTTAGACATTAAAACACCTATACAATTATTCATTAGATATGCTCTGGATTCTCCTCCAATAAAAAAATCTGTTGTACTTGCACCTTTAATGGAACAGGACAGTTTTTGTGTAACATGTCCTGTATTAGATGAATCAAAATCTAATTCCACATTTTTCGAAACAGAAATTCCGTTTACATTAGATTGTGGCTCAGATAACGAATGCATCTCAGAGCTCAAGCTCCATATTGAATTTCCCGAATTGATGTAAGTATGTTTTAATAAGTTACATTTAGAGTATGTATGGTTAAATTTGAATATAATGCAAATAATTAACATTATTAGTGTGGCAGCTCACGTTACATTGATTGATTATATATACATATACATATACATATACATATACATATACATATACATATACATATACATACATATATATATATATATAAAAAGATGTACGAATAGTGCGTGACATATGAACAATAACAAAGAACAGATTAGTGGGTATTGCACGCAAATAGAAGAAAGGGCTACTGAAAAGTAGCCCCTTCTTCTATTTGCGTGCAATACCCACTAATCTGTTCTTTGTTATTATATATATATATATATATATATATATATATATATATATATGAAGCAAAATGTTATTCTTGACGGTAGATAAATCAAAAATCTCTCAATATCTTAGGGATTCCGTCGGAATCCCTAAGATATTGAGAGATTTTATATATATATATATATATATATATATGTATATATATATCTATATATACATATATACATATATATATATATATATATATATATATATATATATAATTATATATTCTATTTTCTTTAATAATATTTGCCCCACTTTCGGTTGACAATTATAATATATCTAATGTGTTTTACTAATTATATTATGATTTATATATGAATATGAATTTATATGATATGAATTTTATTTGTTGCTGTCGTCACAATTTGTAATAGTAACTGCACTAATGTGAGAACACCTTTACCGCTAAATATAACCTATTAAATTTTATGACAGCAGTTGTCAAATTAATATGCCCGGCTCTATACATATTAAATGTTATATTATGAAAGGTAAATCAATATACAATCAATTAACTCACTCTTAACTCAGGGAGGGATCAAAGATTTCAAATAAGAAATCAAATTTTATAAATTTCCAAATAATTTTCCAAATTACGTATTGCACTATTCAAAATGTAACTGTTTGTCCAATACATTATAAGACAATTAAATTCTTATGACATATATGAAATTCACTGTCAGGAAATTAACCAATTGTCACTAATTATACTAAATTTTCTCTAGCATAAAAATTATCAAATATATTGAGAATGAATATGAATAAAGAACCAAAAAGATTTGGAATTCAAATTTATATAATATATTATCAGATAACAATTGCAAAATTTAAACTTTACAAAAAATATAAACGCATAAACCAAACATAGAACTTTCTATCAAACCTTAATATTAAACAACCTATAATTAGAAATTTCCTATCTAAATAATTTAACCAAAAGTTCAAAATGTCTACTTTTATAGTTAATATATGTCAATGTAAAATGCGTAAATTTCCTTGTAAATTGTCTGTTCCAAAATAGTATTCACTTGACGTAGAATTTTATATAAGTAACGTTACTATAATTTCAATGTAAGTATTTAATTCATTAGATGCATCTATTTTCGAAATATTTTTACTATAAGCCTATTAATTCTCGAGAAATAATATAGATAATATGGACTGGACTCACCAACTAGGTTCTGGTAGACTCGTTCGTATTCTAAAATGCTTTTTAGAATTTCAGGAACAACTTTTCTAAATCAATAATTTAGAAAACGGAAAAACCACTCGCACTTTAACGCTGTAATTCTTTGCGAATAATACACGCACTGGCTTTACAAAAGGCAAAATATGTTGAACTGATAATAATCATACAAATTGCTCTGATATACTGAATTGAATTTGAGACAACTCTTATTCGATGTTGTCTCGAGAGAATCTGAAAATCAACTCAATTTTAAATAAATTTGAGACCACTCTTATTTGATGTTGTCTCTCGGGAATATTAAAATCAACTAACTAAACTGTTTTAATAGATAATTCTCCTCTCCTTTGGTTACCAGAAATTCTTTTTTTTTTAAAAATACAAATTTACGTTTTCATATACAAAGAGAGATTTTCATTGTTTTAGTATAAATGCCATTTTGCTAACAGAGACATCTGTATTCTTGTTTTCAAATCGTTTTTAAATTCTATCTATCATTAAGTCCATTCTGCATTAATGTCATAAGAAATTGAAATGTCAAATTTTATTGGTATATTGAACCTTTCAAATTATTGATAATACAGTGTGTATCAATACTATTACAACCAAATAAGCACATTTTCTTTATTTCAATTTTTTCTTTTAGAATTTAGATAGAGGATATGTATTAAATCCCCCTAATAAAAGAATGATAAATCGATAATTATAATTTATCTTTCAAAATTGCCAAATATCTCTATATCTCTAAAAAAATTATCTTCAATCAAATTAAACTATTGTTCCTACTTCCCATAAAACTTCTTAAATCTACTATATCTATTAAAATTTCACGTAGCATAATATCATTTGTTCCAAGTTATGTATAATACTTATATACCTGTTCTATATTAAAAACTCCTCTTTCATTCCCGGTAGTGGGGTCTAATAATTAGTAACTATTTTGTGCCCCTTCGTTACCTACCACATAAGGTCCCTCAAACGGTAGCAATAATTTTGCGCAACTATTCTCTGATCTTTTTGCAACTTGCAATGATCTTACAATCACCAATTCTCCTTTTTCAAAAACGGTCTTCTTTTTATTTTTTTGGTTCATCCTTTTAATATGTTTTTTAGCTTATTTCTGCAGTCTTTCATTAACCTTATTCAAAACATCTTCCATTTTCGATTCACTACCCAATTTCTTTGGGGTATTGTGCCAGTAAATAAATATTCTGGGCATTCATTTGTAACACCATGAGGTATTTGGTTGAGGAATCTTTCTACGTGATTTAAATTATTTTCCCATTGACAGTGATCCTGATTACATAAAATTCGTAGGTACTTTAATGTATCTTTCAGCTGGATTTGACGATGGTTTCCTAATGCTTATAAAGTTCAATTTAATTTCTCGATTTTGACTAAACTTGGCTAGCTTTTCACTTTCAAAATAGGTTGCATGATCTAAACTTATTGTTTTTGGCGTTCCATATTTTTCAATGTACATTTTTAAAAACTCTATCACAGTTTTTGCATTGGTTCTTTTGCATGGGTAAACTTTAACAAATTTCGTAAAAATATCTGTAATAACAAATATGTGTTTATTCTCTTGTATGCTCGGTATTAAATTGCTTATGAAATCTATAGCAACAATTTGTAATGACTTCTGTGCAACTATTGATTTTGTCAAATTTTTATTGTGATAATTTTTCTCTTTTGCTAATTGACATATGGCACATACTGTAATAATCTAGTGTCGGAAACCCGCTAGATGTAATAATAACTTCTTGACCACCAATCTGTCACCAGTGTAACGAAATAGTAGTACTCTACCTTGTATTATTAGAAATTAAAGTGTTATAACGTGTATACCTCTAATTAAATCTAGACCCTTATTTTTACACTCTGTCACCAATCTAATAATCGCTGTCACCAGTTGTAATGTAATCTTTAATTCCAGATATGTAAGATATCTTGATCAAAATACCAAAAGAGCATCCCTACCTTTTCCTTGGTCACTCTGTATTGATCCCGTCCTTTGATTTCACCAAATTCTGCCTCCAGTGCGCGGCTGAGCGTGTAAGGCAATCCAGTCCGATTGGTTTTTGCTAGGTTCGCCTGATCTTAAAACGGATGAATCTTCCTTTGCCAGGACAGGGTTTATCCTCCTCGTCTTGGTCACACGTCCACGATTGTTACACTTCCAGAAGGGGAAATTTTGGAGTAGGGGTTATAGGAAAAATAATGTAGAACCTCCACGTCATACAAAAAATATATATAATAAAATAATCTCTCAAAATCCTCATATACAGCTATACAATGTATACTTAAACCTAAACTACAATCCCATATGACCAAATTAATCCCAATTCCCTGGTATAACTCTACCTATACATATATTTATTTATAATTGGTTTATTATTAAACCTACCCCTGTATATCCTACAATTATAAAAAAAATCAAATTTATGAAGAGTTCTCGTTTGTTCGGTGGTGCGGCAAAACTAGCCCTCTTATCGGCTTGGTCTTTTTATTCAAAAAAAAATGCGTGAAAGGCGTATGTTTTATTATATTCGTTTCTCAATCCTTCTATTCTCCGGTGTCGAGAAAAATAAATAATTATTACGTGTAAATACCTTTATATGCAACAATGATTCATTTTTCGTCGTTCAGGTCGTCATTGACCTTCAGGGAACGAAAGTGAATTTTTTTGTTCTATAAAGAAAAATTCTGATGAGCTAAGGAAAACAATTCAAATTATTTATCGACACTGGCGTTCCAAGTTGCGAAATTCCTCAGTAATATAATTACCTACGATAAATTTGTGCAATTACACTGGCAAAATAAGAAAGAGTTTTAATTTATAATTTACGGCTGAACAAAAGACTGATAACAATATTTCTCTATAATGAATTTGACTTATCAGCGCAATTTCGCTGAAACCCGCAAAAATATGAAAAACATACGCTCCGGCCTTGGTGTTACCAAATACCAAAATAACCTCGCCTAACTTTCTATCTCTTTCCTGCCTTCGAGGTGGAAGAGAATATGTGGCCCAACAAATGATCACTCCTACTTAACAAAATAAAACCTAACTTGTGTCTAGTTGGCGAACTCGGCAAAATCTTAATTATTCCAGTACACACGGTAAATTATATATTTGTCAGGACGAAAAACTTAATCTGAGAGTGAACAGCTATGTCCCGTCTCTTTGAAAAAATCAACAATCAACAAAAAAAAATCTAATAATTATATTTGCTATCGCTACACCTTGTATATAGCAATTGACCTATACACCCAAGTTCAAAATCCAGCTCGATCAATAACGAGTAAATATATCACTAGTAAAATTTATCCCAATCTGAATTTAATTCAAAAACTTACTGCTTGTCAAACGTCCTCCGTCTCGCCGGGAATTTTCTTGATTTTTTTTCTATCTGCTGGTTCACCGCGAGTCGTGCCAATAAACGGAATCGTGATATGTCGAAAGGCAATTTAGCGTAGAGGGTAAGTCTACCGTTTGTGTATCGGAAAAGGAGACAGTTTTCACCGTCAAGGAATAATCTAAGTATCCCTATCTTTTCCTAACACAACGGAGAGAATTTTTACCACTCGTACCGCTAACACTAAAAAAAACACTAGTACCGTTTACCGTGGCAGGGGAAAAACCTTTCCCTTCGCGTGTTCGCCCCCGGTACACACTGCTGCTCCTGGTCTGTGTACACTCGTTTTTTGTTTTCCCCCGACTTCGGTTTTGGGGTTTTTGTCGAGTTGCAAAAAACAGCTTTTTGTTTTTTGAATCGTGCTACTTTTTGTTATCGAAATAATTGTATTCAAAACAATTATTTCGCTTTGACCCAGTAAGATGTTTTTTATTTCTCTATTCTGTTTTGGCTTCGTATTGTTTCATTAAACATAATGTGTGTCGCGTTCCAGTTATTATTATGATGTAAAATAAAATATGTTTTACCGTGTGTTCTGAAATTTTCTACCATAAAATTATCTTTTAGGTATTCGTATTTATTACATTACTTCCCTCTTTGTAAAAGTATTGCGACCTCCCTGGTCCAATACCTTTTTTCTCAAAACCCCCGTACAACTATTCCTACCCTTAATTTATATGTGGCTGTCGGCTTACAATAGTGGCCTATAATCTTAAAGTTAATGTTACAGTTTTATACATTTTACATGTTTATGTTACATTTTCACAATATTTATGATCGGCACTGTATTTGGCAATATTTTCGCTATTACATTTTTTATCCTTGACCTAGGTCGCGACCGTTTACACTCGCGACACTGCTGCTCAGTAGATCGTTCATCTGGCGACTTCTGTCTGTCCAATGCTGTGACCTCGGGTGGCTCGTCTCTTGCTGCGTTATTTGGTCCATCTCTATTGTTTCTTCCTCTGGTTTCCTCGTCTGATGTGAGTGAGTTATCCATGCCGTTAGGGAGTCCCATATGCTGCCTATTAGTGCTATACTGCATCCTAAAGTTTGGTGTATACGAATTCCATTTAGTATGGTGCCTGCTATGTATTTAATGGTTTGGAATGTGAAGTATATTCCAATTATTCCACTTATGACTGAACCTCATTCTGTGAACCATGCCCATGTGTGTTTTAGGGTGGATTCTGCGAGGTCCTTGATTTCTTTTGTATCGAATATGTTTGATACTGTGTAGCCTTGACTATTGGCATTCATTCCCGCTGCTTTGCGAGTAATTATGTTCTCTACTGCTTTTCTCTCTGTCCCAAATGTGAGGGCTCTTTGTGCTGCGTTGACTTCTTGCGTGTACAGACCCTTTGCTCTTAGTGGTTGAATGGGGTCGAAATGGAGGTTTATTTCTTCTTCTACTTTTATTGTTTTTGGTTGGTTGGCTATTGTGGGATGTGGCGTTAGACCTATCCATTGATCATCTATAAAATAAAGTGGTGGTATCATGTTATTGAAATCTATCTCTTCTGCGTGGTTTTGTATTATTCTGGTTAGTGGAGCCATAAATTTTGTTTCGTTGTTTACTTTTATTGGTAGTTCGTTGTAACATCTGTTTGTTCGTCTTATCTCGACTGTTACTGGTATGCATTTTATGATATAAAGTACTTCGCCTAATACTCTGCCTATGTGTCCAGGTTCATTAGTTGGCTGACTACATTAGGTAGTGTATGTGCCATTAGCAGTCTGTTTTTGAGTATTTCTCGTTTCGTTAAGCATCTTCGGTGTATTGTATCTGTGTAAAGCATGTTTACGTCTTGTTTATATGCTTGTTCAATATAGAGTAGTTTACTATTTACATATTTCATTAGATCGACGTTTTGTGTTAAAATTGGCATTGTCGGATGTAATTTTTGTGTGTTTTGAAGTGTTATGACAATTCGTGGGTGTTCTGTTTCCCATACTTCTATTCCACATAGTATGTTTCTTTTCTGTAATGTTAGTGCGAATACTTTGTCTTTTTCTTCAATTACTATTAGTTCTTCTTGTGTTTTTGTGTTTGTGATTTTGTTGCCTATACCTTCGTATAACTGGCTCAGATGGTCTTTGCATGTTGTTGGCTCATAACTGGACCAGGTGGATTCTCCTACCGTGGAGTCGAAGCAGTAACCATTCGTGAATTTGTATGTTATCTCTCCTTGTAAGTGGATCTCGTTCGTTTCTAGCGTTACTCTAGCTAGATAGTCTTTGGTTGTTATTTTGGCTGTTGCTATTATCACTACGTCGTTCCAACTTCTGCCGTTTTCTTGGTATGTGATACCTTTACATGTTCCCATATTGTCGAGTGTGCTGCCTATTTTTATTGACGCTGTTGTGGTACCGTTCATTAGTATGGTGGTATAACTTTATTAGTTTATATCTGTGGGTGTTTCTGCATTATTCTGCTCCCAATTTGTGGATGTAGGTAGATAGTCCTCCGTTGACGACTGATGTGTGGCTGTGCATCCCGCAGTAGATCATCAATTTTGTGACTTCTATTACGCATGACCATACTTTTTGCATTTTTATTTCGTTTCGTTGAATCACTTGTATGTCTGCTTTTTCACTCGCGTACGTTTTTTTCTGGTTCCGGACACTTTTGTATATCTTTTAGCGATAACACTGTGATATTTGTGTTGGGGTGCGAACACTCATACGCGATTAGCCCAACTGCTATATGTAGCCCGCACATGACGAATGTCACCCAGGTCAGGATAGTACTTTGTCGTGCCATTGATTTGGTTTTGTTATCCTAAAAATTTTTTTGACATTTACAATTGTTAATACAACTTATCTTTCTTACAGACATTTTTAAACATTTCTTTGTTACAATACTATGTTATCTACAATTTTGTCATATTTATATGACATTTCCTCATTTGACCGAGCTTCACACTTATTTAGGACTGCCAAATGAGCTCTACTCTTTGAAAAGAAGAGAAAATCCCTTTAAACTTATGACCCGTGATCTTGTTCCCACTTATTTATTTCTATATTTAATTACTTTTGTAGTCCACTTGTATTTATGAATTGAAAAAGACTTACTTACGTGAAATCATTTACTTAAATCGTACTATTAGTATCCTTTGCCCATATACTTGGTTATAGTGACTTATGGTCTTTTATTTCCTTATTCTGTTATGATTCCTAACTTACTTAATTATTCCTATCCCCTTATTTTGGCTTAACCTATGAATTGAATCCGTAAATCTGTTTGGATTAATAATATGCTAATATATACATGTATGCTTGGTCGCGACGTTTTAGTTACGTCGTTTCAAGCTCATCGCTATCCATCTGGTACTTATTTTGGTCTTGTTTCTTTTGTAGTTAGTCGTCTGTCTTTGTCCTGTATTCTGTGTTAGTGTCCTTTCGGCATTAAATGTTTTTGGTTAACTGGGTGCACTTTGTATCCTGTTTCTCACTCTGGCGGATCGTCTTATCTCCGGTCGAGGTCGTAGTGAGAAGTGTGGTCTTTGTTCTGTTCTATTCCCTTTATGTCTGGTTTGGAATGGTCGTTTGTTTTTTGGTGGTTGTAGATTCTCGTTCGTTGACCATAATGGTAGTGCTGCTACTTTTCCTGGATCTACTTCATTTTCTTCCTGCTCGTTTGTTTCCTCTAACTCTTCTATACTTCTCAAGTTCTCTATATCTTGTAGTATCTTATGTTCCTTGTCCTCTATTTTTCCGTGGTATGTTTTTAATCTGTTGATGTGTACTATTTGTGTCTTCTTCCCTTTTTGCGAAATTATTTGATATGTAACCGGTCCTACATTATCTTTTACTTCGAAAGGTCCTGTCCATTGGTTTTGTAATTTCTTTGATTTTCCTACTTTCGTGCTCGTGTCGAGTAGGTATACTAAATCTCCTGGTGCAAATTCTCTTAGTGCTGTTTTTTCGTTATATCTGGCTATCCTTTCTTCTTTTGCTTTCTCTGTGTTTTTCAGTGCTGTATCGTATACTTGGCTTAATCTGGCTTCTAATTCTGACACATAATTGTTGTCGATGTCGTATTTGATTCTTGTCGGTGTGATGAATTTTTCAAATGGTAATGATTGGTCTCTTCTGTGTAGTAAAAAGTATGGGCTGTATCCTGTTGGAGTGTGTACGCTACCTCTGTATGCCATAAGTACGTATGGTATCCATTAGTCCCAATCTCGTTGATCTGGTGCTATGTAGTGTGCTAACATATCTTTCAGTACTCTGTGTAATCTTTCTATTTGACCGTTTGTCGTTGGCGCGTAACTTGCCGTGTGTAGCCTCTTTATGTTTAGTAACTTGCATGTTTCCTGCATTAGTTCTGACATGAAATTTGTTCCTCTATCTGTTAATAGTTTGTGGGGTGTTCCGTGTCTTGATATTATTTGTTCAACGAATGCTCTTGCTACTGTATCTGCTTTCTGATCTGGTAACGGAATTGCTTCACAGTATTTGGTAAAATGGTCTTGAAATGTTAGTAGGTATTTGTTTCCTTCGCTTGAGGTTGGTAGTGGTCCTACTATGTCCATATAGGTTATTTCCTATGGTTCTGTGACTTTTGTAAATTTTTGTAATGGAGCTTTCTTGAAGTGGGGTGACGTCTTTCGTCTGTTGCATCCGTCGCATTGTTTGCAGTAATTTATTATGTCTGTTCTCATCGTTGGCCAAAAACAGCGTCTCTTTATTGCCAATAATGTTTTCTGTTGTCCTTGATGACAGTATATGGGTGGGTCATGAAAGTCTTCTATCACTTTGGTGATATAGCTTTTCGGTATTACCAGTTGATCTCTATGTTCTTCCTGTTCTTGTCTATATAAAATACCTTCTTTGTCGATGTAGTATTTTCTTTTTGTTTCTTCGTCCTTGTCCATTTGTTGTAAGGTGTTGTTGCAGAATTCATCTCGTTTTTGTGCTTTTTTCAGCAGGTCTTTGTCCCATATTGGCTCCCAACCTTCTTCTATTTCTATCGCGTTAATTTGTTTTGTTTCCCCTGTGTTATCTGGCCGTAGAATTATTATTTTGGTGGGTATACCGTAAAATGTGAATTGGATCATTTTAGTAATTTCGTCCCAACAAAGTCCTGGAATTTGGTTTTTGCTTACTATGAAGGTTATGCTCTCCTCTTTGTTTTCTTCGCATAGTGTCTTCAACTGTTGTATCATGTTCCACATTATTTCATACGAGGTTTCTTCTTTCACCGCTGCTCTGTTTACCCCTATGTAGAATTTTGCGTCCAACGTGTCCCATTCTTTAATTTCTTCTATTCGATTCTGTGTGACGTCCGGTAAATTATATGTGGCTTCTATTTCCTTTATCAATGGATCTTGGTTTGGCTTATTTTTGGCTGTAAATAGTACTATTGCTTGTTGTTCTTGTATGGATACTATCTTTCCTTCTTTTTCTAGTATTTTGTCTTTTGCTGGTACTTCGTTTTCCGTTATGTATTGTATGTAATCTTCGTATGACGTCTCTATGTAGTTGCACGTTTTGTCGAACATTCTGCTTAGCGCGTCTGCATTTCCGTGTTTCCGTCCTACTCTTCGAAGTTGTATTCGGCTAAGGTTAAGGCCCATCGTGTTAGTCTTGAATTTGGGTCCTTCAGTGTAAGTACCCATTTTAATGCTCTGTGATCTGTGATGATTGTGAATTTTGTCCCGTAAATGTAGCATCTGAATGTTTTAATGGCAAAAATCACTCCTAGAAGTTCTTTTTCAGTCGTTGAGTAATTTGTTTCTGCTCTACTTAGTGTCCTGCTTGCATACGCTATTGGTCTTTCTCTACCGTCCCTTATTTGGCTTAATATTGCTCCTACACCTATGTTCGATGCATCTGTCGATAAGATGAACGGTTTGGAGAAGTCTGGGAAGATTAGAACTTTGTCTGACGTTAGCGATTATTTTAGTTGGTCCATCGCCTTAATTACTTCCTCTGTTATTTTGAAAGGTGTGTCTTTTTTGGTCAGGTTTACTAATGGTGCTGCTAATTCGGTTATGTTTGGTATGAACCGTCTGTACCAGTTTACTAGTCCAAAGAAACCTCTTACTCCTTTTACGTTTTTAGGTAGGGGGTATTTGTGTACTGCCTCCAATTTCTGTGGATCTGGAGCTACTCCTTCTTGTGAGATGATATGTCCTAAATATTTCACTTTCTTTAACATAAAATTGCATTTCTTTGGTTTCAGTTTAATGTTTGCTTCTGTTAATCTATTGAATACTTCTTCTAATTTTTCTAAATGGTCCTTTTTTTCTGCATAGTTAAATATGATTATGTCGTCCAAATAAACCATGCATTTTATTCCCGTTAAGCCTCTTAAGGTTGCGTTCATGAATCTTTGGAAAGTTGCTGGGGCGTTTACCAGTTCAAATGGCATTTTGGTGTATTCGTAGTGCCCTTGATAAGTGCTAAATCCAGTTAGTGGAATGTCTTCTTCGTTCATATCTACTTGGTGATAAGCTTCTGCTACATCAATTACTGAGAACAACGTTTCTCCTCCTGCTTTGTAGCCTTGTAGTAGATCCGATATGTTTGGTAGAGGGTAATATTCTTTTTTGTTACTGCATTTAGTCCTCTGTAGTCTATGCTCATTCTCACTTTCTCCTCTCCTTCGGGAGTTTGATTTACCACTAATACGACTGGCGCTGACCATAGGCTGGATGATGTCCGGATGACTTTAGCTTCTAGTAGCCTATCTATTTCTTTATGAAGTACTTCTCTTTGGTAATATGGTATTATGTATGGAGCTCTGCATATTGGTTGGCTTCCTGCTTCTATGCTTATGTGGTGTTTTACTTTTGTAGTGCTTGTTAGAATTTCATCGTCGTCTGTGAATAAGTGATGGTACTTTTGTATTAACTTAATTAGTTCTTCCTTGTACCTTGTATCTATATGACCTAGTTCGAAATTTTTTCTGATCCATTCATCTGTTTTGATGTCAAATTTCCTGATCGTGTCCTGTGTTTTTGTTTGTGGTACTGTGTCCTCTGTACATTCGTATGCTTTTCCTAGTTTGGTTCCTTTTGTTAAGTGTATTTCTTTTGCTGATGTGTTTATTATTCTAATTGGAATCTTTTTCCCGTTATTAGCTATGCTATTTGCTAGTCTTATTGCTCCTGGTCCTTTGTGTTGTATTTCACACGCAATCGTATTTCCTCTTATGGTATGTTTTAGTGTCCCAATTGTGTGAACTTCGGTTAGTGCCGGTATACTTATGCTATCTTCTATGTATACATCTGTGAAGTTTCTGTTAGTAATTGTTTATTTTATTCCTTTGTTCTTCTCCCTGGTTTCTGTTTCTCCCTTTTTCCCTGTTTCTGATTCTGTACTATTCTTCTTTTGTTCTATGTGTCCGTATCTTTCTTCGTTAATTTTTGTTTCCTGTCTTTCTTCTTTCTTTGTGTCGATTTCTTTCTTCACTCTGTATAGTTCTATATTTTCGTCTCTGTAGCCGTTTTGTCTTTGTTTGTCTGTTTGATTTGCTCTTGATTTATTTTCGCTTGTCATTGCCTTCTCATTTTCGTCCATTGTTCTGTGTTCTGTGTCCCTTCTTTTATACATTGTTTCCACTATTCTTAACCATTTCTTCCAATTGTTCATTTCTGTAGTGTCTGGTTTTTTCCTTATTGTTGCCACTTGGTCATTTGCTTCTGTGTTTCTACCGTTATCTATTGTGCTCTCAACTTGCCTTGCGTTTATCAATGGTATTCTTTTTTCCCATATTTCTAATGAAGGCTCTCTTTTGTATGATATGATTGCTTTTTGCTTTTCTAGGAAATCTCTTCCTAAAAGAACTGGTATTTCTCCCATTATTTCGTCTTCTGCTGCGATCGCTCTTGCGTAAATGTTGTGATTCATTCCGTTTGTGCTTATCGCCAATTCCGTCGATCCATACAGCTGTATTGTGTGTTCTGTTATCCCTTTTAGAGTTAATTCTTCTATGATTCTTGTGTCTAATTCCCAATCTGCAATTATTGACCTATTTACTAATGAGTACGCTCCTCCTGTATCTATCATACATGGTCTGTTTATACCATTCACCCTTAACATTACTATATATGGGGCATCCTCGTTTGTTATTGACGTTGCATCATTGTGATACATTGTTTCTTTTTTTTCCTTTTTTTCCATTCTCGGTTTATCCTTATTCGTTGCTTCTTGGTTTGTTTTTTCCCATTGTGGTTTATTTAAATCTGTTTCCCCTGTTAAGTTTACTCGGCCACTTGTCCGCGGACTAACTGTGGTCCTTAATAGTTTAAATGTTTCGTCCATTCTTTATTACTTGTGTGTCCTCTTTCTTCAGACTGTCCTCTTCTATCATCGTTCATTTGGCGTCTGTTTCTCTCGTAGTTCCCAAAATTATTTTGTTGAGACCTCCTCTGTGTTTCTTGTTTATGATACTCTTCCCTTTGGTTTCTGTGTCTGTTATATTCTCTGTAGTTTCCTTGTTGTGTTTACTGGTTTTCCCCGTGATACCTAGTTTTCTCCGTTTTCCATGGACTTACTTTTCCGTTTGTGTATCTGTCGTACTTTGTATTCCGTTTGTTTGCTTCGTCGAACATTTTTTTTCTACATTCTTTTGCCCAACGTCCTTGTTTCCCACAGTAGTAGTATGTATTTGTTGGTTCGTTCCCTTTCTCTCTGCAATCCGGTGCCCAGTGTCCTTGTTTTTTGCAAATTTGGCATCTTGTCTCTCTTTTTGTTTCTTCTGCTTCCTTCGTCCTACAATTAGCCATCCAATGCCCTTGTCTGCCACAGAACAAACATTTCGCGTTCTGCCTACATTCTTCCGAAGTGTGATTCGACCTTCCGCACGTTGTGCACCTCAGTTGTTCACTCATAAATGCGACTTTCTGGCCACTGTTTCTGCCGCTTGTCATAGTTACCGCTGTTTCTTGACAACTCACCATTTCTTCTGCTTCTTCTAGTGTCATGTCGTCTTTGTGTAAAATGTAAAAACCTACCTCCCTTAATAAGTCTTTTCTCAACCCTACTTTGAATTGGTTTATTAATACCGAATTATGTTTTTTTGTATGTTTGGTATTTGTTCCCTACTTGCGCCCTTTATATCCTCTTCTAGTATCTTGTTTCCGATTAATTTTAGTCTGGTGCAGAACGACGCGACGTCCTCATCGTGTCTTTGGTAGCATTGCACCAGTTGCATCCACCAATCTGCTATCGATTTTTTTGGTACAAATTTCCGTAGTAGTTTTTCTCTAAATTCTGAATATGACACTGTGTCCAACCTAGGATCCGCCTTGAAAAAATCGTGTGCTACGCCCGCAAACTTAAATTTCAATAAAGTTAGTGTTTCTGATTCCGTCCACCCGTCTAATTTAGCCCTTAATTCGAGTTTCTCTATGTATCTAGCCGCATCTCTACCTGTGAAATCGGCTAAAGTCGCCGCTATGACCCCTAATGGTTGTGTCTGTGCTACCCTCCATGTGGGCGGCATGCTGCTTGTGTCTCCCGTGGTTTCTTGGCCTCCTTGACTGCCTGTACCTAACCTATTTTGTAAATCGAGTGGCATATCGCTGTCTGAACTTGGTTACTTTTTTATATTTATTAATTGAAATTTTTTTTTTAACTTTATAACCTTATATTACTCCTACCTTTCTGGCTCCTACGACGCCTGAAATGGATAGCTTCCGGTGTACGGGTAGGATATTTGAGGATGGGTTAACTTCCCCCTTTGTAAAAGTGAAGCTCACGTAGTTTCGGGAGTATGATGTATTCTAACAATAGAACTGGAGACGAAAAGATATGACAAAAAAAAATCAATTGTATGACGACTCAGTAGACCACAACTAATCTGTTTTAAAGTTATGTGTCCCGTTAATTAATGACTTTTGTACCTGTGGGTAGCTGCGATGACGGTGGAAGAGTGTCGGCTAGCTCTCGATGCGTTCCAGCCTTCTCCCCTCCTGTATGCCCCGTTTACTGCCTATTGCAGCTTCTGGTTACAGACCGTACAGCTTCACCGTTCCCTGTATTCTCTTGTGCTGTAGCAAGATTGGCACATAATCTTGGCCTGACAGGAGTATCTTGTGTGAAGATCCGGCGTCCCTGCTGACTTACAACCCTGTATTGTAAATTCGCGATTTGACGACTAGAACGACCAATCCTGTATCGGAAAACCGCTGTGACGACTTGAATGAACAACCCTGTATCGAAAAACCGCTGTCACCAGTGTAATAACAAAACTTAATAATCGCTAGATGTTATTTTTTTTAACATGTAAATGTAATAACTCTAGACCATATTTGTACAATCTTATGGTGAAGCAGAAATCAACTCAGTCGATGATTGCTGAGTAGGATTATTTTTCGACCTTGACTGGTCTAGATCCAGTGTGATTTGCAGGAGCTGTGCTACCCGTTTGGCAGGGTGTGATTTTTCATCACGCACACTGATCTTGGTCTAGTGGAAGCTATGTTTTGCGCAATTACTAGACCCTGGTTAGAAAAACTCAGTTGTCAATACTTAGTTGACCGAAGTATTCCACCTTACGCCGTTTGGCATGTTCACCTCAGATCGGTATTTCGCCTTTTATCTGATGTATGGATTTTTTCTCGACCTTCTCTGGTCTAGATCCAGTGTGTTCTGCGCCCGCAGTGACACCTCGTGTAGGTTGTGGCTCTTCACCACGCACACTGGTCTTGATCTAGCGAAGCTATGGTCCCGTAGGCTCTATGTTGCGCTATACTAGATCCTGGTTGCCACCATCAATTTTTATCCCTCCTAGGTAGGGTAGCTGAACCGCTTGTCACCGCTCGTGGGGTGTGGTTCCAGACAACCGGATATACCTCTCGGAGAAAAATGGTTTTGGACAACCGCTGTCACCTTCCCTGGGTGAGGTTGTTCCAATAGGGGATGATCCGCAAACCGCTGTCACCAGTGTAATAATCTAGTGTCGGAAACCCGCTAGATGTAACAATAACTTCTTGACCACCAATCTGTCACCAGTGTAACAAAATAGTAGTACTCTACCTTGTATTATTAGAAATTAAAGTGTTATAACGTGTATACCTCTAATTAAATCTAGACCCTTATTTTTACACTCTGTCACCAATCTAATAATCGCTGTCACCAGTCTAATAATCGCTGTCACCAGTTGTAATGTAATCTTTAATTCCAGATATGTAAGATATCTTGATCAAAACACCAAAAGAGCATCCCTACCTTTTCCTTGGTCACTCTGTATTGATCCCGTCCTTCGATTCCACCAAATTCTGCCTCCAGTGCGCGGCTGAGCGTGTAAGGCAATCCAGTCCGATTGGTTTTTGCTAGGTTCGCCTAGTCTTAAAACGGATGAATCTTCCTTTGCCAGGACAGGGTTTGTCCTCCTCGTCTCGGTCACACGTACACGATTGTTACACTTCCAGAAGGGGAAATTTTGGAGTAGGGGTTATAGGAAAAATAATGTAGAACCTCTACGTCATACAAAAAATATATATAATAAAATAATCTCTCAAAATCCTCATATACAGCTATACAATGTATACTTAAACCTAAACTACAATCCCGTATGACCAAATTAATCCCAATTCCCTGGTATAACTCTACCTATACATATATTTATTTATAATTGGTTTATTATTAAACCTACCCCTGTATATCCTACAATTATAAAAAAAATCAAATTTATGAACAGAGTTCTCGTTTGTTCGGTGGTTGCGGCAAAACTAGCCCTCTTATCGGCTTGGTCTTTTTATTCAAAAAAAAATGCGTGAAAGGCGTATGTTTTATTATATTCGTTTCTCAATCCTTCTATTCTCCGGTGTCGAGAAAAATAAATAATTAATACGTGTAAATACCTTTATATGCAACAATGATTCATTTTTCGTCGTTCAGGTCGTCATTGACCTTCAGGGAACGAAAGTGAAATTTTTTGTTCTATAAAGAAAAATTCTGATGAGCTAAGGAAAACAATTCAAATTATTTATCGACACTGGCGTTCCAAGTTGCGAAATTCCTCAGTAATATAATTACCCACGATAAATTTATGCAATTACACTGGCAAAATAAGAAAGAGTTTTAATTTATAATTTACGGCTGAACAAAAGACTGATAACAATATTTCTCTATAATAAATTTGACTTATCAGCGCAATTTCGCTGAAACCCGCGAAAATATGAAAAACATACGCTCCGGCCTTGGTGTTACCAAATACCAAAATAACCTCGCCTAACTTTCTATCTCTTTCCTGCCTTCGAGGTGGAAGAGAATATGTGGCCCAACAAATGATCACTCCTACTTAACAAAATAAAACCTAACTTGTGTCTAGTTGGCGAACTCGGCAAAATCTTAATTATTCCAGTACACACGGTAAATCATATATTTGTCAGGACGAAAAACTTAATCTGAGAGTGAACAGGTATGTCCCGTCTCTTTGAAAATATCAACAATCAACGAAAAAAAATCTAATAATTATATTTGCTATCGCTACACCTTGTATATAGCAATTGACCTATACACCCAAGTTCAAAATTCAGCTCGATCAATAACGAGTAAATATATCACTAGTAAAATGTATCCCAATCTGAATTTAATTCAAAAACTTACTGCTTCTCAAACGTCCTCCGTCTCGCCGGGAATTTTCTTGATTTGTTTTCTATCTGCTGGTTCACCGCGAGTCGTGCCAATAAACGGAATCGTGATATGTCGAAAGGCAATTTAGCGTAGAGGGTAAGTCTACCGTTTGTGTATCGGAAAAGGAGACAGTTTTCACCGTCAAGGAATAATCTAAGTATCCCTATCTTTTCCTAACACAACGGAGAGAATTTTTACCACTCGTACCGCTAACACTAAAAAAAACACTAGTGTTCAAATGTGGTTTTTGTCTCTCTACTTAAAGCATCTGCAACAATATTCTGTTTTCCAGGAATGTATTTTATTTCGAAATCATATTCTTGTAATAATAAAATCCAGCGATGTATTCTATTATTCGCATATCTATTTTTTTAATAATTCAGTTAATGGTATTTCTTTTCTACTTAGATCTGGTATTAATCGTTTGAAATAATTTAAAATTCCTAGAAACCCTCTCAAAGTTTTCAAATTTGTTGGTTGTTTATATTCTAAAATTGTTTTAATTCGATCAGGATCCATAGAAACTTCTTGAGTATTCAAAACATAACCCAAATAATTTATTTCTTCTTGATAAAATTTACATTTTTCGATGTTTAATTTTAATCCAGCATTTTCTAGTTCTTCAAAAATAATATTTAAATGTTCTTTATGTTTTTCTTCATTTTCCGAATATATAAGGATATCATCTATATAATGAAGTATAAAATTTTCATATTTGTTTGAAATGGTGTGAAGTGTTCTTACTAAAGCGGCACATGAACTCTGCAATCCGAAAGGTACCACACAAAATTGATATACCACTCAATCTACCATAAAAGCAGTATATTTTCGACTTTCTTTTTCTAAAGGAATTAACCAAAAACTATGTTTCAGATCTAATTTTGAAAATATCTTTGCATTGGTAATTCTACCAAATATACCATCTATATTCATGGGACTTTCGTATTGTTTTCTGTATAACTGTTGATATTTTTTGCATCTAAACATATTCTAATATCTCCAGATTTTTTTCGCACACAAGTAACTGCATTGATATATGGTGAATTCCATCTTTCTATTATTCCATCTTTTAACATATTTTCTAATTCATGGTATACTTCATCCTTCAATTTATATGGAATTGGATATGTCCGTACTTTGAAATTCGATATATCTTTGTTCATTTCAAGTTTATGTATATAATTCCTTGCTACTTGTACTTCTTCATTGAATAATCTGTCGTATTGTCTTATCAATTCCATTACTGTTTTCACATATTTTTGTTTGCACAAATTTAAATCTATTTTATGTTCTTCATTGATTTGATTCATTTCATAAAATGTATCTTCTTCTAATTTGTTTGTTTCTTGTTTGAGGAAATCAATATCTTCTCCATTACAATTCACCAACTTTTCTTTATAGTTGATAATCATTTTGTGATTGTCTAATTCATCGGACCCTAATACTATATCATAACTTAAATTCTTTACGACCAACATTTGTACTTCAAACAAATTATTTCCTATTTGTAATTCTTCAATTATCATTTTACTTGTATCATATAGTTTTTTATTATTCGCTCCCACTAGTGATAATTTATTTGTATTTACCACCATAATATTATCTTTCTTGCACTTGTCTATAATTCTTTAACTTATCAACGTTACTTCTGATCCTGTATATATCAGAATTTTACATCCCATATTTTGTAATTTACCTTTAATGAATATTAAACCTAAATTGTCATGCATTTCCCCAATTTCTCCAATATCAACAAATTCTCTTGGATGTTCGTACTTAGAAAAAACAATATTATGCACGTGAAAGCGGTTTATGTAAAAATTTTATTTATAGTTTGACTGTGCTCATCATCTCTTTCTTGCTCTTGTATTATATTTACTTGTCTTCTGTCTTCTATTTCTTGATGTCTTCGATCATAGTTTCTTTCATGGTTTTCTTGGATACCATTTCTTCGATCATGGTAATTATTTGTTCCTATCCATCTATCCTGTCTCCAACTTTCAACTCTGTCTTCATTACCATTTCTTCTGTCCAAATTTCTAGGATCTTTTTCATTTTCAAAGTACGTATTATCATTGTTTCTATTGCCATTCCCATATCTTCGGTCTTCATTTCTGTAATTTCTATTTTCATTTCTAAAACTCCTGTCTGTATATCTATCATTTCTTCGATTATTAAAGTCCCTGTTTCTATAGTTTCTTTTTTCATATGTATTATTCATATCTCTTCTGTAATGTTCATCTCCATTCCCCCTTATTCCATCAGAATTTTTAATTTCATTTCTCTTTTCATTGTGACTTATTTCAAGTCTGAGTAAATAATTTGATAAACCTTCCATCGTCTTAATATTTTGTATCCCAATAGTTTCAGATACTTGTTGGTCGAAATGTCTGGAAATATATAAAACCATTTCTTCTTCTCGCATGCTTGGCTCCAAATACTGTGTGTTGTTGTGCATTTTCATAGCATACGCATTGAAATTTTTACTCTGGTTATAATCAAATTTCTCAAAGTATAGTTTCTCTCTGAAACTCGCCTGTTGTATCTCCCCCCAAAAATATTTTAAAAATTGTTTTTCAAATTCTTCGACATCAGGTATTTGTTCATCTTTATTGCAAAACCACAATAAAGCATCTCCAGATAACATTCCTCTAATAATGATTTTTTTTCTACAATGTCCCTTATTCCTCTCATCCTACTTTTGATTATTTTGATGAATACTTTTGGGTGAATTACATTTATATTTCCTTCAAATTTCACCCCAAAGTCGATATTTCCAGTCTGCATCATTCCACCTCCATTCCGTTTTAGATTATCCTCTAATTCATTTACAGTTTCTTGTAATTTTCTATTCATTTCTTCCAATTCCTTATTTAATAATTTATCTATATTTTCAGTCCTTTTTATACATGTTCCTGTTTGTTCTTCTATTCTTCCATTTAAGTCTTTAAATTTCTTATTTAAATTCTGTTCATACATTTGCATTACTTCATTTGTTTGTCCTTGTACTTTGATGGCCTGTATCTCTTCAATTATATTCTCATTTTATTTCTCGACTTCTACTTGAATTACTCCAAATTAATTTTCTTCTAGACATCTTCCTAATTCTTTAACATCTTCTACCACCTTCTTGTTAATATCTTCTCTGATTTTACTGCCAACTTCTTGAATTTCCATGCGTAAATTTTCATTCTGGCTCTTCATATCTTCTTTCACCTTTTCAATTTTCTTTCTAAATTCATTATTCTCTTCCCTAATTTTCTTAATCTCCTTCAAATTTTCAATTTTTCCTTCTTCTATTTTCTTTTCCAATCTGTTCATGTTTCCGGTGATATGGTTAATATCCCCCTTAATCTCCTCCTTCATCGTATCAATCTTGTCATTTAAATATCCACTCATATTATTCATATTCTCATTTTGTCTGTCCATTTTTCCATTTAAATCTCCATGCATATTATTCATATTCTCATTTTGTTTATCCATTTTCTCATTTATGATGTCTATCTTACCATTCATATTTTCTTTAATATCGTTCATGTCTTCATTCATTTTATT
This sequence comes from Galeruca laticollis, assembly GCA_963921935.1. Lineage (NCBI taxonomy): Eukaryota > Metazoa > Arthropoda > Insecta > Coleoptera > Chrysomelidae > Galeruca > Galeruca laticollis. Next base: position 182,824,858 of record OY998176.1, read on the forward strand.
CATGCTAATTGATATTTGCGTTAATAGGTCATTGGAACATATTACTCCATGCGTTTCCTTTCTCTCTTGTCTCTGACTTTCTTGTTCTACAGCTTCTTCATTTCCTGTCGTACATTCTTCCTTCTTCTCCGTACAATTCTTAATTTCTTGAATACTTTCTGGTTTCATATCACCAATTTTCTTTTTCAAATTATTACATCTTTTCTGTTTCATAGTATCAACATTTATATTGTCATTTATATTTACATTCATCTTGTTCTGCTCATTTATTTCCTGTATCATGCTATCCATGTTATCTAACATATCATCCGTCTTTTCATTATTATTCTCCTCTACTTTGTCAAAATTTTCCACCATAATGTCTGATTTTCTACTCATTTTCTCAGAATCTACACTTACTTCTTCCTTCATTGTGCCAAATTTTCCACTCAAATCTCCCCTCATATCTACATTCATCTTATCTTCCCTGTCAATCATTCCTTCAATCTTAGTACTCTTCTCATCTAACGACTTATCCATATTTTCATCAATGTTCCCCCCTACTCTGTTAAAATCTTTTACCATAGTTTTCCTATCTTACTTACTCTTATTTTCCATAATTCTCTTTATAATCTCATTTTGTTCGTCCAATTCTTTATTTAAATCGACATTCATACTATTCCTACCTGTGTATTTTTCCAAATCTCACTCTCAATCTCCATTATTCTCTTCATACAGATCATAAATTGCATGAGCCGATCATCTTCCTCTTTCGTTCTTGCTCTCGTTTCCTGTCTCCTATACTCCTGTTTTCCAACTTTCAGTGTACTTTTTCTTTCCATGTTGATATTTTTAATGTAGTCAAAGAATTTGCTGCGTAAAATTATGATATTTTTCTATATTTATGATAATAGTGATAAATCTATTTTTGCCCCACTTTGCGGCAATTATTATATATTCTACTATTCTTTAATAATATTTGCCTCACGTTCTGGTGCGAAATTATTAAATATTCTATTTTCTATAATAATATTTGCCCCACTTTCGGTTGACAATTATAATATATCTAATGTGTTTTACTAATTATATTATGATTTATATATGAATATGAATTTATATGATGTGAATTTTATTTGTTGCTGTCGTCACAATTTGTAATAGTAACTGCACTAATGTGAAAACACCTTTACCGCTAAATATACCTATTAAATTTTATGACAGCAGTTGTCAAATTAATATGCCCGGCTCTATACATATTAAATGTTATATTATGAAAGGTAAATCAATATACAATCAATTAACTCACTCTTAACTCAGGGAGGGATCAAATATTTCAAATAAGAATTCAAATTTTATAAATTTCCAAATAATTTTCCAAATTACGTATTGCACTATTCAAAATGTGAAGTAACTGTTTGTCCAATACACTATAAGACAATTGAATTCTTATGACATATATGAAATTTACTGTCAGGAAATTAACCAAATGTCACTAATTATACTAAATTTTCTCTAGCATAAAAGTTATCAAATATAATGAGAATGGATATGAAAAAAGAACCAAAGAGATTTGGAATTCAAATTTATATAATATATTATCAGATAACAATTACAAAATTAAAACTATTCAAAAAATATAACGCATAAACCAAACATAGAACTTTCTATCAAACCTTAATAATCAACAACCTATAATTAGAAATTTCCTATCTAAATAATTTAACCAAAAGTTCAAAATGTCTACTTTAATAGTTGATATATGTCAATGTAAAATGCGCAAATTTCCTTGTAAATTGTCTGTTCTAAAATAGTATTCACTTGACGTAGGATTTTATATAATTCTCGAGAAATAATATAGATAATATGGACTGGAATCACCAACTAGGTTCTGGTAGACTCGTTCGTATTCTAAAATGCTTTATAGAATTTCAGGAACAACTTTTCTAAATCAATAATTTAGAAACCGGAAAAACCACTCGCACTTTAACGCTGTAATTCTGCGCGCTCCTTGCCTTCGATCCCGCTGTGTCCTGCTACCCTCAGTAGGGAAACTTCTCGTTCTGGAGCAAGGCTATCCAGAGCATTTTCGCATTCCTGAACCAGTACCTTACTAGTTCTGGGGCTGCATATTGCTTTAATAGAGGCTTGAATATCCGATCAAATGCTAACAAAACTTCTAGATGCGTCCTGTTCTGTTATTTGCCCTGCGGCTTTCAGAATCGCAAATATTTCTGATTGGAAGACCGTGGAGTATTTACCTACATCATGAATGTTTTGTACTCATATTTTATCTATCTGGACGCCTGCTACCGACTTTCCTTCCATGCGGGAACCGTCTGTGAAGCACACGATGCTCTCGGGTGGAAATCCAACTTCTTCATCGTTCCACTTCTCTCTTGGCGGAATAATGACTTTGAACTTGTTGTCTGTCCTCACTTTGTCTTCTTTTGGAACAGCTTTGAGAGCTAAAATTGGAAACTCCGTTCTGTTCTGTTCACTATAACTGTGTGCCCTTCGCCACCCCTTTTCCAGTGCCTCTTGTCTCGCAATCTTACAAAGGCCGCTATCGCTCTCATAATAATCCATATGGATAAAGCCGGTAATCCTACAAGGACATCGAGTGCTGGTGAGGGTGTAATCCTAAAAACTCCTATAACTCCTAAGTTCGATACTCTCTGGACATACATTGCTTCTCTACAGCCGGCCACTGGACCACGGAACCATATAGGATCCTCGGTCTTATGACGGCAGTCGCAGCTACCACAATGGGATTATTAACTTGCTAATAACTCTGTCAATACGTGGTATCCAGTTCACCTTCTTGTCAAGCACTACTCCTAGGTATTTGGCCTCCTCCCGAAATTTTAGAAGCGTGCCAAATAACTTGGGTGGCTTGGCGTCTTCAATAGTTCTTCGTATTGTAAACAGGACCATCTCGGTTTTATTTCATCTTTATACTAAAACCCACCAGCATATGTTGCAAATTTACATGCTAACATGAAAAAAGTATCCTAGTTACAATTAAAATATTGGTAGGGGTACATTACTTTCGACGCCAATATGAAAGCGCTTGTCATATTAGTAAGTTAACGTGTGCAAGATCCTAAATAAGTTTCAATGATTGCCTTAAGATTCCGATTTAAGGCAGTGTATTACCGTTTGAATCAATGAAATCAAACGTTTTTACGGTACATATTATGATGTATTGAGGGTTTTTCTATAGAAATATTTATGTCTCGGCTTCATTTCAGCCGTTATCAACATCTATTTTGAAAATTGAGCCCAAATTGAGCCGAAACGCAAAAGTTATTTTAATAAAAACACGTTATTCATTGAAATGAATGAAAAATCAATAGAATTTATTGACGTTTCGGTGCTCATATATTGTGAATTAACGTTTATCATCCTTGTAATATTTAATGAAATTAACTGTCTCGACCCTTATTTCGTGGAATCTACTCATATTAGTGTTCTAAATGAAACTCACTATTTTTAGCTAATTCCACAATATAATAAAAATTGTTCAAAATTCTAAAAAATTGACAATTGTTTCGATAAATCAATAACATCGATGATATTGATTTATCGAAACAATTGTCCATTTTTTAGAATTTTCAACAATTTTTATTATATTGTGGAATTAGCTAGAAACAGTGAGTTTCATTTAAAACACTTGTGATATTTATATTTCTTTAGAAACAACACTCTAGTCATAGGCTCGCAACAGTATTTGAAAATGAGAGCAATTGTTAAAAATGTGGGAGAAAATGCATATTCTACGAAATTGGCCGTTGTTTTGCCGAACATCATATATTTTAGAGAAACACCTCCAAGATGTATATCAGTAAATGCATCTGCAATTCGTTGCGACGTAGCTAATCCATTAAGACAGCATTCAGATGTAAGTAAGAAAACTAAATCTTTGAAATGTGTCTAATTTAATATTGTGTTTCAGAAATCTGTTGATTTTGTTTTGGATATTACAAATCTGGATCAGGAGCTATATTTAGATCGTATAGATATGCATTTTGAAGTTCTGACTACAAGTATAAACAAGAATAATGACTCCATGATGTACTTTCTAGCATTAAACACAGAAGCAGACATAACAATATATGGGTATGTAGTATTTGAGTATTGAATTTATGATTTGTGTTGTACATATGGGATTCAAATTTCGTATTTGTGAATATTGCATGAACATTGATTCATAAAAGAATATTATCAGGAGCAAAATATCTCAAACTTACTCTTAATTTATTTACACACTGTATATTTACTTACACTTAATTTATGTACACACTTCATTACTAATTTATATTCACGTCTATTCACTACTAGATAAACTGTAAACTGACTAACGGTCCGTAAGTACTCGCCTTATATAAAAAAGTCCATTACCAGAATTCGCCTTCAAATAAAAACAAACAAAACAAACGCCCTTCCTTGAAATGTAACACATTCGCCAAAATTTGAACATTCTATTTGATATTTGAGACAGAGGCAGAATCGAGGACTACACCAGAGTGCAATTTCGTAACAATACCTCATGACCGAATTTTCTTGTTATAACTATACCATGTAGCCAAGTTGTTGAAGTCTTATATGAATCCGGCAAATGTCGGAATTTAGTTGTTCCTCCATTATCTTTTTTAGTAATCCTCAGCTTCATATATTTTTGTGATATACAATTAACCAAAACAGAAAAAAAATATTTCGTTCGTGATGCGGTATTTCAATAAATAATATGAATAAAATTACTTAAATTAGAATTATTTTCCGGTATCTCCATACGCAACCATAAACTTTTCATGTTCTCATGCTCAATCTGTGGTAGCCACGCCCGGTTTGGATGGATTACTTTCAAATGCCCATTGACTTAATGCAATAGATGATACCGTGAATGCGTTTTTGATTAAGACGTCTATATTTTAACAGTCTTCTGTACAGGGTTTTTCATTATATATGGACCCTTCTATATCTCACTTATTATTTGATGCAGATAACAATGTTTCAAATAAGAGTTTAAGGGTTATTTATGTAGTTTTTATAATTCAACAAAAATATTATACAGGATGTCCCAGAAAAGAGGGTCAGAGCCAAAGTGTTATTTCTTGAATGGGACACCCTATATATTTTTATATTTTTAAACTGTTCACTTCAATCCGAATTCAGCAATATATAATTGCTATAGTTTAACCTTAACAGTTCAGAAAATATATTCATTTAAAAATCGTTTTCTGTGGGATGAAAACCAACTATAAACAACGGGCAATGAAAGCATTGTCATATTTGACAAGTAGTTATTTACACCATTATAAAACATTGTATTTGATAGTTTGGAAAATGCGGTATACAGATGATGAAAAGATAGAAATATTTCCTCTATTTGTAAAAAATAATAATAACAAATTAGATGCGAGGAGAGAATTTATGGAATTATACCTAAATCGGCATGCGCCTAGCAAAAATACGTTCAACAGAATATACCAGCATGTAATGACAACTAAGAACTTTTCTAGGAAAAAACGAACGTGTGTAATTAATGAGGAGGATGATTAAGATACACTTCTGCATTTTGAAGGTAAAAAAATATATATTTCTTTGGATTTTATGGTAGTTGAATAAGAAGGAATAATTTTTGCGCTACTACTTTTTTGCAGTAACCAGTTCCAATATATTACAAAAACATCCTATGAAAATTTTTGAGACTCTGAAAAGACACAATTATAAACCATATAAGATACTTCCCGTGCAGGCTCTTACTGAATTGCACAAACGGAAACGGTTAATATTTTGTCAGGAAATGCTTCGTCGCTTGAATGAAACTCCAGATATCCTTCAGAAAATCTGTTGGACAGATGAATCCAGTTTTTCTACAGCTGGCGTGTTTAATAGAAAAAATAGACGTTCATGGGAAAATAAAAATCATAGACAGCGGAAAGTGCAACAAATGAAGAAATCTGGACGGAAATCAAGTAATGTTTGGTGTGGAATATTCCAGAATAAAGTGGTTGGGCCAATATTTTTCAATTATAAGTTAACAGGAAGAACTTACCTAAGCTGCATAATACCCAAAATAAGTGAAATACTAGAAAATGAATTTACAGCTGACCAATTAAATACTATGATCTGGCACCAAGATGGGGCATCACGTCATAATGTATTAGAGGTGAGAGAACATCTCAACAATCAGTTTCCAGAGTGGATCGGAAATATGGGACAATTCTATGGCCTCCTAATAGCCCCGACCTAACTCCCTTGGATTCTTTTTTGTGGGGGATGCTGAAACATATAGTTAACTTTGGAGAAAATAACAATCTTGAGATAATTCAGGAAAAGATTCAAGGCGAAATTAATAACTTAAATAATCATGCTGACATTATTTCTAAATGTTTAGAGAATTTACGCCAAAGATATCAACTATGCCTTGACAATATGGGGGGTCATTTTGAAGAATATTTATAGTTTCATTTGGGCCTACTTAGTTTGAGATTACTTTATTTTGTAAACAAATTTACTGAATTCCAATCGATAGATTACTACATCTTACTGTGTCGTATATATTTTCTGAACTCTTAAGGTTAGACTATAACAATTATATATTGTTGAATTCGGATTGAAGTGAACAGTTTAAAAATATAACAATATATAGGGTGTCTCATTTAAGAAATAACACTTTGGCTCTGACCCTCTTTTTTGGGACATTCTGTATAATATTTTTGTTGGATTTTAAAAACTACTTTAATAACCATTCAACTCTTATTTGAGACATTTTAAATTGTAACAAATGATAAGTGAGATATGGAAGGGTCCATATATAATGAAAAACCCTGTACTACTATCAATTTGAAATAGGTTGGTTAATGGAGAATTAACAATTTGATACTGTCACGATGCAATTTCGTTGTTAAAAAACTAAATTGACAAGGGTTACACTTTTCTTTAATGACTTAATCTTAACAATGCAACGCTTGGTACTTAAAAAGTAAATCAAAATTTTGGTATTTCGCTTCTACACTTCCTAACATATATCTTGCTCGTTCACATAACACTACCTCTATATTGGGAAAAAATTTGTTGTAATTTCTTCTCAGTTTTACAGACGACCTTTATTTGAACGATATTCAAAGAACTTTTTTGTTGCAGAAAAGCAGAACAAGAAACAAATTACTATGGTAGCAATTCACTTGTTTCGTCCCTTTTGACTCACACGTATAAGGTAGTATAACTATTTATTTATTATTTAATCTTTGATAGAAACGCTAATTATCAAGTTGATTTGGATTACTTATTATTTTTTTTACTCTCAACTTGAAAAGAAACCAAAAATATTTTAGGAGTAAAAATTTCAAAATAGCAGGTTTTAAGAAAATAAACAAATATATCGACTGTTTACTACCAATACCTCCTATCTACGCTTTTTGTCAGAAATAAGGTTTTTACACCACTAGATAGCTTTTTATTTAATCTTTGGAATAGAAATACCTCCTAATTACCAAGATCTAAGGTTTCCCGCCAATTTTTAAACGGAAATATCTCCAAACTAAACAGGCGTCATAGAGGGTAGGTAATACCTCCTATCTAGCATTTTGTTGTAAACCGTTGGTGTGTGTATATCAGCTGGTAAGTTTTATTGAAATATTTGTTGTTTTATGCGTTTTTTTTTGTTTTTTTCGTTTAAAGGAATTTATCTATATCTTTTGTGATCCATATGTACATCGTTTTAATTCGAATATATTGATTTATTTGGTAAACTGTGTAAATTAAAGTTATATTGTAGATAGGAGGTCTTTCCATTCTATAAAACTAAAATTAACTGTAGCAATACCTCCTATCTTCTATTTTAATAAAATTATTTAATGATTGTTACCAACCTGATTGGTATATAAAGTGGTTAGTTTTATTAAAAACACGTATTAATTTTTGTGATTTTTCTTTAAATAAAAAATAATATAAAATTTGTACCATCGTGCCCAAAAAATATTGGGACCAACAAATTTTGGATTTCCTAAGGAGTACAAAACATCTATTAAGAATTAGGTTATCATTGTTGTAAAAAAATAGATTGTTTCCATTACTTAGGACGTGAAAGTGAACAAAGCAAACTAATAGTTTAGGAGGTTAAAATACATTTTCTTGTTCCAATAAGTTTTGGGCACGATGCGGTACCTACACCAAAACTAATACAAACTTTACTCAGAAAAAAAGGTTTAGAACTGAAAATGGGGTAATCGGATTACTGACCACCAAAATTGACGCACTTCTGACGAGGGGGAAGGGTGCATTGTGTTAATATAAACTTATATTAACGCAATGCAGGATATTGCACGTTGTCGTATCTCGTGTAGTTATAATGTAGTAAGCAGGGCCGGATCTAGCGGTAGGAGGGCAAGATGGGATAAGTGACCCAGGCAAACATTGGGAGAGGGAAAAGCGATAAAATGTTGTAAGGGAACTTTTTTTGTCGTTGTTTCTTGGGAACACAAAACTTTAGAAATGTTTTTTCCATGATCCTATTTAGGGAGCGACATCTTACCATTTTGCAACCCCCCTTGAAAAACCTTTATCTGATACTGGTGCCAAGGTAATAGTAAAATCATTATTTCAGAATATGGGTACCAGAGCGCAAAAAATTATGTCTATGTTAAAGTTGAAGACAACCGAAAACTCCAGTGTGTCCGATCAGAAACAAGAATCTCCTCCACCCCAGTCTACATTATCACCACCAGTTACCGTGAATTTAGAAACATCATTAACATCGTCATTTATAAAAAATACAGGCGTACAACAAGAACCTGAATTGTTGGATATAATGAATCTCGAGTTTATAGACCATAATGTAAACTTTGTAGTGGATCACAATGGAGTACTTTCTTATGTGGACCCTGAATATAACGCGAATAATGATTCTCAGTCACTAGTTTCCCATCTCGACGACACACCTACCTTATGGTCAGATATAGAGACAGTAAATAACAGCGATACTAACGACCAGAATGAAAATCTACTTCTACAAAAAACTCCAGACGAACTGGTAGAGGGTGAAGGGCCACAAAATAACGATTTAGATATCGAAGAATACGGAGATCTACTTTTCCAAAAAAATCAAGACGAACTAGTAGAGCAGGAAGAGACACAAAATAACGACGCTTCAGATATCGAAGAACATGGAGATCTACTTTTACAAGAAAAACAAGACGAATTAGTAGAGGGTGAAGGGTCACAAAATAACGAAGCTTCAGATATCGAAGAATATGGAGATATGAACGAAGGTCGAAAAAGAAGACATAGACCATCCCAATCCGAATGGAAAAAAAACAAGAACAAAAAACTTAGAATGGAAGGTAAAGAATATTTGGGATATACAAAACCAAAAGGACAAGTAATGAAGCAGAACCAAGTAAGGGAAGCTCGCTCTCTTAGGCCAGCTTGTGCCTCTGAACGTTGTAAAAAATCAAAAAAACGAATGTGTGAAAAATTAACAGAAGAGGAGAGAAAATGTATATTTAGGAAGTTTTGGTCGGAGCTCAACTGGGATCAAAGAAAGATCTATGCTATTTCTCATGTCAATAGAGTTCCTACACAGCGTAAGACGACATTAAATGACTCTCGACGAGGTGAAACATTAACATATTCTTTGACCTTTAACGATTGCAAGTACCCAGTTTGTAGAACAACGTTTTTAAACACCATTGGAATAGGCTCATTTACGGTACAAAGTTGGACAAAGAAAGGCAACCATGCCATGCTCATGAACAAAAACTGTGAAAATCTCAACCGTGTAAAGAATTCCCCACATGCCGAAAACATAGCCTATTTAAAAGACTTTTTGAGACAGTTACCAAAATTACCTTCGCACTATAACAGAGCCAATTCTTCTAAACTTTATTTGGAGCCAATTTTTAAATCATTAAAGCAACTATACGACTTGTACTTAGAACATTGTAAAAAGGCAGACAAACATACTGTTTCGACTAAAACATTTTATAACCAATTTAATGAAAGCAATTTGGCACTCTACGTGCCAAAAAAAGATCAGTGCGATATTTGTGTCGCTCATAATGTTGGCAATTTGAGTGATGATAAATACGCAGAGCATATTAAAAGAAAAGACAGGGCACGGACTGAAAAAGCAACTGATAAGGATTTGGCACAAAGCGGACAATGCATTGTGCTTACTATGGATCTTCAAGCAGTCAAAGTTTGTCCAGTTGTTCAAGCCAGCAGCATTTTCTTTAAAACAAAATTGTCATGCCATAACTTTACAATTTATGATGTTGTTAGTCATCACAGTACCTGCTACTGGTTTACCGAATGTGATTGTGATCTGGTTGCTTCAGCTTTTACGTCATGTATAATAGACTATTTAGAAAAGCATTGTACAGCAAAGAACCTGCCAATAATAATCTATTCAGACGGATGCACGTATCAGAACAGAAACAACGTTTTATCCAATGCGTTGCTTACCTATGCTTTAAAAAACAAAATACCTGTGTTTCAAAAGTATCTTGAACGGGGTCACACTCAAATGGAGTGTGACTCCGTTCATAGTTGTATCGAACGTAAATTAAAAAACCGAGATATTAACTTGCCAAGTGATTACATCTCAGCAAGCAAAGAGGCCAGAACCAAACCATTCCCGTACGAAGTAGTCAAACTAGGGTTTGATTGTTTTAAAGATTATTCACACAATAGTGTTTTGAGATACACAACGATTCGGCCCGGAAGGAAGCCCAATGAGCCTACTGTTACGGATCTTCGTGCTTTACGCTACAATTTAGAAGGATCGATAGACTATAAGCTAACTTTTGATGACGAATGGAAGCCATTACCCTCAAGACAAAAAAAAATACCCAATGAGACACCTAAATATCCTCCATTAAATAAGGCAAAAATACCAATTAAAAAGACAAAATTTACACACCTACAAGAACTTAAAAAAGTAATTCCAGATGACTGTCATACCTTTTACGATTTGTTACCATATAAGGATAATAATTAAGACAATAAATAAATTAATACATATTTTTCAATTGTGTTTTTTACCACAATAAATTTAAACAAATGTATAAACCTATTACACCTATACCTCCTATCTTACATTACCAGTTATACCAATATCTCCTATCATCAAAAATGAGCTAAAAAAAGGAAACTAGAAACAATTTTCGCAAATAAACTTAAAATAAACACATTTTAATCACTAGTGATGTTTGTACGTGAATCTAGTTTGGAGTTCAATATTATAATAAAAACATAAATGGTTTTTTGTCTCTCCTGAACATTTTTAGTTTTTGCACTTAGGAGGTATTGGTAGTAAACAGTCGATATGTAGAATGAAAAAATATGGCAATTCAGTTTGCGACAACAAACCGGGTTTCTGAGTATCTATTGTTCACTGTCATTGCTTGTATTCGTGATATTTCAAAAATATTTAATTACAGAAATTTTAATAAGCATTTCTAATGCGTTATATTAGAGGTTTTCTTTATTTCTTCGGATATAATGAGGAAGTAGGAATGAGTTTGTACACATATAAATTCTTATATCAGAAGAGTCTGATTTAATTTTTGTTACTGAAATGAATTGCTTAAAATCCACAAATTTAATTTTGTTTTTTGATTCCATTGGTCTGTGAGCATAGTTGGGAGTAATATACAGTATTTTCTGACCATTTCTTGATTGCATACTTGTAACATTAGACTGGTTTGAGTGAGTCTATATAATGCTTGGTTGTTGATTAATTGCTTATCCATTATCGAAACCGATAATGTCTTCTGAAAAATGATCTAGCTTGAAATTAAACATTTAGATTAATAATATTTTCTGGAAAATAGGAGTATAAAATACTGCTTCTATGTTAACCGAAACAGCGCATGACGTCATGACTCAGTAAATATCAATTGCCTCCGTGAGTGTTGCTTGAACTGTTATTGTGGTTACTCATTTCGATCGATTCCTACATCATTTCGTAAGTAAATTCGTTGTTTATTTGTATTTTGTGATTAAAATAAAAAATCTAAGAATCGTCAACGATGGAACAATGTTTTATTTAGGCAAATAATTCTCATTTAGCCACGATTGATTTGTTGATGTTGGGTGAGTTTCTTGCATCAAATGAATACTTTTGCTCGTCTGAAGTTCGAATTGTGATAACTTCTTTGTAAATACATTATTATTAATCTTTAGCGCTGAGAAAAATTTTAGTCACAAAAGCCATTTTTGAACTTATGTCATAAGTTATATTGAGGTTATCTTATCAGTTTATTTGCATATTAGTGGCGTTCGATAGACTCGCTCGAGCCAACTCGAGTATAACGCTCGCGTTCTTTTTAACTTCTCCTCTTCTCCTCTTTCCTCTCGAGCACCAACAATTTTATTCGTGTTTCATGCACATATGCACATTGAGATTATGCTTTGTTTGTAATTTGTGATATTATAGCAGTATTGATTATCATTTTTCCTATAATTTAATTCATCAGAGGCATTAAAAACAAGCAAAAAAATCACAAATTGAAAAAAACAACAATATAAACTATTTTTGAGATTATATAGGGAACACGCATGCGTTTAATTTGTATTTGTCGTCTCACTATCGAATACCCAGCCTGAGCAGTGTGGGCTGCTCGAGCCTGCAAATCGACCGCCACTATTGTCGTCTTCTGGTTTCTTGACCTTTTGCTGTACAGCATCCGGCCAGACGCCACTATTATAATATTTGTAATATTATATCTTCTAATTTTTCTATTAATATTTTTGACACACGAAAAATGTATTATTGACGTTCTTCGTTAAGCATAAATATAATGCAATATCTACTAAGGCGTAGCCTCACATGCGTTTTCGCGCATAATTCAAAGTCGTTAGAATAAAATGCAATGATGTTCGTTAAAAATTAGTTTATTGCTAAAATAATGTATTTTCCGGAAATAATAGACGTGTACCTACTTTATAGAAGTGGATTTCAAAATCTGTAATCATGCTTCTTCAACAAACTACTTTTCTTGAAAAGTAAACCCTACATTTCTATGGCCTCTTGATAAAACACTTTGTACATATTGTATTACTTGGAGAAACTATATTAGTAAATCAATAAATTTCTGTTGATGGGCTGCCTAGAGTAAATGTCTTTCTCTATAATATTCATCAGAATTTTTCGGTCGCCTAAATTCATGTCGTTTTTTATATAAATAGTATTAATAAAATAAATATTTTAGGTTGAAAAGTTTGGTGTTAGTCCTTTGAATAGCATAAAAGTCAGACTTCAAGTTCCTTATAAATACCAAACAAAAGAGAAACAAATTCAGTTCCTCACTATTTCTCCGATAGAAGCTTTTTTTGCAGGACAACCATTATCTTGTAATATTTCTGACGATAAAATTACTGTAGGTGAATTTGATCTACTGAAACGAGAAAAGAGACAGGTGGAAATATTTCAAAACATGTCAGATAGTAATGAAAAAGAAGAGCTCAAAATCAACGAAGAAGAAATTACTATTATAACAAACAAAACTTTATATTTAAATTGTTCCACGGATGAAGTAACTTGTTTTGATGTTGTTTGTATTTTTGGACCATATGCAAGAAAAAATAATCCAGCTTCAATTAGTTTGTACATGAATGTTAACATTACACACTTGACAGGTAATAGTATTTTTTAACAAGGTTTCATGCAAGTTCGGAAAATTTTATACAAAGTGATATTTTTTTACGGCGATAACAAAAATGCCCCACTAAAAAATCTACTAATTATTTGTATGAATTCTTCCACATATCTTTCCCAAACAACACCATCCTCCGTAGACTAAGTAAATCTTCAGCGTAACACTGCTGAATAATGCCTTGAAATGTATTCAATTACGTAGGATGAGATTCATATATGAAGTTTGAGAATGTGCAGAAGTACAGAATGTAACAAAAAGTTAGATCCAAAATCGTCCAATTAGCTTACTACCCATTGTCCCTAAATCTATTCAATCGATAGTTGCTGAAGCGATTTTTGAGTTTCTGTTCAATGATAACATTATCCCTTGTCAGCAGTTCGGCTATGTTACAGTAAATTCTTACTCTGCGTTAACGACTGGACCAAGGCTTTAGACAATAATGAGCCTACTGAGGTCATCTACCTGGACTTCTCCAAAGCCTTCGATAGAGTACCTAGGCGACGACTTCTCTTCAAATTGGATCATTGGGGGTTATGGGAAGTGGATTCCTGTTTTTGTAGTGAACAGAAACTTTAAAGTTAGGGTAGATCAGCATTCTTCTGCAGAAAGGCCTGTATCTAGTGGCGTTCCTCAAGGATCTGTCTTCGGTCCGCTGCTCTTGGTCTTGTATGTCAACGATTTACGATACTATCCCAGATAGCAAGCGTCCGTCTTGGTAACGTACTTAATTGGTGTTCTTTTCTGACTTATTGATTTCCGTTTGGGTTGACTTTTCTCCTTTCTTTTCTTGAGTACTAGGTAGAAAATGCAGGCTGTAACTATAAAGTAGGATAAAATTAAATAAAAACTTATACTTTTGAAATAAATCCGTGACGAATTTATCTTCTCGGCTGAAGTTTTATCTTCTTGAATGGCACCGATGACATTGTTCATTTTGTTAAAATCAATTGAATCTAAATATACAGGTTTTAACTTAGCGGTATCTAAAATGAAATTGTTTTTATTAATTTGTATTTACAATAAATCAATGTTTTTATTTTCTGGCACTTTGGATTTAAAAGTTCTTAAATAAATATTGTCTATTAAAATTTCACAGCGGTTATTAAGTTCCATTAAGTAACTACCTTTCACTGGAATGTTTATAATGTCTTTGTTACAATGTTGCCTGGCTATAACACTATACGGGGTGATCATAATCCAATGGTCAATTTCCAATTTCTGCACTTTTAACTTCACTAATGGTAGATGGAATTTCTCGGCAACTGTTATATGTGAGATTATTCTTGTTTGTATCTCTCGACAGATGAATTATTCTTGATTAATTTTTTCACACTTCGAATTTGTAAATGCATAGCTTAGGTCATTTGAAAGGATAAATTTGTATTGGGTTATTATAAGTTTAAAATTTTGGTTTGAAGGTGTAGGTATGGGCTATAGATTAGATAGTTCTACAATTGGTACTTCTAATATGAAAATAATACTATTGTATTTACTGTAACTTTTAACTTTGATAATTTTTTCAAATAATAGAATATCGTTTAAAGATGTTTCTAAAGGAAATCTGTTATTTTTGTTAATATTTTTCTTAACTGTTGTTATCTCTGAAAGTATTTCGTTTGAGTTTGCTATAGAATTGTGGAAAGTATTTATTTTTGAGAAGCTTATAGCTACTTCTATTTTATCGAGCATATCATATATTATTTGAAAGCTAATAGAGAATTCAGAAGAAATGTAAAGTTACTATATTTTTAATTTTTATATTCCGCAATTCTTTTTGTAAATCGTTAATACGTGAGCTTAATATTTCTTGGATGAGGGATAATATTCTAGAATTAATTTCAAAACTTTCAAATATTTTCATAGATAAAATTAACTGTCTCGACCCTTACTTCGTGGAATATGCTCATATTAGTGTATTTAAATGAAACTCACGGTCTCTAGTTAATTCCACAATATAATAAAAGTTATTGAAAATTCTAAGAAATTGACAATTGTTTCGATAAATCAATATCATCGTCAGAATGACAGAAGTTACATTTCATTTTATGTCTACCTGATGTTTAGTAGTTATTTTTGGCTAGACCAAGAAGTAACCTAACTTGCGATTGGCTTAATATATGTTTATAGGCAAAAGAAGATGTGATATTACAAATATTGAAGCTTAGATATTATTAGCCCTATGGTGATATCCTGGATATCATTTTTCCAATTGATATCAGTATAACTGTGCAATGATATAGAAAACCAGGAAAACTATATCTGCTGATATTTACAATTATCACTTAAGAAGACAGTTTATTAGTGGAGAACTCCCTAGATTTAACTGTTCATTGACAACTTCATATTGTGGGTTTCTTAAATGTCTTCTAATTTCCAGTTCTTCAAGGAAATCCAGTTCTTGTTTCTTTTCACAAATATGCAGCACTTCTAGTTCTGTGTTAGGTGTCAATGAATGATTGGTGTCAAGTAGATGTTTTGCGTAGTGGGATTTATCTGGTTATCCATTAGATATGATAAATAAGTTAATTAGTAAAAAAGAAGAAAAAGTGGCATTACAACTAATATATCCTAAACAAGCTGATGAAATTAAAACTTATAAAACCGTCACATATGCAGGAAATATTTCTAACAATATTTCAAAGATAATATCTTCAGCAACGAATACAATTTCTTTTAAAACAGAAAGTAACGTTAGTACAAAATTGTTAAATGTAAAAACAAAAATACCACTATTAAAGAAGTCAGGTATATATAAACTCAAATGTCCAGAATGTTATGCTGTCTATTTGGGTCAGACCCTTAGGAATTTTGAAATACGATACAGTGAGCACTTACGAGCATACAGATTAAAACAACCAGATAAACCCCACTACGCAAAACATCTACTTGACACCAATCATTCATTGACACCTAACACAGAACTAGAAGTGCTGCATATTTGTGAAAAGAAACAAGAACTGGATTTCCTTGAAGAACTGGAAATTAGAAGACATTTAAGAAACCCACAATATGAAGTTGTCAATGAACAGTTAAATCTAGGGAGTTCTCCACTAATAAACTGTCTTCTTAAGTGATAATTGTAAAGATCAGCAGATATAGTTTTCCTGGTTATCTATATCATTGCACAGTTATACTGATCTTAATTGGAAAAATGATATCCAGGATATCACCATAGGATCGTGATTGAAATTTTGATTCCTTGTAGGTATTACTCTCAAACTAGGCTTAAATGATACATTAGAATTTAAGTTACTTAATCTTTGAGTGGAATATAAAAAAATTTCTTCTCCTACAACTAAACTCATAGCTTCTTCTAAAAGGCCAGGTAATCTTAAACGTACGTTAGTTTGTATTGGTACAGGTAAGCCACGGATACAAGTTTCTAAGGTTAAATTGTCATAATTCTTAAGCTGTAGGCGTTTTTCATTTACGTCTAAGTTTGAGGAATTTAATTTGGAATAACGAGGCTCCTAGAATCTTGGCATCGCATAGCAAAATTATAAGATTTTTCATTTTTTAAAGTTTTCAAATTAATAAGGTCTTGTACTAAACAGTCAATGTTGCTTTGGTCTCCAAAACTTAAATTTAAAGCTTATTTAATTTCGTCCCACGTTTTTAATTCTGTGCGGTAACCAATTAATATTTGAACTCTACCTATTAATTCACCTATAATGGCTCTAAGTAAAAATGCATTTAAATAAGCATCTTAGTTATTAGCGAACGGAGTAATAAAACTTTCACTATTATCTATAAAAATATTAAGTGTGTGAAGGTTTTGGGTCTAAATATAATCTAAGTACTTGGTAGTTTGTACCTGATGAAGTCATTTCTAAGCCTAAATTTTCTAAA
This sequence comes from Galeruca laticollis, assembly GCA_963921935.1. Lineage (NCBI taxonomy): Eukaryota > Metazoa > Arthropoda > Insecta > Coleoptera > Chrysomelidae > Galeruca > Galeruca laticollis. Next base: position 182,842,353 of record OY998176.1, read on the forward strand.
TTATTTTCAGCTATATTATTTTCAAAATTATTGTTTTCACTGTCTCGTAAATTTGAAATACTTTCAAGTAATATACTTATATTTTCTAGTACAGATTACACATTCACTCATCAAAATAAAGGAAATAATAATGAGAACTTACATTATAACTGAAGCTTTCATATTCTAGGGTCCTAAAGGTTGAAACGGTGCTGGTTCTTAATCCAGGTGGTTTGTGGTTTTCGTTGTTCTTGCTATTCTGAAGTTATTTTTGGTGTCGTCCACTGGAGTTACTGGGATCGCTCGATGTCCATTCGAATTATCTGCAGCTTCGATATGAACTCGAATACAGTTTATGAACACTAATTCGAATATTTCGGTTAATCGCTAAAACGAACAAATTCCCGTGCGATACGTTAAACTTCCAAAATATCCTACTGACTACGCCAATGATGTTTTCGAACTTCGAGAAGGCCTTTTTAAAAAACGAATTACACAAATGAGACGTCTATTCTACCTTTAACAATACTATCCCTCTTAATTTCAATACTACAATATTCATATGTTTTACAATATGCTTATTCGACACAATGCATTACTGCATAATAAACAATATCAATTGGCGTAATTCGTGGCACACTCTCAGACTACCGAATACTATGGTAACTCCTGCCTAATATGTAAAATCTCATAATTTGCAAATTATACAATTGCTAGAGTACATACTGTCATTATTTACCTAAAAACGTGTAACTAAATACTAAATCAATTCAAAACACCTCTATATCTCAAGAGTTCAAATTGATAATTATGTCATTTTATAATTCTCGCGAAAGTCATACTGGTCCGACATCAACACGATGGCATCGGATTGCTTAAAATTAAGCGGCATGGCCATCGTCTGTGCTTGGGTTCCTTAGTGTTTCCGTGAATCTGTCTACGAATTTTAGTACAGCGTGGGCGAGGTATATGGTTTTATGTGCTTAGAATTCAGTTTGCTCTGGTTGTTGGAGGGAATTTTATTATCTTATATGGAAATAAGTGTCCGTATTATAGTGTTCAGAATGTTTTCGGTTGTGGAGTTTATTTATTGAACAATTTGGAGGTGGCGTTGCTGTGGTGAATGCTAACTAGTTTACCCCACTGAAAAGGAAAGTATTTTAGCTGCCATACACAAAGACAATAAAGCTGATATTGGAGCGGTAAAACAAGAAGGAGTTTCCGATAAGTGGACATTATATTCCATAACTAAATGTTATTAAAAAACATAAATTTGAAAGAGTGTTAAAACTATTATATAGTCATTATTTCCAATGCAGTGGTTTCATATGTTATGTTATTTGGTATTTGTACATGTTACGTTTTTATTTTTGTTTCAATATCTATATGAACCCGGAGAAAAATATTTACTACTTTAAAATCGAAGAACATATTTACTAACTTCAACAACTTTTCCGAGTAATCTGCATAATTAAGTTTTATAAACGTTTGATACTGTCACTAAGTTGTTTTGTGATGTAATAAATAGAAATTCTTTCCATAATGACGAGTTTCTTATTATTAACCAAATCAACCAAAAAACTACATCTTAATGACGATGTTTACAACGTATACGTGACGTCATATATACGTCTTCTATGTGACCTAACAAGCTATATTCCACGTCAAAATGATCATATACCTACGTCATAATGACACCATAAACTTCAAGGGAACTTAAAATTCTGACATTCCGCATTATGCTCTAGAGCTAGACAAAATTTTCTTAGCAACGGGGTCTTTGATGTTTGGAATGGTCTTCCACAAGACAATATTGACTCCCCGTCCGTCAACGTATTTAAAAATAGGTTAGATTTATATTTGTTCTGAAAGTCTGGTTTTTTTATTATTATTGATTATTTTGTTAAATGTTACCACATATTTGTTTGGCTATGAAGTTTGGATTTTTGTTGGTTCATTATGTATTGTAATTGTACTGTCCCACTCTTTTTCTTGGCTTTAGTTTTGATAGTGGTAATACAATGTATAATATTTCTGTGTCATTGGTCATAACAGGTTACGTTGAAACCTCTGACCTTTTTAGAATTATAATAATAATAATTTTGTGATGATAACGACTTTCTTATGGCAACAATCTCTTACATAAAAGAATAATAAAATCTGTGCACTCAAAAAATTGTTAGGATGGCAGTTGTGATTCCCCAGAGTCTCTTCAAATTATAAATTTGGAATATTTTTGTGGTCTCACACATTATTTTTGCCCCTTAGTACTTTTTTCTGAAGTAAGTTTTTTATGCACATTGTATACAAAAGTTAGTCAAGCTGTTTTTGACGTTATAATTATGTTGTTCAATTTATCTGTTACAATTGGCGATCGGTGGGGCTTATCGTTGCAGGGATGGAGGGCAGGTGTAAGGAGAATAATCTCTGTACATATGAAAAGTGTTTGTCGAAATGCATTATATTAGGGTGGCGCCAAATTCGCAGCAGGGTAAATTTTAAAGGAAGCGCCAAACGTTATTCATTTCTGAAACTAGTGATTTTAAATAGAATTGTATACAAAACTCATTGACAGGTTTTGTTGTTGTTTAGAGATGTAATTTTTCATTGCTGTATAATACAGATACTTCCAACCTCGCTGTGTGATATATTTATACTTATTTGATTTACTAATAAGAGTTGTTCATAACCAGAGCAACAAGGAAAACTCAATTTTATTATGGTAGTAGTTTCAACAAACTTAAATTGAAAAAGATACTGCTCTGGTATTGAAATAAACAATCAAATAGATTCAGTAACAAAAAAAACATTACAATCATAAGTTTTAAATAGTAGGTATAAATTGAATTATTTTTAAACTCTGCTAATTAATTTGAAAGTATTGATTAACTGTTGTATACATTTATGCACATGGACAACGATCTCTCGGGTTCATTCGCCCTTATACTGGGTCTGAAGTTATGTTAGACCCATAATATCGGTATTGTTAAATAAATACTGTTTAAATAACTTATATAAAAGCCAGACTTTATACTTTAATGCGAAAACATCTATTTTTGCACACCTTCATTACCTGGTACTTGAGTTAAAAGTTCGAAAACGAAAAACTTGTTTTTAAAAATTTTATTTCATTATTAAAGTGCAACAAAAGAACTGACTACAAAAATATGGTTTCCTACAATTTATAGGTTTAATGAAAGTATTATATTTCTTACTACGATGCATTGTGCAAGAATGTAACTCCTCCACCCCTGGATGTAAACGCATCCCTCAAGGATGTGGTTTCAGGACATCAAACGACAATTTCTACTTCTCTTGGTCGTTGGCTTCGTTGATGGTAGAACGCACAGATTTTTCTTATTATACAAAAGCCTAGAATGGAACTCAAGGATAAGTATAACAGGACTGCCCATGTACTTGTTCTTCAATAGTAAACTGGAGTGTCAATATTTTCTAAATTTTCTTTTTGAACCCGCAGCTTGGTTTGAATTTATTGATTGTCTTTTAAGGTCCAGTAACGGTGGGTCAACTTCTTGACTTTGGTTTCCAAAATTCAGAGCCAAATTAAAGAGGTGAACGTCAACAAAATTAAATTTGCTTGGCTTTGTCGTAACAAACGTAAGGGATTGTATTTGAACGATACAACCTGGAGGGGATTCTAATAATAATGTCCCATGGCTGGGTATCTTGTTTTTTGTTTCTTGGCAATCAATCATCGCTTCTTCCTTCTTAGGTGCGGTGATAAGCCATTGTCCATCGAAAATTTTCGTTATTAGAATTGTGTGTAGTCGAACACGAAGTGGTCGTCAGGTTTTGACCTCTATTATATAGGTGAGTAATTGGACAACACATGGCGACTCTTCTGTGGTGAAGAACTTGTGGGCTTCTTTACATATATACCCTTTGGATTGTGTGTAAGTACCGGCTTGGTCCAAACAAGCGATATCAGTAGTGCCAGGAAGGGTTTATCAGGGAGGTGAAGGTAGAATTCAGAATTGTTTCCAAGGATGTAATTTCTAATTTCTAATAGGAACGTAATAATAAAATCTTTTGAGTAACTTTTGACTTCAATTAAGTTTTCAAATTTAAGAATATTTTCTAAAATTGGTTCAAATAGCAAAAATTCAATATTCGATTTGAATTCAAATTTTTTCATTTCATTTAACAAATCTAAAGGATTTACTATCGAGTTATGTAGTGTAATAATTTTAGCAAAGTGATAGCAGTTTCTGTTCTTTTCCAAAATATCATAATTGTTTAGTATAACATAGTAATTTGATATATTACTACAAATGATTGAAAATAATCATAATGATAATTGTTTAAAAGAATCTGTTCTTTTATTTTATAATCAACCGTTTCTATCCTTAGATTCAAGTTCAATTGATTGTGTGAAATATTGGAAATTAAGCTGTTAAAATTCTTAATTGTATTTTCTGAAAGTGAAATTTGATTAAGGGAGCTTATTTTTGATTTATTTTGATTTTCTTGTAATTGTCTGATTTGACCTTCATAATGTTCTGCATCTTCTTGATCTGGATTACTAGTTATACGTTTTATAAGTGAACCTAAAGGGTTTAATAAACCTCGTTTAAACCTATTGTCAATTTTCAAAAGAGGAATAATTTCTTTAACTTGTGTTTCTATTTTATTTTCCAAAGATAAAACAGGAATTAAAGAATTTTCAAACTAACAATGATATCCATGGTGAATTTTGAAGTTATTATGTAATTTGTTTGATTGAGCTTTTATTATCGAGAATTCAGATATGATTGAAGTTAAATTATATATTTGTACAAAAGACCAATGACTAGTTACTAATTTAGTTGTCCTTAGTGTATACGGGAGGAGCCCAGGATAATTGTTTAGTTTGTGGAATTTGACGGCTGAGGCGAAGGCGGCAAATCCGGTGACGCATCTGAAATTTTCGGCGCAAGTTAACTGCAGACGGGGTTTATGACATGGATTAAAAGATGGTCAATTGCAGACGAAGGAAAAGGGTCAAGTGTGTTTACCTGTTAAATGAGTGAACTGCATACCATGGTCTCTACCTATTATATATAACATTTTGTTCATAAATAAAATAAAAAACGAAAGTATTTCAAATGTATATTATATAAACTGAATATTCGTCTACGTGTACCTACGTTTAACTACATAAAATGATTTTATAGTGCATATTTATACGAAACACACTTAACAAAGTCAATCATTGCAATTTTATTGTTCCTGTAATCAATAATCAACCTTTCGAATGTAACGTTGCTGATTTAATCGTGAAGAATTAATTTTTAGGTACGTATCAGTCTGAATATCTATTAACACATCCAAAAACTGAGTTATATTCGGATGCGGAGATGAATTCAAATTATTAAATTTTGAGTGGAATGATTCGCAACAATTTGTAGTTCGTATGAGTGACGCTGCATTTTCTGCCCAGATATGTGGAGGAAATAAAGAATTTTCTTCAATATAGGTGTCCACAAAATAATCCACGAAATCATTCAGCCTGTTATCACTCGGTTGTACCGATATAAAGTGGAAGACAAATGAATAGCACACTTCTGAAGGATTCAAAAAAGTCAGACCAAATAAGTAATGCACCCATCTTCCAGTCTCGGATTGTGGATTTTTATGTTCTGTGCCTAACCCAAGATTCTGAATTTTCCTCCACCTAAACACAAATAGATTATCCTTTATTATTGCACACATTACACATTATTTTAGATCACAAAATATGAGTAAATTCTTACCATGATTGTGCAAGATGAAATCTGCAGCCGATTATTGAAACGTCGGGAAATGTTTCTTTCCCACTGAAATGGATAACTTGAACAAATTCCAAAAAATCGTGCACATCGGAAACGTTTTGAGGCAATTTTGGAAATGATTTATTTCTGTCTGTAAATATTGCGCTTAATATATTGTACATATTTTTCTTCCAAAGTTGACAAAGTATTAGAATTTAATTTAAGCTCACCACGAATTATTTTAGATGGCTTTTCAGCGATCATATCGTCTGCTTTTCTTTTTAATTTATTACTTAATGTTTGTCTGTTGATTGAACTGTCACTTTCCTGTTCATGATTATGAGTATTTAATATTTTACAACTCACTTTTTCAACGCCCATTGTATATATTTTAGCTTTACATGTCCTTTTCACAAAGCACCAACAAGTCTCACCATTTTTTAATTCACGATGATTATAAAATTTGAAATTTTCAATAACTATTAGACTATTTCCACGTTCACTTATAATATCTTTCACTTCCATCTTCAGTTTTTTGTATATCGTACTTAACAAATGTGTCGTCATTGTTGAAATAAATTTTAAACTGATAGCCATAATAATATTTTTGCATACATTTTGTTATTCTAAGTCCCCTGACCGCCAGTCTGCAGTTCACCCACAGGATTAGGTACCCTCATAAAACCCTTTTTAGATCATAAATCTCGTCTACAACTAACATGCGCCCGAAGTTTTAGGTATTATTTTACTTTCATTGATGTGCACAATAATCTTGTTTTTATTTTTTGAGTTTTCTAGTTCTAATTTACCATTTTCTAAGACTTAGTTAGAATATAGGGTCCGTTAAATTTACGTCTTAATTTTCCTGTCAGACTTTCAATTTTCTTATAAACTTGTGCACCAACTTTAGGACTTAGAGTCTTTTTGGTTTCATTCACACGATTTATAATTTTTTCTTTTTCATATTGTGATTCTTCGTGAACTTTACTAGGTATATAAAGCTTTGGTATTATTTTGATGGGAATTAATATATTGTGTATAAGCTTGTGGTGGTATAAGTGCCATTGGATGCAAGCTATTAGTGTGACCTAATACTAATTCGTCAGGTGTATACCCTGTACTAGAGTGATGGCTACTGTTGTAAGTTATAATTGCATAAGGCATTAAAGAAAGGACATATGCGTCTTTATCTTGTTCTCTCAACAGCCGAAGATGTTCAGTTACAGTAGAATGAAATCTTTCTACTGTCAGATTTGATTCGTGGCCGTAGGGTGTTGTGAAATGAATAATCATTTTATGAGATCTTAATAGTTCTTTAACAACGTCGTTTTGAAATTCTGTACTGTTGTAAGCTATAATTGCATAAGGCATTAAAGAAAGGCCATATGCATATTTATCTTATTCTCTTAACAGCCGAAGATGTTCAGTTATAGTATAATGAAATCCTTCTACTGGCCCATTTGATTCGTGGCGGTAGGGTGTTGTGAAATGAATAATAATTTTATGAGATCTCAATAGTTCTTCAACAACGTTGTTTTGAAATTCTGTCCTTTCATCAGAGACAATTTCATTTGGGACTCCAAGAAAGGAAAAGGAATGTACTAGTTGTTGATAGGCTGATATAGAAGTCCCGAAATATAGCAAAGCTTGCCCAAACTTTTTCTAAAATTATTAAAAATCTGTGAGTTCCTACTTTATAAGTGTCAATGTGTATGATTTCAAATGGTTTCAAAGGTGTTTCAGTTAAAACTAAAGGTTCGTTAGGAGATTTTCTATTATATTTTGCTCTTTGACAAATTTCGCAATCATTTATATAATCGGTGACATCTTTTTTCGTTGATTTCCAATATTAGTTTAATTTTAAGGTCCTCAAAGTTTCTTCAATCCCTCTATGATTTGTTTTACACTCGTGTTTGTATTTCATCATTGTATTGCGTTCGTCCGGTAGCACGTTACAATTTTAGTACATTCAATTAATTTTAACTTTGTAAAATGTTTTGACCAAATTTTTTGAAAAAGAGGACGAAATTCTTTAGATAAAAAATGTATGCAAAATGCATTTTACAAGCATTTTCTCTAAGAAACTCTGTGATAACTGTAGCTTGAATGATTTTGGGACCGTCAAATACTTCAAAGTCTCGTTTAAGATAAGTAGTCTAATCAACAAGTTCAAAAACGTGTTAAATAGAAATAAAGCTCCTAAAAATATGTGCCATAGCTCATTCGATTCGGAATGACGTCTAGAAAAATTTTTTTTAAGGATATATTAGCACATAAAAAATTGCAATTGTTATTAACAAAATAAGATAAAAAAAGGTATTTAGTTTTTCGTTAATAACTTTTAAAATAATGATATTTAAGGAATTTTGAAAAAAGATCCTGAAAGAGGAAAAAATGTCCAATAAAAAAGTCCTAACTCCCGGAACTCTATCTATATTATTTATAATTTTTTTTAACGCTGAAAATAGGGCTCCGCGAGGCCGTTACGGCATAGGCGCGCCGCCTAAAAAGCCGGTATATCACCTAAAATAATTTTTTTTAATATTAAATAACAATTTAAAAATTTGAATGAATTATAGTGTAATCTAGACACAGGAACAAAAAACCTCGGTGAATTTTTTTGTCGATTTTTTAAAAAGTTACACCATTGTTAATTAACTAATTTTTTTCCAATCTCTGTTTTTATAAATTGCGGTATAAGAGTTTAAATAATTGGTCTATAAATTTTTCGCTTCGTGGAGCTCTTTTTGTTTAGGTACTTAATAAAGTTATGCAAAAAAAATTATTAAAGTTAATTATTTTGTTAATTATAATTTTTTAAATCAACTAAAAATGAAATTTCTAAAAAATGTTATAAAAAAAATTTTTTTTGGTAATATATTATTATTGCTGTTTTCGCATCTAATATAGGTATTAATTAACATTGGAAAAAAATTTTTACGTCATTTGTTAAGAAATTGTTTATAAACAAATAGACTATTTTGAGATTTAAAAAAAAAAAATTTTACTATCTTATAGCATAGGGGAAATGATGATTTTTTAAAAAAAAATTTTCTTAAATAAATTTTTTTATTGTTTATAATCGTTTTTTTTATATTTCAATTGTTTAAATAATTAGTTAAGAAATTATTTTATTCTTAAAAATCATCATTGACCCTTTTCAATGGAATAACAGAGAAAAAAATTTTTTTTTATAAATAATTTAATTGTTTATTAACTTAACAATTTGTTATAAACAAATAATATTAACCGTTATATTTTTTTTTCGAAAACTTCAAAAAATTACAAAAACATATATAACAAAGTTAAGAAAAAAATTTTTTTGTATTTTTTACAACACTTTTAAATATTATACAATAATGAAATTACAGCAGTTACATAATTTGTCAAGTTAAAAATTGTTATAACTTTTAAACTATTAGAGATAGGGTAAAGAACATTTAAGTCATTTTTGTAAAGGATTTATTTATCTGTAAAATGAATTCAAAATCGATGCTGTAACTATTATTTATCACTTGTTATAAGCATTTATAAAAAATTTAGATTTTTTTTACATCTAAAATTGATTGATTAGACTAAAGGCACGTATGGAGATTCCTTTACTATTAATTGAAACGCTTTATTATTTATAATATCATCTAACAATGTAAAATTTGCATCTTGGGTATATTCTTCGCTATGAGCCGTAACTATGTCTGAATTATTATCATTTTGTTGGCCGTGCAGTTCATTGTGTTCTAAATGTTGATTTATATCTATTTATTATATTATCCAATTCTACGGGGTCCATATTATCGGGGTTAAATTCTCCTAAAAATTCTTTTATATCGAGGTCAATATCTCCGGGATTATTTAGGTTTGATTTAGTTTCTGAAGTGCTAAGATTGATTCTTAATAAAGGATCGTCAATATTATTTTTCCCTGATTTATATTTTATGGTATAGTCAAATTCCTCCAACTTAAGGCGCCATCTTAAGAGTTTTGAAATTGGCTCTTTTAGGTTAAATAACCACACTAAAGGACGATGATCTGACAAAATTTCGAATTTACGCCCATATAGATAATGACGATACATTTTGCAAGCCCAGACTATGGCTAGCAATTCTTTCTCGATTGTCGAATATCTCTGTTCTGTACTATTTAAGGTTCGCGACACGTATGCTATGGGATGATCATTGTACCTTATGTCAATACATCGCCCAAAGCTACGTTAGAAGCATTAGTGGTTAATATAAAAGGCTTAGAAAAATCTGGGTATGCCAAAATTGGAGCATTTATTAAAAGTTCGTTAAGGTGGTTAAAATATTTTATAAATTCTGGAGAATGTACTACCTTATAATTCTTTTTAATACACAAAGTAAGGGGTTTTGCAATTTTGGCAAAATTATTTATAAAGCGCCTATAATAACCATCTAAACCCAAAACAGATTTAATTTCGTTGTGTTCTAGGTATCGGAAAGTTTTTTACAGCACTAATTTTGACTGGATTCGGTAATACGCCTTCTCTAGTAGTTTTATGACCTAAATACATTACATCAGTGTGCAAAAATTCAGATTTTTCCAGCTGTACTTTTAAATTAGATTGTCGTAACCGTTCAAACACTAATCTCAATTTCAGTATGTGTTCTTGTAACGACGACGAAAAAATAATTATTTCATCAAGATACACATAGCAGATTTCATTTTGAAAATTTCTAAATACATTATTCATAACCCGTTGAAAAGAGGCAGGTGCATTTTTAAGTCCAAAAGTTGACCGTAAAAATTCATAGTGTCCTGTCTCTGTTGAAAATGCAGTTTTTGGGACATCACCAGGATACATTTCGAACTGATGGTATCCGTTAGCTAGATCTAACGTTGTAAAATACTGGGCGTGCCCTAGTGTGTCTAGAATATCGTTTATAACTGGAAGTGGAAATTTATCATCGATAATCTTCTCATTTAGCTTATGATAGTCTATTACAATTCCACATTCTCTTTTTATCGTTTAAATTTAATCGCTTTTTCTCGACAATCCAAATTAGTTAGTAAAATGGTGATGCTGAATGTCTTATTATATCATCCGATAACATTTTACTTATTTGACTATCTACTTCTTTTCTATAAATTTGCGGATAATTATAATATTTCGTATATACTAGACTATCATTAATGAGGTTAATTTTGTGCTTAATTTGATTTGAAAATATAAAACATAAAACATATCTCTATACTCATAACAAAGATTTTCAATAGCTTCATATTTTTCCTTATGACAATGATCTAACCTAAGTTTATTTAAATTATCTCTCTGTAAACTATCAAGTTCATGTTCATCTATATTCATTTTTTCGAAACAATTGAAGTCAATAGTAGATTTCAATTCATTTTCTTCATAAAATTAACTGTCTCAATTAACTCTACTTGAAAGGGCACTGAGGCATTTCAGCTTTTCCAAAATTAACATAATTTAATACCTATGCCGAGGGTTTCATTTACCGGTCCTATTACTTTCTGGCATACTCGCGGGGGATTAATTACTTGGCTTGGTTTAAAAGACTTGGGCTGAAAATGATACAAAGGCAATACACGTAAATTTTTTTAAATTTATGTTAGCACCAATGTTTTTAAAAAAATCATAAACTATTATGTCATCAAAATTTGGGAAAAATCGAATAATTGAAATTTGTGATTACCTTTAACATTAAATGAAGGGAATATAGGAATGATCATAGTTTCATCATGAAAAGATGTTGCATGAGCGATACGTACAGAAAATTTTTCAGGTCTAATGAACTTTTTATACATTTTTTGAGTAAGATTCGGCTTAAGAAATTTTTGGCCTGACCCTGTATCTATAAGAAATTTAGCAGTTAGTTCTGGTATAATTACCTTAGGCAACGCTGAATAAACAGTATTATTTATATTTATCCTTTAACATTGTCTTCCAAGGCCATTTGATAAAAATGTTCATCATAATACTTCGCAATTATTTTCTTTCTTTCAGGTTCTCATTAGATTGTGAAAAACTACATTTTTATAAGGCAGTGGCTCTACGCATTGATTATATAATTCTTCAAAATTAAAATTGCGAGGTTTTTGTGGTTTTTTCCAAAAAAAAATAGATTCTTTATTTGTCATTTTACTTATATTATTAGAGGGTGTATCCATAGGTTCTGCTCACAAAAAAAATTATGTCTTATCCATATTGAGCGATTTTGAAAGTTTTGTTGACCTCGTGGGTTGAAGTGTTTGATTAGAGTAATTTTGAAAATTTGGTCTCGAATTACCAAAATTTTGATTATATTGAAAGTTTCCAAAATTAGGCTCTTTTAATAATTGGGTCCATTAATGAACATTATTCGGGTCGTTCGACATATTTATGTTTAAAAATAAAATACTACGAGCATCTTGGATTTTTAGGTAAAAACTTTGTACGATCTTATTCTTTTCAGGATGCATCGAAATTATGTCTTGGATAATACAATCAATTGATCTTTGGTCAAAAAAGTAACTAAAACTGAATCTTTAACCATTGCTCAATTATCTAAGTCTGTTCTAGAAGCTATTACGTCGGCAGCTCTACCTATTCCAATTATAGTATCAAATAGACAAATATTTATTGCAGCTTATGATCACCATGATTTGATGATTCGTTAAAATATTCTCGCATGCTTTAATAAATCTATTAAGTTGTTTCGGGTTTCCATCAAAGTTTGGAATATTATCTGCTTGGTATTTAATTAACTGATAGTTTGGTTGAGCCATTTCGTTTAATTTTAAATTAGTAATTCTATCTATAATATCTTCCACGATGGAAATCAAAAAACCACTTATGCAAAAATAAAATAATAGGAATTAATTTATAAATGGATACACTTACAGCAAGAATCTATTCTTCATTTGCTGAATGCTTAACTATATTACGGATTTTGGACGATTTTTGTTCCTCTGTCCTCGCCAATAGGATCGTGGACGATGTAGTTACGGTCCCCTGGTCGAACTATACTATGGACTTTTGGACGATTCTTGTTCCTCTGGTCAGTGGTGAGTTCTTATGAGCACTCGAATTTCTGTAGGTACGCACCAACTAACCGTTAAAACGGAGAACTGTACAAGATTTCGGCACTTTCCGTACAATTTTGGCCAAATCCTACTGACTGCGCCAGTTAAAAGTTCGAAAACGATAAATTTGTTTTTAAGAATTAAATTTTATTATTAAAACGCAACAAAAGAACGGACTACAAAAATATGGTTTTCTACAATTTATAGGTTTAATAAAAGTATTATATTTCTTGCTACGTTGCATTGTGCAAAAATGTAACTTTTGGCTAAGTCATCGTTAGTCTATGTTTGTTACCCCCTAGCATTCTTATCAACTATAGTGAGAAAGCACACAATACTTTCTAGTTTTTTACTTTAACGTGTGTCTCGCATTACCTTCTAGGTTTTTTAAAAACTATAAACTATTTACTGACCATCTAGAGGCTGGTTATCTACCTGAAAAGCTTTGATTTATAGAAAGAAACTATCATTTCAATGATCACTGCTCACTGGTGTACTGCTTCACCAGTTGCGTAGCCTGAAATTATCTTATCTTAGATAGATATATGAATTCTTGGGCAATAAATACATCATCTACTTAGACTGAAAATATTGATTGGAATAGAAAATTATGGAGATTTTTCTTAAAAAATTGTGAATGGGAAATTCAAAGACAATATGCTGTAACAACTCTAGAGCAAGAATGTTAAAAATAAAATAGTTCCTTCGTAGTTATTTTCTTCTTTTTCAAATGTTGTTTTCGCTGTAATATCACTGTCTGGTTGACTTCAATATTAGGTCACGAGGTAGCCTAATATCGCGTCCAAACATGATTTTAGCATACATTATTGAAAATTGTTTTACTTACCTTTTTTTAAACCAAAACAGTTTAAGCATTCGGAAAAATGTGGATCTATGTCAGTACAATAAGATTAATTATCCTATTATTATGAATGTAATATGTGCTTATTCATTTTTTAGATTTCGCGAAATATAAAGATGCAGTACTTATTTCCACATATGGTGAAGTTGTGATAGACTCCCCTGAAAGATTTACTCAAAATAGCAACAGGTAACCAAACAAACAAATTTTATTTTTTCATCTGTACTGTTCAACTTTTGATATATTTTTTCATGTCAATACATATTTGTGGATAGAAATTCGAAGAATAGGTACCATCATACACCCTTTTGATTAATTTATTGCTTACTACCCATCTTTTTTAGATATATTATCTTGGAATAATCAAGCCCACACATTCTATTCATCCTATTTTATATCGCGAACACTTCTTGATCTCTCCTTATTATCTGGTTACCCCACTCCATAATCTACTTTTGTGTCCTTTTCCCTTTGGGGTACATATCTAGCTTTCTATGGGGATGAAAATATATATTTCTGTCAATGTTACCATCAAAATAGGTAGAATAAAAAATCTTAAAATTCAATTTTTGATGAACAATTCACGATTCTGAATGATTTGTAAACACAACATGAATATTTTTGTCGCTAACATGGAAAGTTTAACTAATAGTAAAACGACTATTTTTTTAAGGAAAAACACATTTTTCAATGTACCTAAAAAGACCTTCTAAACAAGATGTGCTCAAAAAATAGGAGGCAAAATAGTAAAAGTTGAAGGAATGTCTCCCAACAATAAAATGCAGATGTCCTTTTACTGATTTTTTTATTCTCTAGGATAAAAGTTATTCCCAAATTTGAAATTGAGTGTGCAATATTTTCTATTTCGCCGTTCTCAGGCCCTTAAGCTTAAACAGCTAGGAAACGAGAAAAGTTTTTTTATAGTTCTTACAATTGCCTACAAATTGATTTTATCAGCAATCCTGTAGCTTAAAAACTAAAAAAATACATTTTTCATAAAAAATTGAGAAAACACGAATTTTTTCACAATAACTAATTTGATTATAAACATTCCAGTTCATTCTAAACGCAATAGTAGCTCCTTCATTCAACATACTTTCATTCAAATACTGACTGACTATTCAGAGATTACATGAAATTTTGTTATTCATTGGTAATTTTTTTCGCTTTGCTGAAAACTTCTATTCTTGGTATTTGGCTTATGAAATGAGATTAATAAATAATACGTATGACCATGTATATTCGCATATACATAACCATCCTCATCGTCGATTTTCTAGAATTGTTTGTTCGCCAGTGGTCCCATAATTAAATCCTTCATTCATTGTTCCGAATATTCATATCTTCTCCAATCCCTATCATATTGGCACGTTATTTAGAAATATATGGGCGATATTCGGGAAATGTTCGAGTATAAGTGTAAAGGTGCACTTTTTAGTTCAATAGGGAGATTGATTATATTTTTCTCAGATGTTTCAATAACAATAAGATAACCGGTTACTGGAAATACTACGGATTAAATAATAATGTTGACCCAAACATGCCTTATCCAAATGTTGATTATCTATGAAATACAGGGTGTTCAAACTTATAATTTTAGCTGTATTTTTTACTATCATCATCGTGTTTCTAGGACTATCGACTTGAAAATTGGCAGCTTTACGGTTTTTGGTATGATGAAATTGATTATGTTAATATTTCTTGTATTTCTCATAGAGGGCGCTACTTACAACCTGTCGCTTTGATAAATTAAATCACAACTTTTCACCCTGTATACCTATTGTTAAATCGGTTTTAAAATCTGAAAGAGCAGCCGTTTTTACATTGAACATGCATTTTTGTTCCTTTTCGATATTTCAATTCGTTTGAAAAAACGATTTAATGCAGATTATGTTTTAATCCCAAATTTATACTAATTTGATCTGTCAACTAAAACAATATCTAATATATTAGTAGGCTTGTTTCACTATCTCAGTTTAGTACGTCATAGTATACTTTTTGTTTTCTTTTACTTTATTCTGAAAGTATGAAAAATGCCACGTCCTAATGACTTTTTCAATAATGAGATGAGCGATATGGTTTGCATTTTTGCTCAGACAAATTTTAATCGCCGTTGTGGCCCTCAGGTATTCCCAGTTATATCCCTTCCGCAACAACCCGATCAGAAGTTATTTATAAACTTATACAATCGCTTATAGGTGAAAAAGGATATTTCTGTCCTAATTACCACTTAATTTAAGGGTAAGTCCCCATTATTGGATTGGTCGTGACAGTGAATTTGCTAACCTAACCTAGAAGCTCGACTTAAATCCATTGGATGTTTCGTTTTGGGCACGGATGAAAAACATAGTGTATAAAAAAACTGTAGATTCGCCCGTAGAATACAAGCGACTGTCGATGAAATCAAAATCAACCAAGAAACATTGTTTAGAACTCATATGTCAATAAGAATACGGATTACAGAATGTATCGAAGTGAATGGAGACAACTGCTTTAAAGGTTCATAGGGTAAAACCCCCAATTGTTGGCACTTTAACAGATATGCCAGTACATTTCTCGCCACTAAATAAAAATTGAGTATATAGTTTTGATCGCTGTTCTTACAAGTTGATTCACCAATCATTGCCAATGTTGATAAATCTAATAACATTATGGAACTATGACCATGCAATTCAAAAAATATATAAATAATGGAAAACTGCTGTTTTCCAATTATTGGAATCAGATTTCTAATTATTGGCACCCAATTGTTGGCAATGATATCAATTATTGACACCCATTTATTGGCACTTATTACTGATTGACACCCAATCATTGAAAGGGTACCAATTGATTGGAACTGCTATCATACACTAGGGAAGGAAAAATAAGACTAAAAATGTAATATGAAAAAGTGAAATTTTTATGTTCATATAAAATCACAAATGATTAACAATCTGTTTCTGATGACAAACTTTACATAGAAAAAACTCTTTGTATAAATGTTGTTTCTTCAAACATCTGACATGGTAGGCACGCGTACACTTCTGACATTTTATACCAATGTCTGTCATATATAAATTATTTGTACAGCAGAAACACAAACCTTTAGAGGCAATAATATTATTTTTGAGGATACAAGCTTGGTTATCTGAATCTAGCTGTTTGCCATTGCTCTCTCCTTTGATCTCAGTAACTGAGTTGGTATTGGTTATAGTTGTGGAAACGTTATCAGTTCTGGGAATAACTAATTCCTGCTCATCTAAAATATTCTTCAAGTTTCTGACGTGCGATAATTTATTTGATGTTTGTTTACTGACCGCTTTAGTTTTTTTGGTACTATTTCGCTTTGGATTTACGTGTTTATTTTCTATAGCTTTCAACATTCTCTTTTGCTTATTCTCTAGTTTCTTCCTCTCCTTTTCCTTCTCTAGAGCATTACTTTTATAAACAGAAGAAGTTAGCACAAAGCTAACTCGCTCAGTTTGCGGAACCCCCATTATTTGTTGCAGTCTCCATTGACATTAACACTTCTTGTTCGCTTGTACTCATTATATTGTTTATATTTGCCACATCATTATTTTTTGTTGGTGTGTCCATCGTTATTAACACATCTTGTTCGCGTGTACTCATTATATTACTTATATTTGCAGCTTCATCATTTGTTGCAGTCTCCATTATTTTATTTGATAAATTGTTCTGGTTGACGTCAAAAATATCTAGTTGGTTTGATTCTTCTAATTCTAATGAATAGTTTTCTGTAACAACGAATTCACATTCCAAATTGTCTATTTATGTACCTCCTTCTATAAACTGATTATTAATGTCTTCATGTATAATAATTGGCATTTGCTCGATCTCATTTGCTGTAAAGATCTCCATATTATTATCTTTAGATGAAGGCTCTAGTTTTGAATAGATTTCCTGTAGAGTTTTGAAATATTTACAATGGTCTGATGTACATCTAGTTCGCATGTTCCTTTTTATTTCCGTTTTCAATGTTTCATCAAACAATTTGTCATGGATCTTGTCTGAAGGATTATCGATTTCTTGTGTTGAAGGAGTAGGGTCCTTTTTATCGAGACATTTGGAATAATCCAAGGCATTCATGTTCCATGGATAAAGTCCACATGCTCTGAAACCGCTGATTACACTAGCTGGTTTCAACTGCACTAAGGCCTCTTTCAGTATTGGGGCAAAGTGCTGTTTTGTTAAATTATAGTAAGGATTTTTTCTTCTCCATTCCAGAACACTTTTTTCCACATATACTTCAGAGGCTTGAAACTTGCTACATCCGCTGGTTGTAGGAGTCTGGTGGAGTTTGGATATAAGGCAATCAAAACAATCTGCAACTCTGTACATGCATCACTGAGTTCCAAGGACAAATGTGTTGTATGTTCATCAACGAACAGAATAATAGGAAATTCTACGATATTTTTCAAGGAAGGATAAAAAACGTTTTTGATGTAATCTACAAATACTTCAGACTTCATCCAGCCGTTCTCAGTGAGTCCAATACCCCAAGAGTCAGGAATGCCCTCCAGGATGTTTTTTGGCAAACGTTTGTTAGGGTATATTATCATTGGGGGAGTTGTCACACCAGCTGCTGAGAATGTAAACATTACAGTCAAGTTTTGCTTCGCCTTGCCTTGTTCGATTTCATACACGTTTTCCTTTCCCTTTGGAGCAATCACCTTTCCCAATTTGGGGCAAAACTGAAAACAGGTTTCGTCACCGTTATACACCTGTGAAGGATTTTCAAGAATAGAGAAAAAGTTTTTTCTCTTCAGACATTCCTCTATGTATTTTTCAGACACATTTGCTGAGGCACCCGTAACACCTTCTGGGGTTCTTTCTGCCAATTCAGGATGTCGTTTTATGAATAATGTATACCAACGATTTCCTGGTAAGTTGTTCTTAAAAGGGTTATGTCGGACATCCGCGTCTAGAAAAGATTTTACAGCTGCTTGAAGATCTACTTGACGTCTCGGAAATCCTTTTCGATCATTTTCAATTATCCAGTCAACTAGTTTTTTGCTTCACTTTTAGTTAAATATGTACTCCTGTCTTTCTCAATTTTTGTGAATTTATTGCCAAGTCTGAATTGTATTGTAGACCGGGGAATGCCATACTTAAAAGCTGCATGTTTTTTAGACGTACCACCTTTAACTTCTTTTATTGCTGCTTGTAGCTGCTCCTCCGTGTATGTATATTTAGCCTGAAATTAAAATAACGTTTCAGTTATGTTTATTTTGAATACCTAGATATTTATTTTTGCAATATTTTTAGCAGAATTACCACAACCGTAAAATAGGTTGTATTGTAGTGGTCTTTTGTCGACATTCAGATTATACATCAAAATGTATCCCTATTTTTATATAAGAAATGGGAAACAATGTCGAGGAAATTTTGCAAAAACATAGATGAATTGTTTTTAAAATGTCGAACTCTATTGACGAAGATATACCTCTTTTACAGATAAATGGATAAAAATAGGTTTGATTAATCCTGATACTGACAGTCGACAATAGCATTGCATCTTTAGTAAAATTATAATATTTACCTTATTTCTTGATACTTTTCGATTCTTTCTTCGTTTGTCGTAAACGTCTTTGTTTTCAGTTCTACTCTTCGGTGCCATTTCTTCCTATTCCTGAATAAATAAAGTGATTTTAGCAATGCCAACAAATGGAAAATGCAATTCATTTCTGAACGTAATGTTGACACTAGTGTGACAACATTTAGAGTAGCTCAAATAGATATTCTAAATGTTGGCACCCATAGTATTTTCTAAATTTTACTTTATTTTGCCTATTTTTCATAACAGATATGTGTTATAAACTTTAAGGAATATCTAAGTTCCTCAAAAGTTCATTATGTGGTTTTATAAAGCAAATTTCTGTAGCTTTAGGTTTGGTATATTTTTAACAAATTCTCAATTTTCTTACGTGCTCGGAACACACCAACATATAACTGCTCTCTTCTGCGTCTTCCATCAAACTGAATCAGAAGATACATTTCGTCACCAATAGTAGACGGTGTTGCCAAATTATGAAAAAATATTAGATTATCTTCAATTTACGTTGAATTCAAAATAAACTGGAATTTCCATCAGGAGTGCCAACAAATGGCTGAGTGCCAATAATTGGGGGTTTTACCCTATTTCTTAGTATTTGTTATCTTTTTCTTGTAAACTATCAAGATAATAATAATTTTTATTAACAATACCGTACAAGCGATTTCTTTATAGGATTAAAACATAATCCGCATTAAATCGTTTTTTCTTGAAAACGAATTAAAATATCGAAAACGACCAAGAATACATGTGAAAATGGCTACTCTTTCAGATTTCAAAACCGATTCATCCTTAAGTATACATGGTGATTAGTAATGATCTAATTTATCATAGCGACATGTTCTGAGTAGTGCCCTCTATGAACAACATAAGGAATATTAACACAATCAAGTATAACGTAACAAAAACCGTAAACTACCAATTTTTACGTCGATAGTCCAAGAAACACGAGTGAAAACAGCAAATAAATTTATAACTTTGAACACCCTGTGTTTACTAAACCATCAACATTTGGCTAAAGGATAATTGGGTCAATTATAATTAATTAACCCGTGGTATCTCCGGTTAACGGGTGTCCAATTCTTAGTGAAACACCTTATATGAGTTGAAACCCACATAAATATTTTGCTTTGGTGACCGTCACCAATTATATATTTAGTTGAGAAACTAATATAAATTACACAGGTGTTATACCTTTCGAGGTATAATTTGAATATTTGAAGATCAATAATTCATACTTTTCTATTCTTCGCTCTGGTCTTCGTTCCACTTTCTTCCCTTCCTACAGAGTATTCCTGTTATCATCTTGTCCCATGTTTGCTTTGGTCTTCCTCGTTTATTCTTTATTGTTTTTGCTTCCGATAGTTTTTTGGTTTTTTTTCGTGTTTTCCGGACTTACTTGGTCTTTATATTCTAATACTGGTTAAAATTCCAATTCTTTTCTTTTCCTCACGTTCCTAATTTTATCTCTCTTTGTGACTCCAAATACCATTCGTATATACTTCATCTCCATTGCTCGTATCTTACTTTGTTGTTTTTTGTTTAATATTCACAGCCAAATGTCAAGATTGGTCTACATATTTTTCTAAAGACTTTTAATTTGGTCTCGCGGGTGATTTCTTTTTCGTTGATGAATTCTGATGCTATAATAAAATTTCATCGTTTCCTTTATATCAGCTTCTTATGCTCCTATCATCGATTTGTACTCCTATGTATTGTAATGTTTTCACCTATGCTGTTTCGGTACCATCTATTTCTATTTTATTAGTTATCTGTTTGTCTCTCACTGTCATTACTTTTGTTCCATTCTTATTTATTGTCATTCTGAATTTTTTCAATACTTCGTTCCATATTGTTCCATGTTGCAGGTGTTCTTATTTGCTAGCTATTAGTCCCACATCATCAGCGAATGCTCCTTCCGATATTTCTAGTCAGTTTAAGTGTCTTACTTGTAATTTTCTTCTTCTTTCGGTGCATTTCTTAATAATATCATCCACGTAAGTAATACATAAAGTTAAGCTTAATCTTCCTCATTGTCATATTTTTCCTGATGTTTCATTTATTTCCGATTCCATGTTGTTAACTATTACGGCTGTTTTTGTATATTGTTTGTATTACTTTACTTATTTTGCCTTTGACATCTGCTTCTTTCAGGGCATTCTGTACTCTCTTGGGACTATTTTTTCTAGGCCTATATAAGTTGAAAATACTCTCGTCTCTTCATTTGTTTTCTGTGTTGTTTTTATGGAATATATGTGATCCTTTGCGCTTCTTTCCCAATCTTGTTGTAATTATTCTTCTTTCAATATTTTATTATAAATATGTAACATTAATTCTTTTAGTTCTGTCATATTCGTGTTTTCTTCTTTCTCATATTTTTATTTTGTTGCGATTTGGCGAGCAGTATATATCACGAAAACAAATTAACAAAAAATTTCTACCTGGACTTCTAATTATCAGACAATTGTATGGAACCTGGGACATCCTCTCTACAGGCACGAGGCACTTAAAAGTTTAACTAGTTCTAAAAATCTATTCATAAGAAAAATTATGGGCATTTCTAGAAACATTTAAAATGACTTAACAATTATCTCAAATAATTGATGCTCTTCCACATGAGTTGACGTAAATAATTTACCTCACACCAAGACTATTTATGGCTGTAGGACAAAGTATAGAAACTTTCAATTATGGGTAAGGTTATTCTGTTACCATGAAAAAACTTATCTGTATTATCAATGGCCAATTTACCCGACGTAAAGATTTAAAAAGAGGAAAGTTATCTTTTACGACATCTAGATCTGAATTTCAAACAGTCTTTTTTCAGCTTATGATAAAAGACGAATTTTCGAGCAAAGCGACCAGTTTCGAAAAATCAATCAATCAACTCTCAACTAAACTTAATACTGAACCGGGAACGATTTTACCTAACAGTATAAAAATATCTATCGTGCTACGACGCAAAATACAACATGCTATCTAGAAGCGTTTTAGTTCATTAATAATCGGAGAGAAATACATATTTATCATACGATCTAATATATGTGAACAAATGTAATTAATTGTCTATCAACTGCCCGCATGGTTTCTTGTATCTACCTTTTAATATATATTTTTTGCATGATTTGATTTACATTGTTAATATTTTCGTATTTGACTGCTTTTTATTGAATGTTACTTAAAATTACGACTGGTCCTTCTTTCCAAAGCCTAATCAAAGTGAAACAAAACAACAATACCTTAGGTGTATCGGTGAACAACAAACATAATAGTCCACTCTAGTTCATCTACACCATATTTGTTGTTTTATACATTGTTCGTAATCTCCTTTTTCATTTAATAATAAATTCTTGGATTCTTCCAATATTCGTATTACTTGCTTTTAGTCGCTTGTATATTTTGTATATAATTGATTTCTTCTGATATTGTTTCTTTTCTTAGTGATTTCACTAACTACGTTATAAAATAATTTCTGGTTGTCTTTACTATTTTCTTCCATTTTGTATTCAAATGTTTTCCATATTTTTTCTGCTATGACTAGTCTTTCGACTTTTTTCTTTCTTGTTTATTTGCATAATGTAATTTTCTTCTGTCTGTTTTGATATATATTTTTCGATAATTGTTTTTTTATCTTCATTTGTTGCTTAATTTCTGTTGTCCACCATATTGTTCTTTCTTTTGTCGTATTTATTATTATATTTTTAAATGTCATCCATATGTTTTCTATACTTCCATCTAATTCCATATCCCAAATTTAAAACAGATCTAATAAAAAATAAGTCAAAGTATAATCGTATTTTTAGACCGGACACAACTAGTCTATCAAGCATTCTTGTAAACGATGAGACAAAACAAGCTAAAGTGGCTTTGTGGATTATCATTATTGCTGTTGTGATTGGATTGATACTGTTAACGATACTGGTTTTAGTTCTTGTCAAAGTAAGTACAGTATTATAAGTATTCATCGTCGATAGATTTCTAATGCTTCTTATTTTAGGCTGGATTTTTTAAGCGATCCAAAAAAGAAAAATTGGAAAATTTAAAAGCTGCGGTGAGTACATATAAACATGAATATAATAGTAAGTTCTATCAAATTATATAAAAATTTACTTTTCTATTATTCGATTTAAAAACTGGGACCATTTTTGAAGCTACTTCAACAGGTATAAAGAGTAAATATATTTTGCAAGATTAATCAGAACTGATTAGCTTAGGTAAGTTCTTGCAATGAAATTCTTCCCAACATTTGTTTTCGTCGAGTTCAGTTAATTGACGTTGCCGGTAATTAGCCGAAGAAACTAGATAGTACTTGTAAATATCCTTATTGTCTTAGAATGACAAAAATAGTAAGTTTTCTCAATAAGTTTTTGCGAGAAAAATGTCTTTAATCTCCTTTTTTTTAAAAAAATTTTTACTCGCATTTCAAAAACTTAAAATCATGACGGTAATTAGCCTCTGAAATTAAATACTACTTGGAAAAATCCCTATTGTGTTTCAACGTGAAGAAAATGGTAACTTTTCTCAAGAATTTATTTTGAAAAGGAATGTCTACTTTCTTTTTTTAATTTTAACTCGAATTTCAAAAATTTTAAAGCATCTAATTCTCACTTTTCACTGCAATCATTGGTCAATTCGCACTAGAGTACAGTTTCTGTTATGTAAGAAATTTAAACTGTTATTCACTTTAGAGCTATAGTATTTTGTGATTGACCTGATGTTGAGTAGATTCAAGATTACTGAGTCAGTATAGTTCACGTAAGAGATATAGTGCGAAATTTAAAGTTTCCGCTTATCCTTTGATTTGAATACTCTCATATTCCAGTCAATATTATAATTTTTTTTTATTTAAGTTAACGTGCATAAGACAGCTATGGCCATTAGCACGAGGTACAATACAGACAAAGTTACTTTACATAATGTAAATCAAAACTAATAGCTTAAAACTAACATGAATATGGGATTACATGATATGATATTTAAATGGAATTTTTTTTGATTAAATTCTTCTAATAAGTTGTTCTTCCTCTAGGAACTTGATCACTTTGCGCACTTGATTATCACTATTTAGGATCTCCGTGTAGTTTGTATGTATTCCTAATTGTAGGCGTCTTGTGGCGAAGTGTGGACATTCAACGAGGATATGTTTGATGCAGAGCTTTACGTGGCAATACTGACAGTTCGGCTGAGGTGACGATGTCATTAGGTAACCATGCGAAAGTCTAGTATGACCTATACGTAATCTTCGTATGACAGCCATATTTTTCCTAGATAGATCGGGACAGGTGAACTGATTCAATATTGGTTGAATTTCACGCAGTGAACACATAATTTGACTCCAGTGAATTTGCCAGTTGTAACGGATGATTTTTTTCAGACTAGCTTTTAAGTCATTACAAAGCTGAAGATTCATCGTGGCAGTAGCAGTTCAGGCAGCTTCTTTGGCAAGGCAATCGGCTTTTTCGTTCCCAATAATCCCA
The DNA here is from genome assembly GCA_963921935.1 of Galeruca laticollis. NCBI lineage: Eukaryota > Metazoa > Arthropoda > Insecta > Coleoptera > Chrysomelidae > Galeruca > Galeruca laticollis. The sequence continues at coordinate 182,867,019 of OY998176.1, forward strand.
ACATGGGATGGGACCCATGTTATTGTAACTGTTGTATTTTGTCTTCTTAGTTGTTGATATATGTCGTGTATATCTTGGACAAGGGGGTGGTTAGTAAATGTATTCTTGATGGAATGGATGGAGGATAATCAGTGTGCATATGGCTATATGTGTATTTGCAAGTTGTTGGACATGTTTAAAGGCTTGTAGAATAGCGTATAGCTCACCAGTGTGGACGCTACGAATAGAGGGTATTTTGTAGGTTCCGATCGATGCATGTACTGTGGTTATGAAACACCCAACTCCTACTTCTATCTTGGATGCGTCCGTATATATGACCATGTTATATTCTTTAAGATTTAGCAGCTCGAGGAAATCAGATCGAATAACATCTCTATTGATTTCATCTTTGTTAAATTTGCAGAGGGAGAGATCGTATTGTGGGAGAAATTTGGTCCATGGAGGAGTGTTGGAGAGTGGGATCGAGTATGTGTATAAGTTGAGGAATAGAACGTATAATAAAGGTATATGGAGGGTTGTCATGAAGTTGGTTTGATGTTAATATAGGATATACTGGATTGGAGGGATTGGAGGAAATTGCGGCAATATAGTTGAGAAGGAGGTGTTGTCGTCTGAGCCAGAGAGGGGATTCATTTGCTTCACAATAGAGACTTTCAGCTGGGCTTGACCGAAACGCTCCCAGGCATAAGCGGATGGCGGTATTATGTACTGTGTTAAGGGAACGTAATAGTATATTATATACCGCGGGACTGAAGTAGTACATTTAATCCTGAAGGTAAAGTTTATGGCCCGACCGCAGGGAGGGCCATAATTTACCTGAAGGATTAAATGTACTTCAGTCGCAAGGTATATACGATACTTTTCGTACTTCCGGTATGATTTTATTAATTATTTCAATAATTTCAATCAGTTTTTTCTCTCTTCAACTCATTTAATAAACTGTCTTTAAAATAAGTTACCATAGTAACATTGCGTTGTGACAGTTATAATTTAGAAACATTGTCATTACTAGTGTCATTGTAAATTTGAATATTAACGTTAATTACCATTCTAATTAATTATATTTTTCAATAAAATATCCCTTAAATTCGTTTGTTTGTGATTTAATCGTTCCGGGAGTTTCGTCAATATTTAATCCCGGAGGGATTAAATGTGACACTTTAGTACCTGTCACAAGGGAGTGAAGTTGTCACTTTAGGCCCGGAAGTACGAAAAATAGTTTTTGTTGCAGACATGTAAATGAAACTTACATAATCTATTCTGGAACGAATGAGGGTTCTATATACTTTAAGCAAGGTAGATTCATCTGCGCCCCAATGAAAATGTGAGAGTGTTTTAATAATATTTAGTCGGTTAAGACATATTCCTTTAATTTCCTGTATATGTTGTTTCCAGGATAATTTAGAGTCGAATAACATTCTCAGGATTTTACACTCATCTACAACAGGTAATTGAAAGTTGTTGACTGTGATACGAGGGATATAAGTTTGCGCTCTCCTACTGAATTTAATAACTTTCGATTTGGTATGTGAGAGGGTAAGTCCTAGAGTGGCAATTTTGGTTTGTAGGGCATTTACTGCTAGCTGAAGTATTTTGGAAGTAGAGGCATTGGATTTGCCATGACAGTACATTATTAGGTCATCTGCGTATAGAGAGCATTTAACAGGGGAAGGAAGATGTCGCATAACTTGTTAATGCGAGGATGAACAAGGATGTACTTAAAACTGAGCCTTGGGGAACTCCATCATGATGGGTATATTAACAGAAACCCTAAATGTTCTGAATGTTAAAAAACTTTTTATGAATGCATATATATTACCAATGAGATTGTATTGTGTGAGCTTTTCAGGAATTGCATTTCTAGAGATGTTATCAAAAGCTCCATCAATGTCGAAGATAGTGGCTATTACATATTGTCTGTTATTAATTGCGCTAGAAATGTGGGCTTGTAGTAGTACAAGATTATCTCTGGTTGATGATACTATGTTTTTCAAAAAACCATAAAAGACGCCTATTGATCATCTTTCCCATTAATTTGCATAGTGCATGTAAGTGAAATCGGTCTGTAAGATTGCGGAAAGATAGGTGACTGATTTGGTTTAAGTACCGGAATAACTATTGACTGGCGCCATTGAGAAGGGAACTTTTGTGACATCCATATGAAATTGTATACATTCAGAAGCTTAGTGAGGCTATACATGGATAAGTATTTTAGGAAACTATAGGGAATATCATCAGGACCAGCAGCAGAATTTTTGCATTTGGCTAAGGCAGTTGTTAGTTCGCTTATGGTGAAATGAGAATTAATGTGCTTGACATCTTCGGATAGTAGAATGTTACTAGAAGGAGTTTCTTGAGAAGGTGAAGTATTGACATTTGTGTGATTCCTGGATTTCGCTTCGAAATGACTTGCAAGAATATTTGAAATATGTTCATGTGATCCAAAACCCGAGCCGTTTGAAATGAGACGGGTAATTTTGTTATTTGTTTTATGACCTTGTATTTGTCGGATTTTCTTCCATAGTTGACTGGGGTTGGAATTTTCGTTTATGGTTGATACATAATTCTTCCAAGATGATTTCTTACTCTGTTTTACTACGTATTTAGCTCTAGCCTTGAGTCTTTTGTAGCTAATAAGATTGTCTGAACTTTTGTTTTTCAAATATTGGTTCAGAGCTCTTTTGGATTGGCGTATTGCGTCATCACAAGAGGAGTTCCACCAAGGAACTGCCCTATAATTGGGCAAAAAAGACATTTTTCCAATGTGGGTCTTCGCAGCCGAGAGAACTGAATCTGATATTGATTTTATCAAGTCATCAACATTGTTGAAAGCGTAAGCATCATGAGTAGGTAAAAGGGTGTCAACTGTCGTGGAATACTCAGACCATTTAGCTTTTTTGAGGCACCAATAACTTTTTTCGGAAACTGCTACATTGTGATTGCCTGATATAATTATTGGGTAGTGTTTACTATCATAAAGTCCATCAGCTGTTTTCCAAGACATAAAAGGGGCTGATTTGGGATCACTTATGCTTAGGTCTATGGCAGAAAAGGTACCGGAGGAAATATTAAAGTGTGTATTACACCCTGTATTGAGTAGGCAAGAATTTGTACAGTTCAATATATTTTCGACTACCTTTCCGCGTCCACATGTCTTTTGTGAACCCCACATGCTGTTGTGAGCGTTAAAGTCTCCTGTAAGGATAAACGGCTGGGAGAGTTGATATATTAGTTCAAGAAGCTCATCTTCTTTTAGAGGATGATCTGGAGGAATATAGATGGAGCATATGGTTAGCTTGTTGGGGCAGTATATCGTTATGGCAACTGCCTTCAGGTTTGTTGTCAGAGGAAGTAGTTCTGAATACATTTCGTTTGAGGCGAATATTGATGAACCCCCGCTAGCTCTTTTGCAGTTATTCCGAATAGAATGGTACCTTTCAAAAGATTTACTTCGTGGGATGTTAGTTGTTTTAAAATTGGTCTCCTGTAGACAGAGGAAATCTGGGCGGTAAATTGAGGTTAGATGCTGAATTTGTTCTAGGCGCGGATAATATCCGTCGCAGTTCCATTGTAAAATACTGAATTTTAAAATTTAGAATATTAAAAAAATGTTGAGAATGTGTTGGATAAAAGATATATTAAAATAAATCGGAATCTTTCTGATTGGAGTCGTTTGAATTGATGGACGATAGGCTTGCAAGTTTGACAGCATCATTGGGGTTTATTGCGCGTTTTATTTTTTTTGCAATCTAGTAATTCGATTTTTAAGAGATCTATCAGATAGAATTTGGTATATTTGTGAAAGGGGTTCAATGAGTGATTTAATATTAGTGGTAAAGCTATAGGCTTCTTTTAAAGGATCACTACCGCCAAATTTACTAGGAAAGCTATCAACTGTATGAACGATAGAGAGCATTTTTTAGGATCGATATCAATTAGTTTTTCTATTTTGGCTTGATAAGAGGGAGTTACCTTCCAAACGTCTTTGTTTTCAGTTTTGGATTTTTTCTTAAGAGCTGAAATTGGTGTTACAAAAGCAGCAGTTGAGGGGGACGGAGTATTTTCAAGGTCGAGAATTGGAGGAATGGTAGTAATTTGTATAGGAGGTGATTCGATGCTGGTGTCAGTGGAGTGTGTCCTTTTGATGCCAAAGTTGGGTGTTAAACCATCTGAAATTTGGGGTTCTGTAGTTTTTTTTGAAATGGAAGAGGTATTATCGGCAGGATGCTCTTCGGATGAGGAATGTTGAGGAGGTGATAAGCCAGAAGATATGTCTTGACTTTCGTGTCTGAAGGTAGAAGGTGTAGGGGGGTTGCAGGATATATCTTGCGGATTTGGGCAGGAATCTGCGGTGTGTCCAGACTGCTTACAGAGGAAGCATTCAAGTTTGTCTGAAGTAATGAAGATTCTATAGTTCGTATTTTCATGTAGGATTACAATTAAAGTTTGTATTTCAAAAGGTTCATTTTCAGGTATAACATAAATAGATCGTCGGAAACTGAAAATGTGTGCATATTCATCTTCTGGGGAGCCACATCGAATGAAGGAAATTGGAGAGGCGAGCTGCTGCCCAAGTTCATTTTTAAGTGCCTGTTCGATGAGAGAGTTAGGGATAGAGGGACAAACATTGGAGAGTAGTAATCTTTTAGCTGGTGTGATAAGTCTACGAATTGGTATGATTTGTTGTTTGATGGTAACAGAAGGATGATTTTTTATAAGATTATCTATAACGGATACAGAAGATAGATATATACATATACGGTGATTGGAAATGCGTGATGCAAAGGTAATCCCTTTCGGTGTTACAATTTCGCCGATCGCCTTAATGTAGTCAAAAAGGACGACGTCTGGGAGAGCGTTCATGATAATAGCTTGATTTCTGCTTGGGAATGATGTAGGTGCTTGCGGTTTCTTTACTGAATTTTTTGTAACTGCTGCGAAGCTAGGTCCAGCTGATTGTGGTTGGTTTATTATGGTTTGACATTTTTGGTTTTAATATTTTGGATACCAAAATATTAAGTGAAAAATTGGCCAGATGGTCTGGCCTATTATTTAGTCGTTACTATACGGTAGATATAAAGCAACGTACCACTTGTAAAAACAATACACATAAAACTAACGCGTTTTTAATGATATTTACCAAAAAAATGCAGAAAACGAGACTATATGTGTTTACTCGTTGAAAGCTTAATTCGGAATGATGTATTATAATTTGAAATGCTTATTTGATGATATATTCACTTAATATTACAATTTCAACTAACAATCGTTAAAATGTGTTTTATAATTTTATAATTATTAAATACATTTATCGACTGTGTAACGATTATTTTTAACCTGAAGTTATGGAACGCCATCCTACTTTTTAAGATACTTAGAATTAATGTATAGAACAAAATGCATTCCTTTGTACAATATAAACCTATTTATATTTAAAAACATCTTAAACATAACATCAGACAATTAACACTACCTTATATCTCGATTTATTAAGAAGATTTAGCAATTTAAATTCCAAATAACTTATTATTTTTCCCATCTTTGACTGAACTATCAGTATATTTTGAGACAGAAATTTTTTCAAACCCAGCAGGTGATCATCATAGATAAACCACACTTTCTTTTTAGTTGGTAAGCTGACATCAAGATAGAGGTAGTGGTATTGGTAAAACTAAACAAAATATTAATACCTTTTACAGTCTAGCTACCTTATCCAGAATATAGATAAACAACATCATAGGAGTCTTTGACAATTTCCCTTCACTGATATTTTATTTAATATTATTTAATATACAATTTTTATCAGTCAACGTAGAAACTATAAACATTTCTCGATAACATGAATAGGGTTGAGGCATTTTAAACTATTTTCACAAGGCATAAAAAGTAAGGATTTTTAGAAATTAGTATACTAAATAAACTTTCTTCTCTTCACAAGATTTTCTGTCATTTGCGCCTACACCATTATTACCGATGATACGTGCGTACGATATTTTTTGTTGGATTTTCACAGAGACTAATGCTCCTTTGTTGGAGTATATTTGTGAACGTTTTTGTTTAGTTCCAGGTAGGCACTTTCAATAATTGAAGAATATTATGAAATTGTCCTTAAAGAATATTTTTGAGAGCGATATTCGAAATAAACTTCTGCTTAAGATACTCTTCATAATTCTGCGAGATCGATTTGTCGTGGTAGTCCCAGTATATGGGTATACTGAATTACAAAAGTTTGCAGTTCTAATTCCCAAAAACGTAATGGAGTGAAATATGCCGATATTGTGGTGCCCCACATTCCTGTAATGTATTTATTTTTCTAAAGCCATGCATTGGAATTCGGAAGTGCATCTGAGTGATTAATTATCATTTATTATTCATATGTGATTTTCTGTAGACCGGATATATTTCTGCCTTGGTCTAGTGTTCGTCGTTGAAGTTGGCGCTAGACATTCCAACGCGAAAAGGGCACTTTTAAGATACCGCGAATTGAGTTAATAATTGGTTTTGTTGATCTATGTAGTTCAAATAATTAAGGATGGCTTTGTAATTGGTTACTACCAAATGTAAACTATCCATACAATATCTTGGACCCTCAATTTTTATGTCTTTTTTCTTTATTTTCTCTCGGAGTCCTTCAGTTTAGGCACGTAGAATGAAAGCGGGTATGACCTCTACTCTCCGATAATCTAAAAAAAATCCCATTTGCACAGGACCAATTGGACAGACTTATTTATGTAACTTTTTTGCATCAAATCCAAAATAAAAATTTCAAATTTTCATAAATTTAGCACATACTGCTATACGATGTATAGAACGTATATTTGTATTTACTGATGAGGTTAGTTTTAATATTCTTTAAAAAATTTTATTTTTAAGGAATTCCATTAAAACGTGAATTGTCTTATCCAGACGTTTAACCTTTTCTCCTTGCAAATAATAATATTTAAAAGTGTTTTATGCATATTTTCCAAATGCATATTAGTATTTGCTACTGATATTGTTCAAATACAATAAGCTCATTTGTAAAGTTATGTTTTTATGTCATTTTTTAAGAATGTTCAAAATAGCAACATTAGTGTGACGGCCTACGTTTAGCCATTTCTCATATTTTCAGGATAGAAGCATCCATTGATCCATTGTTGCCATTTAATTTAACTTGAATTTAGGTAATTTCTATTAAAAGAAAATCGCATTGTTATTTTATTATAACCCTTACATTAATTTATTATTCTGTTCTTTCAGATTATTGGTATTTTTCATGTAAGTTTAAGAAAATTCCTCATCACAAAAAATTTAAAACGTAGTATAACTTTAAAATAATGTTTTGAGCATTTTTGGGTTACATTAAAAAGAAAGTGTATGAAGTAGCATTCTCACATCAAATAAAAAAATTAGATACAAAAGTTATAAAATGTTTTGAGATGTACAAAAAAACAAAGTTACATTTTGACATCAAATCACAAACAAAAAAATGAGAAAAAATTCTGTTAAATTTGTGAATTTTCTCAAATAAATATTTTAATGTACGTTTTAGAGAAAAATGTTAAGTACTAAAGTTGTAGAACGTGTTAAGGTCTATGAAAAATCTCGGTATTTTTTTGCGTCAATGAATACCAAAGGAAATACGATTTTTTTCAATTTTGGCAGGCCGTCATATTGTTTCTACTGGGCCGATTTGGCTCATTAACGAATTCGTTCGAGGTTTTAGCCCAACTGATTTTTGTAGCGAGTTTGGTTTCGAACCGTCAGAAAATACGCCCTCTATCGTGCATACAAATTCCGTTATGACACATACTTATATGGGGTATCCAATAGGGGAAAAACGTTTAAATATTAGTTTTAGTGAAAAATGTCATTCTTGATAAAAAGTTTTACTTGTTCTGAAACCCCATAAAATGAAATAAAATTCGAGTTTTTCAAAACCCTTCTCATTTTATTGCCAATTTTATGAAAATCGTATGAATTTTTGCACGAAGTTCGAAAATAATGTATTAATCTAGTGAGTGACGTTTACGATGTACCAAGTAACTGTCAACTTTTATAAATAATTTTCTAATTGTCATTCTTTCATAAGTATTTGACAACTATGTTAAATATTCAAGAATTATAATCACTATCAAAAATAACAATACAGTGTATATAATAAGTAAACAAAAAACATCTATCCAATATATCCTCCCCCAGCTGCAAAACATCTCTCAATTATCTTTCTAAATTATTTGTAAGTATTTCGCAGCAATTCTGGGGTAATTTCGTTAACGGCATCAATGATAGCTCGTTTCAAGTCTTCAATATTATGGTTTAAATTATTTGCGTAAACTTTTTTTTACTAACCCCATTAAAAAAATCTAAAATAGTTAAATATCATAGCCAATTATTTATAAAAGTTGACAGTTACTTGGTACATCGTAAACGTCACTCACTGGATTAATACATTATTTTCGAACTAAGTGCAAACATTCATACGGTTTTCATGAAACTGGCTATAAAATGAAACGGGTTCTGAAAAACTTTTTTTACTCCACCTGTACCTTTAAATTTCACAATATCGAAAAATGTTACTGAAAAAAGTTGATCAGAATTAAAAATTACGTTTAAGTATGTAATCACATTCATGGACGAACTACCCTTAATCGAACGTCAATGTAGTGGAAGGGAGGGGGTTGACAAATGACAGATGTCTGTATCGTAAAAATGTGCCACCCTTAGAACAAAAATCGACTTTTTTCAGCATTTCCTTGAAATTTAAAGAATACTGCCTAATATCGGGGTGGACTGTTTTGTTTAGCACACCTGCATATTTTCATTATTTGAATGAATTCAGATTTGAATTTTTACACAGTCATACAGGGCGATAGACCTCATTGTTAAACATAATCAACTGGATTTTAAAATTTATACCCGGCCTACTACGAGTTGGCAATAGGGTCAAGTTTGCATATTTTCCTTCGTGTCTATCGAATAAAATTATTAGAAAAAGTTGTTCAAAATATCATTTTATCTCCGTCTACGAATTTTCATGACAAAATTGACAATATTTTTTATTATTTTGATATATACCCGAGATTATTTCTAATTTATCGTTCCAATTTGATATTTAGTGTGCATTGAAAATTAATAATTTGACACATTGACAATTTAATTGTGTCATGTATTCAAACTTTTCAGTAAAATGTATAAGGAATGATTGTTTATGTTCAATAAGATGATTAAATTTAGGAAAAAGTATACAAAAACATAATACAAATAAATAACTGTCATTAAATTCGATCTCTCTCAACTAGTTCTCCTTCTATATTTCTCAATTTTAATTTATTCTGTTCAGCTACTCGCTACTCGTTCAGGGACTCCTGGGCGTTGTTTTATCAATTTTATTTCTTACCATACACCAAGTATCAAAATCGACCGGTGTAAGGTAGCGGAATCTTGGATGCAACAATTCGAAAGGGCTGTTTCTTCCTATCCAGCTCATATTAAATTTTGGTTCAACCAACGTCGAACATTTTTTGAGTTATGGATGTATGCACTATCTAATTGAAAATACATATTTGACAGACAAAGAGGAAGATTACGAATTTCATCCCATAATTCTGCTTCGAAAAATTTTATTGAACGATCAGCGTTTAATGATTCGTTAAAAAAGGGGCCAATTATTGGATATCCTATAATCCCACTCCAAACATTTACTTTCTGAGGTCTTTATAATTTATAAACAATGAGGATGATCTGAGCGCAGAACCTACAGTTTTGGGCCGATACAGCCCCTTTAGTAGAATATGTAGACTCATCAGTAAGCATTAATTTTTTTAGAAAATTATCTTGCGTCCGGTGGCAATAGTCCAATTTTTTTTTAATATCACTTTTTATTGTATGTAAGAACTTTGCTTTACAGGCCTTAATCATGTGACGAACGAAATATCTTCTAATTTTATCCTTGTCAATATTAAGTTGAGTTGATAAATTGCGAAGGCTCATGCATAGATTTGATCGATGGGCCTAAAATAATATATCGTTATCATTACGACGCAGGTATATTCGCTGAGGTTCACCACTAGGATTGATTTTAATAACCCTTCCAGTTTCATTGAAAAACCAATTATTGAAGCTGCTTTTACATGGGTAATGGGATCACGTTGAGGATGTCTCAAGATAAACTCTACAGCAGCTTCGCTGCTGCTACGAGAATGATCTCTGAACAATCGGAGTATTTCGATTTCCTCTCTTAAAATCATTGGAATTTTTAATCTGAGATAGCTAACTCAGTAACTAGAACGCAAAAAAATAAAAAAATTAGTGACATTTAACACTTCTGTCAAAATATTACGTTTCAAGGTACACTAAATACCTAATTTAAAAGATAAACTTGCATTGCATAGATCAAAATATTGAAAAAACAAAAATGTGAATATTGTCATGAAAATCTGGATATGGGGTCAGAATTACAGCTTTTTTAACATTTTTTTTTCGATATTGGTTCTATTTGTCAACTCGTAGTAGGCCGGGTATAAATTTTACAATTCAGTTGATTATCTAAAAATGAGGCCCGTCGCCCATCTCTTTTCAGAAATTCGCTACAAAACACTCAAAACTTATTTGCCGTTTAACTGCATCTCATAGTCCGGGAGTTAATGGCGGAAATTTCCGGGTAATTTTCGCATTCTCCATTTTTTTGTATGAGCTATGTGTGTAATATATAATAGTAATATGAACGTCTGCCGGCGCACCCCCCACGACAGGTGTTTACGGGGGGGTTACAATTACAATAACAGAAATTGATATCCGCATACACGAAACTTATTGAACGTATCAGTTGAAACATAAGAAGCTTAGAAAATATCGTCTGCCACCTAAATTCCACAACAAAACTCGTCGGCCATGCACATAAGCGAGCGCAAGAAAAATGTGAAAAAATGTATACCCGCAAGGATGAAATTAATTGAAATGCTTCTTTGTATAGCAGTAAATAAAAAAATACTAGTCTGCCACTAAATGCTTCTACATTGTTGAACGGCTATCATTAAGTTGATTTAAGTTAGGTATACATATTTGTTCAGTTAATTAACTTGAAGTCTGGTGGAGACCTTTTAATATAAAAATTAAGAAATATCGATTCGATAAAATAAGATATTACTGTTTTACGATGACATTACGGGATAACTATTTATTAACTTTCATTTCATTATGTAAAAGAATGTATATTTATTATGAACATGTATATTGATGCATTCATCACGATAGAATCATTTTCTTCCAATATTATATCCTTTTTTTATAAGTTATTACTCGAATATCAATATGTTTAGATATCTGTTGGATTGTGATGTTATGTTTAGTACAATACTCTAGGTAGGAGTTTTGCTTGGACTAGATTCCTGAGTTACCTATACTTTAATCAGTGTTATTGGAAAAAATCGTATACAGTGCACAGACCAATTTTTTTATTCGAAGTGATAGAGTAGTACTTTCTAAGAAGTTAAATTATTTTCTACTACTTGGGGAGTACTACTCTATCACTTCGAATAAAAAGTTGTCTTATGTTAGGTTTTAAAAAACTCGCATTGTCGTTATGTTTAGTAAAATAACATAAAAAAATAATTCACTAAAACAATTTCAATTTTCTTCCTATAAAAGAGTTAATTTGAATTTATAGTACATTATCGTATTAAAATGGAAATTGTGAATTTTCTGGAATTGTTATTTTAATAATTGATTTTTTTTATTTTGATTCTTATAAATGGTACCATGTGAGAGCCATAACACAAGAAACTTAAGAAAATTGTTCTTCAATTATTGAATTAAAATATACAATAAGTCTTGCTCAACTAAAGAGATTATTTATAATTCTCTGTTCTCCGTTGTTGTTTAGCCTGTTTGTTAATGACCTCAAAGATTATATAAAGGAGTGTGAGTTTTTAATGTTCGCTGATGATCTCAAATTATTGTTAGTGGTTCGGAATGACATCGACATTGGATTAATTCAGAGGGAGCTAGATAATCTGTCTGAATGGTGTCGGGTAAACTTGTTGGATTTGAATGTTGAAAAATGCTTCAAGTTCTCTTTTAGTAAAAAGGAAACTATGATCCCATTCTCTTATTCAATAGATGGTCGGTCAATTGCTGATAAATAAAGAATTAGCTAAGGATTTGGGAATACTTTTTGACTCTCACTTAAATTTTGGTGAGCATATCAATCAATTTGTGGTTGGGTCTTAAAGGATGTTGGGATTTACTTTGAGGAATTGTAATGATCTCTCTCTGGAAGTTGTGAGGTCTGTTTATGTTGGGTTGGTCAGATCTCAACTGGAATATGGAACAGTTATTTGAACGCCTCAGTATTTATAATGTTTATAAGTTATTACTCGAAAGATTACAAAACAAATTCCTGATATATTTTAATTATAGATTTAATTTGAATCTCATTGATCATGACTATTCTCATATTTTACATGAACTAAAATTGCTTACTCTGGATAAAAGAAAGCTTATGTTTGACATTTCTCTTATTTATTAGATACTAAATGGTATTGCATCATGTCCATCTTTGCTGCCTGAAATATAAATATATCTTGAAGTTCCACAAAGAGCGCTGCGACATTGTAAATTATTTTCCATTAGTTTTCGGAGAACTAATTATGGTAGACATTCGTTCATAGACAGATGTCTAGAATTTTTAAATATAGAGGATAGATTGGATGTTTTTAATGGCTCATTCCAAGTCTTTAGGAGTACTTTACTAAGGTTCCTTTGATATATATATATATATATATATATATATATATATATATATATATATATATATATATATGCTTGTTATAATATTATCATGCTGTGTTACTGTTACTTAGTTAAGTTAGTTAAATGTAAACATAACCATATTGTATACTGTGGTATTTTGTAGTGGGGGGTTTCCGTTTAAATAAATAAATATAACGATGGAATAAAACAATATAATTTGTTTAAAACTTCATTATATTTGAACTTATCTTCGATTTCAACTACTTGACGCGTTTCACTTACACAGTAGCCTTCTCGTAACGACTTCGAATGTTTACATTATCTTTAGTTAGTTAATATATTTCCTTTTATAATTTGGTTCAAAATCATAATTATGAATAGATTTTCTTCAAGTTCTGTGTTGTTATTGACAGCATAGAAAAAGTATATATATATATATATATATATATATATATATATATATATATATATATATATATAATAATATATTCAATTATACCTTCTTTTAATTATAATTGCCCCGCGTTGGAAGCTAAATTATAATATATCTAATTCTCTATGATGAATTTTAATTATTTAATTTTAATGTAAACCTTCCTGTAAAGATAAATTTCAATTCACCTCACGTTGATGTAGATTGTCGCAGCGACAATTCCTTGTACATACAACTTAATAACTTTATGTAAGAAATTTCTACTTTGACAGTAGTTGTCAAAAATATTCCCGGCTCTAATAAATATTATTTTGTATTTCTAAAAATGAATTTATATGTATAATCGACCTATTACTCTTCTCTCAGGGTGGGATCAAACTGTTAAAAAAATAAATTATTCAAAATTTGTTTAAATTTTTACGTATCTCCAAATTATCTGTTTCACTATTGGTCAGAACCTATAGTAACTGTATGTTTAATATTATAAAAGGCACTTTAAATCTCTGATGACGTTTCCGATATTTCTGTCACTGAAAATTACCAACTGTCACTGATTTGATCGACAGTTTTATTTAATGAAAAATGTTTAATTTTCTGAAATAATGTTATAAAAAGACTATAGTGAGTAGGAATGTAAAATTCTATATCATACTACTAGATTCAAATACAAATTAACAAATTAATATTCCCCAAACCTATTATAAACGAAACAACAGTCGTAATTTCTACGAAACTTAAAATTACTACAACCTATATGCTATAAATTATAGTTCCAATTGTCGATCTAAATCATGATATGGATATATGTCAAAAAACAAGCATAACTCAAATTTTTCTAGTTCAAAACTTTTCTTCTCTTATGTGAATTTCATTATATGATTTATTAATTTTGTTTGCAATCAAAAATCTAATAGATGCATCTATGTCAAATTTAATTTAAAAATAGGCCTTAATTATTTCTCGAGAAATTATTGTGAAGAAACTGTATCGCACTCACCAACTAATAACTGGACAACTCGTACAATTCTAATTGATCTTAGATTTCAGGAAACTTTCTAAAAATTATTTAGAAATCTGGAACACATTCACTACACACGATGCAATTCTTATTCGAATTATGCACGCAGTGGCTTTATCATGAAATGGCTTTTGAATCTGGTTGTATAAATATACAACTTCTACTATCTACCAAAAATTGAGACAACTCTAATTACGATGTTGCCTCTTCGGGATTTCAAACACAACTAACTAAACTTCCTTCAAATAAATAAATCTCCTCTCCTTTGGTTACGAAAAATTCCTTTTTTTAAAAAAAATACTAATTTATGTTTCCCTATAACAAAGAGAGATTTGAATTCTTTTATTATCATTGTAATTCTGATAGCAGAGACATCTGTATTTTAAAATTTCAAATATATTCTCCAAAATGTAATATAATTCTGTCTATCATTAAATATATTCTACATAAACGTCATCCGAAAATTAAAATGTCACATTTGATTTGTATACCGAATCTTTCAAAATTATTGATTATACCTATGATACAGTGTGTATCGAAAGTATTGCATACAAATATAAATAGTGTTCCTTCTTTCAATGTTTCTTTTACATTTTAAATAGAGGAACTGTATTAAATCCCCCTAATAAAAGAATGACAAATCGATTCTTGTATATTATTATAATTTATCTTTCAAAATTGCCAAATATCTTATTAGTATCCTAGTAAAACATATTAATATCTTCCAAATGATTATTAACATATTTCTAAAAACTTGTCTTTAATCAAATTAAACTATTATCACTAATTCCCATAAAACTTATTAACTCTACTATATCTATTTTTAAAATTTCACGTAACATAATATCATGTGTTCCAACTTATGCATAGTATTTATATACCTGTTCTATATTAAAAACTCCTCTTTCATTACCGGTATTGAGATCTAATAATTGGTAACTATTTTTTGCTCCTTCGTCGACTACAACATAAGGTCCCTCAAATGGTAGCAATAATTTTACGCAACAATTCTCTGATCTTTTTGCAACTTGCAATGATCTTACAATTACTAATTCTCCTTTTTCAAAAACGGTCTTCTTTTTATTTTTTTGAATCATCTTTTTAATATATTTATTAGCTTGCTTCTGCAGTCATTCATTCACCTTATTCATAACATCTTCCATTTCTAATTTTCGATTAACTACCCAATTTCTTTGAGGTATTGTGCCTGTAAATAAATACTTTGGGCATTCATTTGTAATACCATGAGATATTTGGTTAAGGAATCTTTCTACTTGATTTAAATTATTTTCCCATTGACAGTGATCCTGATTACATAAAATTCGTAGATATTTATTTATCTCTTTATTGTATCTCTCAGCTGAATTTGACGATGGTTTCCTAATGCTAATAAAGTTCAACTGAATTTCTTGATTTTGACTAAACTTGGCTAGTTTTTCACTTTCAAAGTAAGTTGCGTGGTCTAAAATTATTGTTTTTGGAGTTCCATATTTTTCAATGTACATTTTCAAAAACATTATCACAGTTTTTGCATTGGTTCTTTTGCTTGGGTAAACTTTAACAAATTTTGTGAAAATATCTGTGATAACAAATATGTGTTTCTTTCCTTGTATGCTCGTTATTAAATTGCTTATAAAGTCTATAGCAACAATTTGTAATGGATTCTGTGCCACTATTGACTTAGCAAAATTTATATTGTGATCATTTTTTTCTTTTGCTAGTTGACATATGGTACATACTTTACAAATATTCTTGGCAATTGCTAAATCTTTTTTTGTAATATAGTTTTCCCTAAACAGCATCCATAACTTTCTAGCTCCAACATGTCCATATTCTTCATGTAGATTTTTCAAAATTTTCTTTGCATAATCTTGTGTAATTACAAATACCTCTCTATCTTCTAAACATTTATACCATATTTCCTCTATATTATTAGCATTATTTTTATAATTTTATTCTAAATTTTGTTGATCTTGCCTAATTTTATCTAATGAATATAATCCTTCCTCTTGTAGTATTCTATTTATACCTATTTTATACTTTCTCTGTTCAGATGTGGTTTCTGTCTCTCTACTTAAAGCATCGGCAACAATATTTTGTTTTCCAGGAATATATTTGATTTCTAAATCATATTCTTGTAATAATAAAATCCAGCGATGTATTCTATTATTCGCATATCTATTTTTAAGCATAGCTGTCAAAGCTGAATGATCAGTTCCTATTATAAGTTTAACTCCTAATAAAAAAAATCCTAATTTAGTGATACAAAATACCACGCTTGCCATTTCAAGTTCTGTTACTGAATATTTCCTTTCATGTATTTAAGTAACCCTCGATATGAAACTAATAGGTACTTCTCCTTTCTCTTGCTCTTGTATCAGTACTCCAGCAAAACGATCAGTTGATGCATCTGTTCTCAAAATAAATTGTTTATCATACTGTGGGTGATATACCTCGAGATTATTAGTAAAATCTTCTTTCAATTCTCTAAATGCGTTTTCTCGTTCTTCGTTCCCATGCCATTTTACACCTTTTTTTAATAATTCAATTAATAGTATTTCTTTTCTACTTAGATCAGGTATCAATCCTTTGAAATAGTTTGAAATTCCTAGAAACCCTCTCACAGTTCTCAAATTTGTTGGTTGTTTATATTCTAAAATGGTTTTAATACGATCAGGATCCATAGAAACTTCTTTAGTATTCAAAACATATCCCTAATAATTTATTTCTTCTTGATAAAATTTACATTTTTCGATGTTTAATTTTAATCCAGCATTTTCTAGTTATTCAAAAATAATATTTAAATGTTTTCTATGTTTTTCTTCATTTTCCGAATATATAAGGATATCATGTATATAATGAAGTATAAAATTTCCATATTTATTTAAAATGGTGTGAAGTGTCCTTACCAAAGCTGCACATGAACTCTGCAATCCGAAAGGTACCACACAAAATTGATATACCACTCCATCTACCATAAAAGCAGTATATTTTCGACTTTCTTTTTCTAAAGGAATTAACCAAAAACTATGTTTCAGATCTAATTTTGAAAATATCTTTGCATTGGTAATTCTACCAAATATACTATCTATATTCATGGGACTTTCGTATTGTTTTTTTGTATAACTTTTGATATTTTTTGCATCTAAACATATTCTTATACCTCCAGATTTTTTTCGCACACAAGTAACTGCATTGATATATGGTGAATTCCATCTTTGTATTATTCCATCTTTTAACAAATTATATAATTCGTGGTATACTTCATCCTTCAATTTATATGTAATTGGATATGTTCTTACCTTGAAATTAGATATATCTTTGTTCATTTCAAGTTTATGTATATATTTCCTTGCTACTTGTACTTCTTCATTAAATAGTCGGTTGTATCGTCTTATCAATTCCATTGCTATCTTCATAAATTTTTGTTGGCACAAATTTACATCTATTTTATGTTCATTAGTTATTTGATTCATTACGTAAAACTTATCTGTTGCATGGTCTATTTTGTTTGTTTCTTGTTTGAGGATATCAATATCTTCTCCTTTACAGTTCACCAATTTTTCTTTATAATTAATAATCATTTTGTGATTGTCTAAATCATCGGACCCTAATACTATATCATAAATTAAATTCTTTACTACTAACATCTTTACTTTAGACGAATTATTTCCTAACTGTAATTCTTCAATTATCATTTTATTTGTATCATATAGTTTTTTATTATTCGCTCCCACTAGTGATAATTTATTGGTATTTATCACCATAATATTATTTTTCTTGCACTTGTCTATAATCCTTTCACTTATCAACGTTACTTCTGATCCTGTATCTATCAGAATTTTACATCCTATATTTAGTATTTTACCTTCAACGAATATTAAACCTAAATTGTCATGTATTTCCCCAATTTCTCCAATATCAACAAATTCTTTTGGATGTTCGTACTTAGAAAAAATAATATTATGCACGTGAAAGCGGTTTAAGTAAAATTTTTATCTACAGTTTGACTGTGATCATCATATCTTTCTTGTTCATGTATGATGTTTACTTGTCTCCTATCTTCTATTTCTTGATTTCTTCTATCACAATTTCTTTCTTGGTTTTCCAGCGTATGATTTCTTCTCTCATCATTTCTTCTTTCAAAGTATCTTCGATCATAATAATAATATGTTCCTATCCGTCTATCTTGTCGCCAATTTTCACTTCTGTCTTCATTATCATTTCTTCTGTCAGAATTCCTAGGATCTCTTCTATTCTCAAAGTACTTATTATCATTATTTTTATTTCCATTTCCATATCTTCGGTCTTCATTTCTATAATTTCTATTTACATTTCTATAATTCCTGTCTACATGTCTATCATTTCTTCGGTTATCAAAATCCCTGTTTCTATAGTTTCTATTCTCATTTGTATTATTCATATCTCTTCGGTAATGTCCATCTCCATTTCCCCCTATTCCAATAAAAATTTTAATTTCATTTCTTTTTTCATTATTGCTGTTTCTGATACTTGTTGATCAAAATGTCTGGATATATATAACACCATTTCTTCTTCTCGCATACTTGGTTCCAAATATTGTGCATTATTGTACATTTTCATTGCATATGCATTGAAATTCTTACTCTGATTGTAGTCAAATTTTCCAGTATACAGTTTCTCCCTGAAACTTGCCTGTTGGATCTCCCCCCAAAATATTTTAGAAATTGATTTTCAAATTCTTCAACATCAGGTATTTGTTCTTCTTTATTGCAAAACCACAATAAAGCATGTCCAGATAACATTCCTCTGATAATAATTTTCTTCTCTACAATATCTCTTATTCCACTCATTCTACTTTTGATGATCTTAATAAATACTCTTGGATGAATTACATTTATATTTCCATCAAATTTCACTCCAAAATCTATATTTCCAGTATACATCATTCCCCGTCCATTCCGTTTTAGATTATCTTCTATAGTTTCTTGTAATTTTCTATTCATTTCAACCAATTCCTTGTTAAATAATTTGTCTATATTTTCACTCCTTTTAATATACATTCCTGTTTGTTCTTCTATCCTTCCATTTAAATCATAAAATTTCTTATTCAAATTCTGTTCATACATTTGCATTACTTCCTCATTTGTTTGTCCTTGTACTTTAATAGACTGTATCTCTTCAATTATGTTCTCATTTTGTTTCTTTACTTCCACTTGAATTACTCCAGATAAATTTTCTTCTAGGCATCTTCCTAGTTCTTGAACTATATTATACTACTACATTCAAATACAAATTAACAAATTAATATTCCCCAAACTTATTATAAACGAAACAACAGTCGTAATTTCTACGAAACTTAAAATTACTACAACATACATATATGCTATAAATTAACCTAATGAAAAACGTTTAATAAAAGTAGCTATATCGTTGATTTCTGAAGTTATTAGTTTGTCCTTCATATTCCTCCATTAAATTTTTGTTATGTCTAAGGTTACATATTGCGTTAAGTTAACTTATTTCATTGTCATTTATATTTGATTATATGTTTTATTATTATTATAACATCACTTTATCTTTATATGTTTTTAACTAAATTTAGTATTATAAAGTTTCTTAAAATAATCTCAACTTTTGGAATTCTAAAAAAATTGCTGAAATTTAAACTACAATTGACAGATATGGTCATTATTACTATTATATATAAAAAATTTGATCTTAGTTTCTTTATTTCTACATTACACTACAATGTACACGCCTCCATCCATAATACATATATATATATATATATATATATATATATATATATATATATAAATTTTTTTTATTTCAATGGAGACGAAAATCTTACATAAGACACCAGTGATGTTGTTGCTGGTAGTGTCGGATTCTTACCGACTAAAAACCTCTCCTCGTTTTCTCTGACACACCACATTGGAACCGCTCTCGCATTACTTCGATGTGGTGGCAGGTATGCTGTTCAGCTCACTGAGTACATCTCTTTTTCCTTGATCTCGATAATTGTTCTTACTACTTTATATGAACTTTTCCATGCATTTTCACCGTCAACTAAGTCTCTTGAAAAATTTTCAATGGTAAACAAGTTATTTCTCTCTTCTTGGTACCCTACTCTGATCTCTTCCCATCTGGGACAAAGGAACAACGTGTGCTCTACGTCGTCCACGTTCTTACAGTACTGACAGCGATCAGTGTCCGATTTCTTCCTCTTGTAAAAGAATGACTTGAAGCAATCTATATATATTGAACTAATCCTCTAGTTTTGTAAATATAATGAAATAAACAAACATAATAAACAAGTCTTATTGTAACGTAAGAAGTGTCAGTAGACACAACCATTAGAATAAACTCAATAAAAAGTCAAAGATTAAAATATAAAAAGATTGAAATATGTATAGATTGGATAATATATTGATGTGAAATTTTGAAAAGGATGAAGAATAGAAATTACAACACTATATTAGCTAATTAAAGAGTAAATATTACCTGTACCAGTAATTCTGATTGGTTGTCAAAGTCATGGAATTCGGAATTGCACTGAACACAGCCATAACAATTTCGGCAGGATGAAATGTCACACAATAGCTTGAAACCTAAAGTAAGAGAAAAGAATAATTAGTCTAACGATAATTTAACATTATTTACATATTATTTTTGTAGTAGCATAAATTTAGAATACCATGTATTCATTCATTCATTGAAAAGGGTTGAAACTAGATGGGAAAGATAGTTGGAACACAGCCCCAAACATATTGAGGAAATGAATATTTATAGGAAGTAATGTCATGCTAGGGAATTTTTCAATACCAACCTAAATCATTGTTTATAGATTATAGATATAAAATTTAATTACAAAAACAAAAATAATAAGGAGTATATGTATAATAAATATCAAACGAGACGCAAAATTAAATTAGAATCAATTACATATAGGTTAATTAATAATATAGGTTGTAATATTTGTAAAAATAAACATTTTGTAAATTAGCTAAACAAGGTAAATATAAGAAAATGGACTATTGTAAGAGGAAAGAAGGACTTAATTAAAATTCCTTAATACGATAGAGATTTAAATGAATCAGTGTCAATACCCTCCAGGACAATAAATTTATGTTTTTTCAAAATAGTCACTAAAAGACTGGAGAATAACAATTTCTGTGATAAAAAAACAAATAAGAGTGCTATGGACTAGTGAAGTCGGGATAGTTGTTGATTTTGAAAAACAAAGGAGTGGATTTAGAATGGTGATGAGGGATGCGTCTCTGTAAGATTGCTCTCTGCAAAAATTTTCTTTAAAAAACAGTTAAAAGTTAAAATTATATAAACATTTTATGACAAACTAATCATAAGTGTATCAGATCCTGTGTAAGTACTAAAGAGTGCCGTAGGAGCATATCTCTAAGGAGATATCGGCAAGTTTGGAAGATGTAAGTGCAGCCGGCAGTAATAGCAAGAAAGATAAGGTCTGTGTATTTTGATTAAACCTATTTGGAATTCCAATAAACATTTTAAAGTGTACACTCAAAATTCAATAGAACATTCAATTGATATATATCATATAAAAAGGCCAAAGAACAGTAACATATAATGCATTATAAAATTCATCTATAGAGAATTATAATTTTAAGATAATATTGAAACTCACCTGTTGTAAATTTATCCTCGTAAAATATCACGTACATCATGCGTGCTCAATTCTATTTCATTACTTATTTTCAGCTTTTGCATGCATAACTTTCATCTATCACTTTCTTGTTTTTTTAAATACACGTACACATATAGTTTATAAAGTATTACTTATATGTAATTGATTATAAAAACATTTAATAATTATAACCAACAATTTTCATCACAGACACGCTAACAGTGTGTTGAATATAAACGTTGTGTATGGAAGGAAACTTCTTTCTTACATGTATACTGTAGCAGCGCATGCGTTTGGAGATATAGCGCCGACGCAGAAATTATATCATTTTGTTTCCAAGAATGTATGTATGATATAGGGTGGCACAATTCCTTAAGAATAAATGTGCAAAATAAATTAACAGTTACAAAATAATTTATTATGTTCTAATCAGATTAAAAATTGAAATTCATTTATTAAACATATTTACATTAATGTGTTGGTTTTCTTTTATTCTTACATCTATGGTTAAAGTATCAATATCACTATTATCATATTTCAATCGTTTTATTTAATAGATGTTATTTCTTTCAGAGGTTGTAATTAAAAGGTAAGATTATGTATATGTATTTCTTCAATCTTTGATTATCATATCCAGAACCCAACGAGAGAAGTTTCTCATGTTCTCCGATAAAATATAAAACTATAATAAAATAAACAAATAATATAATCTGAGCTATCCATAAAATTATCATAAATTATAATTATCATCATTCAACTATAAATTGGCGCCCAACGTGGGGCTATTAAACAAATAATTATAAAATTGTCAGTCCAACGTTGAGAAAATTTAAAGAATTAAATTGCTTTAATTAATAATAAATAAATAAATCATGGAAAGCAAGAAAATGGTATTGAGAGACGGGAAACAGGTCGGAAATGATAGCGGATCAGAAGAGGAAAGAGAAGAGAGGAGCCATGGAATGGGAGATTTTCAGGTCCAATATCTGATCCAAGGTCAACAAGCTGAAGGACATGCATCGGAAGAAAATACGACAGGAGATGAAGAAGATGTAGAACAAGAGGATAGGATAGAAGAGAGACAAGAAAAACAAGGAAGAACAAGTACAAGTAGGGATGATTTAATGATGGTCATGATGCAACAATTATTTGCTGATATGAGGGGAGATTTAAATGGGAAGATGGATAAAATGCATGGAGATATGAACCAGAAATTTGAAGAAAATAGGATAAATATGGACACGATGAGGGGAGACATGAATAGTATCAAGGAAGAAATTAGAGGAGACATCAATAATATCCATGGAAACATGAAGAGATTAGAAGAGAAAATAGATGAAGTCAAATTAGAAAGTTTGAAGGAAATTAAGGAACTCAAGGAGAACCAGGAAGGATTTAAGAAGAATATTAACGAGGTAAGAGAAGAAATGGAGAATAAAAATAAAAATTTGAGACAAGAAATCCAAGAAAACGGTATGAAAATTCGAGAAAACATAGAAAAGATCATAGTAGAAGAAGTATCAGAATTTAGAAGAGATATAGAAGAGAATTTACCAGAAAATATTAGAGTGGAAGTCTCAAAACAGTCGAATCATCTAACAAAGGAAGTAGAACAGATAAAAGAAAATGTAAATAGGAAATTTAAGGATTTAGATGGCAAGATAGAAGAGAGAACTGGGATGAGTTCAGCAATTAATGAAGATATAAATCGACAAGTAAGTCAAGAAATAGAAGAAATGAATAGGAAGTTACGAAATACTGTTGAGGAAATGGAAGAGAATTTTAGAAGAAGTGGTGGAGTTAATGTATGTCCTGGAAATTTCCATAGTAATTTCGAAATCGGGGTGAAATTCGATGGGAACATAAATAATGTACATCCCAAGGTATTTCTGAAGATAATTCGCAGTAAAATAAAAGGACTCAGGGACATTATGGAAATAAAACTCATTATAAGGAGTATATTACAGGGCCATGCTTTGTTATGGTTCTGTAATAAAGAAGAACAGATCCAGAGTTTGGGCGACTTTGAACAACAATTTTTAGCTTATTTTTGGGGAGAATTGCAACAGGCAACATTTAGGGAACGGCTATATTTTGGCAAGTTCGATTATAAGAAGAGTAAAAATCTAAACAACTATGCGATGCAGTTATACAACATAGCCCAATACCTTGAGCCTGGAATGAAGGAGGAAGAGTTAGTCTTGTATGTCGGAAGACATTTTAACTCTGAAGTAGCGGAAACAATAGCGCTACACAATATAAAATCCATGGATAATTTATCAAGCTATTTACAACGCGTGGAAAGAAGCTATACTAACAACAATGATATACGAGAGAATAGATCAAATGAGAATGGAAATGGACATTATCGCAGAGACAATGAGAGAAGAAATGACTATGGAAACAATGGGAATCGAAACTATGAGAGAAGAGAACAAGGACGGGATGATAGAAATCCTAGAAATGACAATTATAGAAATGGAAATGGGAATTACAGGAATGGATATCAGAATAACAATAATGGTAATAGAAATAATGGAAATAGGCCATACGAAAATGGGGGAAATTATAGAAATTTTGGAAGACGAAACGAAAATGGAAATCGAAATTGGCAACAATACAGAAGGGATGGAAGAAATAATGAAGAAGATCGCAGAAATGAAAACAGGGAAAGAAATTATGACCAGAGAGGCAATAGGGAAGAAGACAGAAGACAAGTTAATTTGATACAAAATCAGGAAGAGGTAAGAAGGGATATTGATCAGGGCCCGAGTTCTGATCCGAATTTCTAATAAGTTGCTCTTACGTGCATAATATTGTCTATTCTTCTAAATATCAACATCCTAGGGAATTCATTTTAGACGAAGATCATACAAACCAAGAATTAACTAGATTAATATTTATAGAGGGAAATTTAGAAAACATTAAATGTAGAGTTTTGTTAGATACGGGTTCAGAAGTGTCCATCATTAATCAAAATATCGTAGACAATTTAAATCAAGACAATATTATGGTGATAAATACGCATAAAATATCATTAGTAGGGGCAAATGAAAGAAAATTGTATGAAGCAACAAAAACTATAATGACAAATTTAGAATTAAATGGCAAGATTTTATCAGTACAATTGTTAATAGTAAAAAATTTAAAATATGACATAATCATGGGTACAGATGAACTGAATAAACATAAAATTATAATAGATTATAAAAAGCAAAATATAATATATAATGAACATACAATACCATTTATGACGAAAGATCCAACAGATATAGGGAAGAACGAATGTGCAATTGGACAATTAAATCACATTGTTGAAGAAGAACGAAACATGAGGGATGAATTATGTTTGGAGGAATATAAACAGAGAGTATATGAATTACTTGACTCTCATAAAAAACTATTTAATGAAGAAGTATGTGTTGCAACCAGATATGTACATAAAATAGAAGTAATACCAGAAATTAAAAATTTTAAAATCAAAACCTATCCGATTCCGTATAAATTAAAACAAGAGGTATACCAAGAAATAAATAAAATGTTACATGACGGTATTATTGAAAGATCAAATTCACAATACATAAGTGCTATAACATGTGTAAAGAAGAAATCGGGAGATATTAGAATATGTTTGGATGCTAGGAATATAAACACATTTACAAAAAAACAATACGAAAGTCCATTAAATATTGAAGGTATATTTGGAAGAATTACAAAAGCTAATATATTTTCAAAATTAGATCTAAAGCATAGCTTTTGGTTGATTCCATTGGAACATCGTAGTAGACAATACACAGCATTCATGGTAGATGGAGTGGTGTACCAATTTTGTGTGGTGCCATTCGGATTACAAAGCTCTTGTGCTGCTTTAGTACGAACTCTGCATACAATCTTGAATCCTTATGAAGATTTCACTCTCCACTACATTGATGACATCTTGATTTTTTCTGAAACAGAAGAGAAACATCAAAAACATTTGGAAACAATATTAAATGAATTAGAAAACGCTGGACTCAAGTTAAATTTAGACAAATGTCAGTTTTATAAAAGAGAAGTGGATTATTTAGGATATGTTTTAAATGACACTGGTATAACAATGAATCCTGAGAGAATTAAAGCAATTTTGGAGTATAAGACGCCGAATAATTTACGAACTTTGCGTGGATTTCTAGGTGTTATTAATTATTTTAAGAAGTTAATACCTGATCTAAGTAGGAGAGAAATTCCTCTCATAGAATTATTAAAGAAGGATACTAAGTGGAAATGGGATGAGAGAAGAGAAAAGGCATTTCGGGAATTAAAAGAAATTTTTCTAAACAGTTTAAAAGTTTTTCATCCACAGTACGATCAACCGTTTATCTTAAGAACTGATGCTTCGATAGAAAGATTGGCAGGTGTATTAGTTCAAATACAAGAAGGATGTGAAGTACCTATTAGTTTTATATCTCGAGTGACCAAACCAGCAGAGAGGAAATACTCCATAACGGAATTGGAGATGGCTAGTGTAGTATTTTGCATAAGTAAATTAAGATTTTATCTATTAGGAGCTAAGTTTATTGTAGAAACCGACCATTCAGCATTAACAGCCATGTTAAAAAACCGTTATGCCAATAATCGTGTTCACAGGTGGATATTATTGCTACAGGAATATGAATTTGAAATCAAATATATTCCAGGGAAACAAAATATTGTAGCTGATGCATTAAGTCGAGCAGATGAAGTAGGAAATGATCAGACAAAATTTCAAATTGGAATAAACCAATTATACCAAACGGAGGGGATATTTACATTGGAAAGGATTAAAGAAGATCAGAGACATTTTGAAGATAAGAAAGTCAAGGGTGCCTATAAAATCGATGAGATATGGTATAAGAAATTGGAGGACAGAGAAGTATTTGTGATAAGTAAGGAGTTTGCAAAGGAAATTATTATTAATTTACATGAGGAGAATGGACACATAGGAACGAGAAAATTATGGAATGTGTTTAGAGAAAATTATGTGTCGAGAAAGGATTTAAGTGTAGTAAAAGAAGTATGCAAATACTGTCAACTATGTCAATTGGCCAAAGAAAAAAATTACCATAACTGCATGACAGCGAAATCTATGATAACAGATAAACCATTACAGACTGTGGCAATGGACTTTATCGGAAATTTAATTAGAAGTGAATCGGGCAATAAGAATTTATTAGTTATAGTAGATGTATACACCAAATTTATTAAAACTTTTCCATGTAAGAGATCTACAGCTAAAATTGTAATAGAATGTTTAAGAAGATACATAGAAGAAGTAGGGAGACCTCAAAGAATAATACTCGACCATGCTACATACTTTGAAAGTTTAAAATTAAAACAATATTGTGACAAGGAACAAATAGAATTACAATTTATTAGTATAAGAAGACCCAGCTCCAATCCAGCTGAGAGATATATAAAAGAAATTTTGAAATATTTAAGAATACTTTGCCAAGGGATACATATTCGATGGGATGAAAACATGGATAGAATTGAAGAATTTATTAATAATTTACCACATGGAGTAACAGGCGAAAGTCCAATTTATTTGATGAAAGGTATTCAACCGAAACGAAACTGGATTGTGAATAGAGATACTACCCTAGAAGAGATATTAGAAAAGGTAAATATAAGAATCAAGAGGAATGCTGAGAAATATATTCGGGATCAGAACAAGAAGATCAAGAAGATAACACGATTTAACAAAGGAGAATTGGTTATAATAAAAGCACTAAAAACATCCAATAAAGCAGAAGACCAATGTATTAAATTGCAATTGCCATTCAAGGGACCTTATGAAGTATTAACTGAAAATGCACAAAACAGTTATAAACTGGTATACCCGGGAACAAACATGGTTAGGGGTGTTTTTAACATTGAGTCAATTTATAAATATAACTCTCAATAAATGATACAAGAATGAAACAAGAAAAAGAGGAATAGATAATATTATGTTACTTACATGTATATAAATAGTAATATTATAGGTAGATGTAATGATTCCAATGTTCTGCATAAGTAGCACTTCCATGTAACATAAAATATTAGATACTAGGTAGATATAAGGCTTTCAATTTTTTCATATGTAGGATACATCTAGATTGTTTCCATTATCGCAGTTAAGAATCTATAAAATATAAAAAAAAAAATATATTATTAAAAACTTATAAATGATTTTAAGTAAAAGTAAAGTAACTTCACATTTAACTTATAAGGAAAGTTAGAGTAGCTATATAGATTAAAAAAATCAAACAAATAGAGACACATTTTGTTATAAAGAAATATATAATATCAAAGACAGACAGAAATAAAAGCGATAATATAATATTAAGAAATTTTGTAAGAATTTATTAGGTAGAGGGGATAAGAAACAGAATTCACACTTATTAATAAGAACAGGTAGGATTTAGGAAGGACAGGCTCGTTATCATTTGAATAACACAGTAAAAGAGGTGGAAAGGAAAGAAAGTTTTTTTTAAATCAAGATATAGAATTTGAGATATTCATGTCAAATAAAATTTTATAGGAATTATGGAGATAAGTAACAATGAAATATGGAAGCAAAGATTTATATAGTAAATGATATGATTAATTATTATGAGATAGGGAGAAATGAAATATATATAAAGTATAATGTAATTAATATATTGAAGAAATGAAGTTGATGAGTTATAATTAAGAATTATGCAAATAAATATAAATAGGGATAGTAAGCAAAGAAAAAGGTTAGACTATAGGAGTAATTATATTGACATGAATAAGGGTTGACAATAAGATATGAAAATATATGAAATATTGGAAATAATAATTTTTTTTTTGAATTCGAAGATAAGATAAGGATAGGAGAGCATTAAAAGAATTGTTAAGTGAAGGAAAAAGGTATAAGTAAAAATATAAGCAAGAAATAGTTCAAAGAATAAAGATTCTACGGTGTGAATAAATGAATAATAATTGGTATAGGAATTGAAATAAAACAATAATATAGAATAATATACTAAGAGTAAGCAAAGATGTCTAAGATATTTCAAACCAGAATGAATGGTCTCATATTTGTAAAAATAATTAGAATAGGATAGGATAGAATTAGATAATGGAAACTAAGTCTAAGATAGAAATAGTAATAAACTTAAATATAGGATTCTTCAAATTCAATTTCTGTATATAAAGAAAAGAGTAATGAATTAAGTAGAATATAATTATTAGCCGGAACGTTGAAATTGAAATTTTAAAAAGGCTACTTAAAAGCTTCCTTTTTGAAAATTTAAATTTGAGGGGAGTTGAACTAATCCTCTAGTTTTGTAAATATAATGAAATAAACAAACATAATAAACAAGTCTTATTGTAACGTAAGAAGTGTCAGTAGACACAACCATTAGAATAAACTCAATAAAAAGTCAAAGATTAAAATATAAAAAGATTGAAATATGTATAGATTGGATAATATATTGATGTGAAATTTTGAAAAGGATGAAGAATAGAAATTACAACACT
The DNA here is from genome assembly GCA_963921935.1 of Galeruca laticollis. Taxonomy (NCBI): domain Eukaryota; kingdom Metazoa; phylum Arthropoda; class Insecta; order Coleoptera; family Chrysomelidae; genus Galeruca; species Galeruca laticollis. The sequence goes on from OY998176.1 coordinate 182,896,353, forward strand.
ATATTAGCTAATTAAAGAGTAAATATTACCTGTACCAGTAATTCTGATTGGTTGTCAAAGTCATGGAATTCGGAATTGCACTGAACACAGCCATAACAATTTCGGCAGTATGAAATGTCACACAATAGCTTGAAACCTAAAGTAAGAGAAAAGAATAATTAGTCTAACGATAATTTAACATTATTTACATATTATTTTTGTAGTAGCATAAATTTAGAATACCATGTATTCATTCATTCATTGAAAAGGGTTGAAACTAGATGGGAAAGATAGTTGGAACACAGCCCCAAACATATTGAGGAAATGAATATTTATAGGAAGTAATGTCATGCTAGGGAATTTTTCAATACCAACCTAAATCATTGTTTATAGATTATAGATATAAAATTTAATTACAAAAACAAAAATAATAAGGAGTATATGTATAATAAATATCAAACGAGACGCAAAATTAAATTAGAATCAATTACATATAGGTTAATTAATAATATAGGTTGTAATATTTGTAAAAATAAACATTTTGTAAATTAGCTAAACAAGGTAAATATAAGAAAATGGACTATTGTAAGAGGAAAGAAGGACTTAATTAAAATTCCTTAATACGATAGAGATTTAAATGAATCAGTGTCAATACCCTCCAGGACAATAAATTTATGTTTTTTCAAAATAGTCACTAAAAGACTGGAGAATAACAATTTCTGTGATAAAAAAACAAATAAGAGTGCTATGGACTAGTGAAGCCGGGATAGTTGTTGATTTTGAAAAACAAAGGAGTGGATTTAGAATGGTGATGAGGGATGCGTCTCTGTAAGATTGCTCTCTGCAAAAATTTTCTTTAAAAAACAGTTAAAAGTTAAAATTATATAAACATTTTATGACAAACTAATCATAAGTGTATCAGATCCTGTGTAAGTACTAAAGAGTGCCGTAGGAGCATATCTCTAAGGAGATATCGGCAAGTTTGGAAGATGTAAGTGCAGCCGGCAGTAATAGCAAGAAAGATAAGGTCTGTGTATTTTGATTAAACCTATTTGGAATTCCAATAAACATTTTAAAGTGTACACTCAAAATTCAATAGAACATTCAATTGATATATATCATATAAAAAGGCCAAAGAACAGTAACATATAATGCATTATAAAATTCATCTATAGAGAATTATAATTTTAAGATAATATTGAAACTCACCTGTTGTAAATTTATCCTCGTAAAATATCACGTACATCATGCGTGCTCAATTCTATTTCATTACTTATTTTCAGCTTTTGCATGCATAACTTTCATCTATCACTTTCTTGTTTTTTTAAATACACGTACACATATAGTTTATAAAGTATTACTTATATGTAATTGATTATAAAAACATTTAATAATTATAACCAACAATTTTCATCACAGACACGCTAACAGTGTGTTGAATATAAACGTTGTGTATGGAAGGAAACTTCTTTCTTACATGTATACTGTAGCAGCGCATGCGTTTGGAGATATAGCGCCGACGCAGAAATTATATCATTTTGTTTCCAAGAATGTATGTATGATATAGGGTGGCACAATTCCTTAAGAATAAATGTGCAAAATAAATTAACAGTTACAAAATAATTTATTATGTTCTAATCAGATTAAAAATTGAAATTCATTTATTAAACATATTTACATTAATGTGTTGGTTTTCTTTTATTCTTACATCTATGGTTAAAGTATCAATATCACTATTATCATATTTCAATCGTTTTATTTAATAGATGTTATTTCTTTCAGAGGTTGTAATTAAAAGGTAAGATTATGTATATGTATTTCTTCAATCTTTGATTATCATATCCAGAACCCAACGAGAGAAGTTTCTCATGTTCTCCGATAAAATATAAAACTATAATAAAATAAACAAATAATATAATCTGAGCTATCCATTAAATTATCATAAATTATAATTATCATCATTCAACTATAATATATATATATATATATATATATATATATATATTAATACATATTCTCTATCTAAATTCTAAAGAAAACATTGAAATAAAGAAAATATGCATATTTAGAGGTAATACTAGTGATACACACTGTATTATCAATAATTTGAAAGGTTCAATATACCAATAAAATTTGACATTTCAATTTCATATGACATTACTGCAGAATAGACTTAATGACAGATATATTTTAAAACGATTTGAAAAACCAGAATACAGATGTCTCTATTAGCAGAATGGCACTTATAAAAAATAATGAAAATCTGTCTTGGTATATAAAAACGTAAATTTGTATTTTTTTTGAAAAAAAGAATTCTTGGTAACCAAAGGAAAAGAGAGTTATTTATGGAAACAGTTTAGAGAGTTGATTCATAACATCGAGAGAGACAACATCGAAATAAGAGTTGTCTCAGAATTTTTTAAATAGAGTTGAATTTTAATATCTCGAGAGACAACATCGGAATAAGAGTTGTCTCAAACTTATTTGAGAATATCAGAATAATTTGTAGCATTATTATCAAACTAACACAATTTGCCTTTGAAAGCCAGTGCGTGTATTATTCGCAGAGAATTACAGCGGTTAAGTGCGAGTGTTGTTCCAGTTTCTAAATAAGTCATTTAGAAAATTGTTCCAGATATTCTAAAACGTTTTTAGAATATAAACAAGTCTATCTGTATCCAGTTTGGTGAGTCCAGTCCATATTATATATTATTTCTCGAGAATTAATAGGCCTTTAGTAAAAAATATTTCGAAAGTAGATGCATTTGATGAATTAAATATTTGATCAAATTATAGTAATTATTATTGATATATCATTCTACGTAAACTCAAGACAAGTTTTGAAAAAGACAATTTACAAGGAAATTGGGGAATGTTACATTGACATATAAGTCATTTTGGACTTTTAGTTAAAGTATTTAGATAAGAATTTCTAATTTTAGATTGTTTATAATAAGGTTTTGATAGAAAATTCTATTTTTGCGTATTCGTTTGTAATATTTTTGAAAAGTTTTAATTTTTGTAAGTGTTTATTTGATAATATAATATATAAATTTGAGTTCTAATCACCTTTTGGCTCTCTTTTCATAATCATTCTCATTACATTTGATGATTTCATCCTATAGAAAATTTAGTACAAGAAGTGACATTTGGTTTAATTTCTGACAGTAATTTCATATGTGTCATAAGATAATTTAATTGTCTTATAGTGCATTGGACAAACAGTTACTTTCGATTTGAATAGTATAATACGTGATTTGGAAAATTATTTGGAAATTCATAAATTTTGAATTATCCTTTGAAATCTTTGACCCCTCCCTGAGAAAAGAGTGAGTTGATTGATATTGTGTATCAATTTATCTTTCAGGATATAAAATTTAATATTTATTTAGCCGGGCATATTAATTTGACAACTGCTGTCATTAAAAATTTTATAGGTTATATTTAGCTGAAGGTATTTTCATATTAGTGTAGTTACAGCTACAAATAAATTCAACGATAAAACAATATAGAATATAATATATTATAATTAAAAACATAGTCGAGATATACAATAGTTTGTCACCCGAACGTGTGGCAAATATTATAAAATAGAATATAGAATATACTATAATATATATATATATATATATATATATATATATATATAATATAATATAATATAATATTTTGTAGATAGTCTAGGCTTAGAAAAAAATCTGTTCGATTAAGGAATATATTCTTATCACATGTAGAGAAAGCGAATCACTGAATGAACAATAGAACGAATTAAAATATTGAATTACAAAATTAATTGAAAAACTACCAAAACTGCCAGCTATGGATATCAGTAAAACTTTGCGCCATGTACACGTCTCAAGTTTAGAAAGAATAAAATTTTCATTTAATTAGCAATTAAAGTAACTAAACAAGTTTAAATCACAAAAATTTTTGAAATCACGTAAAATACCATGTCGTATATTAAGTTTATCCACCTTTTTCTATTTTCAATTGATACTTACCAAGAAACATTCTTCCAAATAACTCTCAATTTATTGACTGAAATTTATTCAGATAAAATTTTCATATATACATAGTTATTTTCCAATTAATTTTAAGCTGATCTAAAAAATCATTTGGCAAGAAAAAAAATTTATAAGACTTGACCTAATTTTTGCAGCCGTATATCAAAAATGTATTTATTTTTCTTCTGAGAGAGGAGAATGAAACATATTTTCTAGTAATAGGGATGTTGACGGTTGATACAAATATATGTGAAGCTATATGTTACACATAAAAGATAGTTTTTAGAAACCTAAAATAACATTCTAAAAATCTTATTATTCGTTTTGAATTAAACTTATTTCTCATAACCCAGTTATGAATATGAACTATTTTTCATGATAATTTGTTGGAACAACGATAATATTTTACAATTTTTATCACAATCGAGACTGGATCCATCAAAAGAAATAGCTGTAACTTACCGAATATTTATTCTATAATGGTGCGTACATTGACATACTTTATTACAAATGATAGAGACACAATACTCATTTTATATATTCTTTTATCATATTTAGAGCTACTTAACATCTATATCAACGAAATAAAACTTGAAATCAGCTCTGTAAACAAACAAACTACTAATAAATAATTGACTTTTTAATTTTACCACAACCAAAAATATCTAAAATGATTTTCAATTTGTATTTGTAGTTTATCAATAATTATAACTTAAATTAATGTTAATGAAAAAGACTATCCATCTCAAAAATATAATGCAAGGAAATAGCAGTAAGTAAAACGCAAAATACAGTTACAGGGGCAACTAGTTGCGGCACACTGAGCTATCATCAGGGCTTAAATGTATATATCATTCACATGAAAAGTATTATAAAAGGAAAGTTGTCACATGCCCGTGGCATCCAGCAGAATCCAAGATGTGTCAGTAGGTAATATGGACAATATATTGTAGGAAAATTTTATTAAAATCAGAAAAATTTACATAATTATGCAAACATCAAACAAAATTGAAATTAGATAATTAAAATTAAATTAATGTATAATTAATAGAAAAAAAAGAAAATATGGACTTCGTCTCACGGCAGAAACCGTCTGAAGCAAGAAGTCCAGTAAATGAATAGTCGTATTAGCAAAATGAGCAATAGGGAGGACCGAATGCCGACTAACGAAAAACAAATTTTGCGTTCTGTTACTCCGCATGATAGTAATTATATACTCAGAATTCATATTTTAATACTCATAATTCACACCATTTTTATATTCATGGTCGTGGGAAAAATAGAGTACATAACTCGTTAGAAATTGTATTTCCTTCACTCGTACGGAATATGTCACTTTCCACACTTCTTATACAATGCCATTCAAATTCGAGTCTATGCATTGCAATCATGGTAACGGTAAGAGATATAGGGATGGTTAAATGGAGGCAAAGTTGTGTATTTCAGAGGTCATTTATTTGATTCAAGACAATCTAGCTTCTTTAGTTCTGGAGTTATACCGGAAAAATTGAAAATTTTGAAATTCTTCTTTTGCCTACATTTTTTTATTTTGCGAAGATTTTCCAAAACTTTGCCATAACAACTTTTTGTATATTGAACTATGACCAGAACAATTTTTACCTCTTTTAATATTCCATAACAGCTGTAATTGAAAAATATCAGTGAGTAAGTAATGGATCAATGCCAAGTTTATCATACAACAAGATCTTGTTTAATTATTGTAAATTTGAAATTTTACCGGTAATAGTTCAATATTTCCAAAACAGTCTGTAGTTCAGATGTAAATACTACGCCGATATGAAACATGACTCTTGGCATTTGAATCAATGCAATTAAAAATATAGGTTCGTATTTGAAAATAAAAACTTGAGGGTGGCACAATTTTAACGATACTTTGTATATAATTTTTTTTCACATAGAGCATGCTGCAACATTTTTTAGTTCGAATACAAAAGCTTTTCAATCTGTAACCTACAGAATAATCCACGTTATACATCCAAAGAAATTATTTTTTACTTTCTAGCGCATTTGAATAAATGTTTGTTATTAAAAAGTTTTTTTATGTTTTTATTTTATGCTTTTGGTCGTGTCGTTAGTCTATGCATTTCTGATACAGCTTCATTATTATAAGGTAATTTTTCCGTGAGTTCTGAGCTATTATGATTAACTGGTTTGCCATCGTGGAGCCACGATATTGAATTTTGACAATCTCCGGCTAAATTCGTAACCTCAACCCACAATTGGACAATAATTTCAAATCTCGTCCGCCATTTTGGAGCCGCTATGTTGAATTTATGAATTTTGACATAAAGATTAATATTTCAGGTATTCAAACATCTGACGATAATTTAGGGTTCAAATGGAAATTCAATGAAGTTTGTTTTTTTTCAAATAGCGTCACCTAAATATTTTTTAATATTTGGATTCTTGAAAACTTGAAACATGTATCATACTTCATACTCTATCTTTAGCTATGACGGTTCCAAGACATGTCAAATGAGTCGCCCATTTTATCAGTTTGAAATAAAATAAACTATCATATCAGAAATCCTAAACATATTGCATTGTAATTTCGGCGGCCTTGTATGTTCCAGTACTAAAAGCATTCCTTCCGATTCTAATGCTGTGAAAGTTTATATTCAGACGCTGATTTTGAAAATAACTGATGTTCCATATTCTCATGTAGCCATTAATTCTCATCATCATATTAATCAAAATCCCAACATTGAAAATGTCATCATGATACCTCTGAAAATCGGAACTTTAGACCCAGAACACTCAGGAAGATTTTGAATATGGGGTTTAATAGTTGGCTTTCACTTGAAATAAATATTTGACATCATTGACATCTGACTGTCAGATTTAACACCACCTCTTGTAGAATCGGGGGGAATGTTATTGTTCTTATCATACCTACATGCGTATGAAATGACATTGAAAAATAATATCGGACTTCTCGCACACACTTTCACTTTTTGTTAGAAAGGATAAAATGAACGACTCAAACATCGTCAAAGATAAGTCAAGGATATGATAAATGTTTAACATACTTTTTCTCAGAATCCAAATTTAAAAAACATTTAGGGAGCTCCTTTCGTAATGACCTAGTTCGTTAAGTTTCCGATTGAACCGGAAATGACAGTCAGATGTTTAAATACCTGAAATGTTCATCCAATGTACCTATACAAATCACTCAAATTTCAAACCGACCGTCCATTTAATAACAAAATAGCGAGCTGGCTAATAATTTCGATGGCAAACTATACATAAATAGAAAACATGTTTAATTGGAATATGTACTGTTTATTTTTTGTAGGAACATTTGTGTAAGTTTCATAAAATATTTTTTTATGTCTACTCCATCTAAAACGCACAATAGAAAGAGCTTTAATGATGATACTGATCTGACAACGTGTACTCAGTTATGATGGATTCCTCACTACTTCATTATCTCTTTAGATTCCTTATTCTTTTGATATTATCTTCATTAGCATTACACCTAAGTCTAGCAATTCAAGTGAATTCAAGGCTTTTTTTCAATTTCTTGTTCACACTTTTCTTTTTTGAAATTCTGTTTCAACATTCAGAGCCTAACTTTTCACGGGTTTCGAATTATTCAAAAGTATGAGAAAAACCTTCATCAAACTCACACGGCTCAATGGAGCATATAAAGGAAAGTTGATTTCAATCGCTCTATTTTGAGCTCTAGTTCACTCTGTAGGATTAATTGTATGTTGGTCTGGGACACCCTGTATACAGACATCACACCAGTAGAACCATTAGCACATGTTTAAGTTTTGCATTTATCAGACTCCCTATATATTGGAACATAGCTTTCATTTTTGCACTGCACTGTTAGGAACCGGAGGTGTAGTAATGAATAGACCAAACTGCTATGGTGTTGAGAAAAAAACTATAGTGTATACAAGCTTTTATTGCCCTCTACAACTTTTATTCAAGACATTTTTCACCTTAGATCAAATAAGGATGCAGTTATCGTCCATACAGTTATCATTGATACACCCTGTATATGCCAGAGAGAGTTTGAACGTCTCCGAAATTTTTGTGGAATTCAATATTCTAGCTCAACTACTAATAATCCACCTAGTAATCTGATTGCATTTAGGTTTTCGGAATTTTCACAAAAAAAACTACTTCTGCTATAGTGGAGTAGAAAAATATACCCATTAGAAAATTCGAGAATTAATCTGAAAATAGTAGTAATTTTACTTCATCTCGTGGTTTACATTGAAATATTCAATTCATTTTCCCCTTATTTACGGAAATTCAGAATCCTTTAGTTTGTTTTATCGCCAGCATTATTAATTTTTGTCGCCAGTAGTTTTTATTTTGCCTCAAAATCAAATTTAAGTGAATTGTAGAACGAAAATATAATTTTTCTATTACTAACGGTAGATATTCTGCAATAACTAGCATCCTCCACACTGTCAACAATGGTATCAATAAATTAAAACAGATGTAAATAATCACATTCAATGTTAAACGCTTTCTATAACCAAAAGTGAGATCGGCAACACTGCTAGGAAGCCACTGTGCAAGAAAAATACATATACAGACGCCAAACTATACCGTTCTTCGATATGTATATTGACGTATGCCACTTTGTGCGTCAGATGTATGATAAACATATAAGTGTGCTACTATAACGCCGCGTACGGAGAACCTGTGAACCTTGGTGTATAGGTTTATACAAAAAACGACCAAAGTGACGTCCTGCTGATTTCATCAGCAATAGATTCCCAAGCATTCACTGAACCGTTTTCGATATTTTGCAGCTCGATGCACTGTGACGTCCGTATATCGGATGTCATAGTGCCGCGGACGCCACAGCTACCGCGATTTTAACATGGGCTGATGCCACTTCACGCTGTGAATGTATATATATATATATATATAACAACAAATATATTCATGGGTAATTCACGCAAAATAAAGGGCTACTGAAATAGAGTGGTAACCGTGGACATGCATGTTTCTGGCTCATTATTTTGCGTGAATTACCCATGAATATATTTGTTGTTGTTGTTAACATATCACGCGATATTCCTACATTTTCTTTTATATATATATATATATATATATATATATATATATATATAAACAACGAATAGATTGGTGGGTATTGCACGCAAATAGAAGAAGGGGCTACTGAAAGGAGTGGTAACCGCAGACATGCATGTTTCTGGCTCATTAGCTGTCATCGGTACGGTACAACCAAGAAAATATGTAAAACATGGGAGCAAAGTTGTTGAATGAAACATGAGAAAATATATCAGAATTCAGCAGGATAGTCAAACACAACATTTGTGTCAGTAATATTAGAAGATCTCGAATATTCGAGACAACAACCAACATAGACACGGAGGTGCATATAACACTCCCGTCTGAAAACTTTTGACCCAGATCAATGAAATAACAACAAGATTTACGAATAGTGCGTGACATATGAACAATAAACAACGAATAGATTGGTGGGTATTGCACGCAAATAGAAGAAGGGGCTACTGAAAGGAGTGGTAACCGCAGACATGCATGTTTCTGGCTCATTAGCTGTCATCGGTACGGTACAACCAAGAAAATATGTAAAACATGGGAGCAAAGTTGTTGAATGAAACATGAGAAAATATATCAGAATTCAGCAGGATAGTCAAACACAACATTTGTGTCAGTAATATTAGAAGATCTCGAATATTCGAGACAACAACCAACATAGACACGGAGGTGCATATAACACTCCCGTCTGAAAACTTTTGACCCAGATCAATGAAATAACAACAAGATTTACGAATAGTGCGTGACATATGAACAATAAACAACGAATAGATTGGTGGGTATTGCACGCAAATAGAAGAAGGGGCTACTGAAAGGAGTGGTAACCGCAGGCATGCATGTTTCTGGCTCATTAGCTGTCATCGGTACGGTACAACCAAGAAAATATGTAAAACATGGGAGCAAAGTTGTTGAATGTTTTACATATTTTCTTGGTTGTACCGTACCGATGACAGCTAATGAGCCAGAAACATGCATGTCTGCGGTTACCACTCCTTTCAGTAGCCCCTTCTTCTATTTGCGTGCAATACCCACCAATCTATTCGTTGTTTATTGTTCATATGTCACGCACTATTCGTAAATCTTGTTGTTATTTCATTGATCTGGGTCAAAAGTTTTCAGACGGGAGTGTTATATGCACCTCCGTGTCTATGTTGGTTGTTGTCTCGAATATTCGAGATCTTCTAATATTACTGACACAAATGTTGTGTTTGACTATCCTGCTGAATTCTGATATATTTTCTCATGTTTCATTCAACAACTTTGCTCCCATGTTTTACATATTTTCTTGGTTGTACCGTACCGATGACAGCTAATGAGCCAGAAACATGCATGTCTGCGGTTACCACTCCTTTCAGTAGCCCCTTCTTCTATTTGCGTGCAATACCCACCAATCTATTCGTTGTTTATTGTTCATATGTCACGCACTATTCGTAAATCTTGTTGTTATTTCATTGATCTGGGTCAAAAGTTTTCAGACGGGAGTGTTATATGCACCTCCGTGTCTATGTTGGTTGTTGTCTCGAATATTCGAGATCTTCTAATATTACTGACACAAATGTTGTGTTTGACTATCCTGCTGAATTCTGATATATTTTCTCATGTTTCATTCAACAACTTTGCTCCCATGTTTTACATATTTTCTTGGTTGTACCGTACCGATGACAGCTAATGAGCCAGAAACATGCATGTCTGCGGTTACCACTCCTTTCAGTAGCCCCTTCTTCTATTTGCGTGCAATACCCACCAATCTATTCGTTGTTTATTGTTCATATGTCACGCACTATTCGTAAATCTTATATATATATATATATATACAGGGTGTCCCGGGACTAATGGGAAAAAAGTAGTCAGGAGCGTATAATCCGAGCCAAAATAATGTTAGTACTTCATATACACTTTTTTTATGCGGGCCCTCGTTTCCGAGTTATAGGCCTCCAAAGTTTTAATTTTGAATTTGGTTTTTATTTTTATTTTTTGTACTAGTTATTTGATCTTCATAAAATTTACGTCACAGCTATAATGTACGTGTATGTTTATTTTGGAAAGGTAAACAGATTTACAATAGTGTCTTGAAGCCAGGGACGGACTACTCGCAATGGTTAGTGATTCAAAAATTTTGCTGGGATGGTACACCCTATATGAAATTATCGAAATTAACTTCTCCACACATCCAGCTAACAAAAAGGTACTCTTGTTGGAATTCGATAAAATAAGCCGTTTGGCTAATATTTACAGTTTTATTAATGCACTACGTACCAATTAACGCATTCACCATTTTTGTACGTACACAACGAGATAAAACTAACTTATTAATACGATGTCCAAGATTTACCAACAGTACTACAAAAAAATAATTTAACGATAGCAGAAGATAAAAACATTACCGACTTATTAATTCGAAAGTTGATAAGTGTTTTTACCGTTTATCAAGTAACCATAGGATTAGTTGTCAAACGTTGTGTAGAATAGTTCGTAGTCAGTACTTGTCAATAATTCATAAGTCCTTAATTTAACAATTACAATTCACTTTTATTGAGTACGCAGATAGGCATTTAATGTATGGACTGGCTTCTCGAAAGTTTTTAAACTGTTTAGAGGGGCTAGAAGGTTTTATGCAGAACATTTTGCAAACATAGCATTGCCATACAGACGAATGTTTGAGCGTATTTATCTCAGGTTACGAGAAACAGGTATGAATAAGTACATGTAATTTTCCATGTATATAAAACAAAATAATAAATTTTAGGAAATCTATTGGCCAAAAAAGGTGGAGAATGTCCAGTACGAAGCGTGCGTACTGTGGCAGTTGAACAAGACTTAAATGCAGTTGATAATGAACCATCAACGAGTTTACGAAAATTATCAAGAGAACATAACGTCTCGAAATCAGTTGTTCATCGCGTCCTGAAAGAACAGCTGTTATATCCTTTACACATGAAAAAAGTACACAGTATGACAGTGGCTGATTATTTTGCACGACTTGAGTACAACCAGTGGTTTCTGCGACAACAACAAACAGACAATACATTTATTAGTAACGTTCCCTTTACGGACGAATCCGGTTTCACCAGAGATGGAGTCATTAATTCTCATAATATGTATTTATGTGATGATGTGAATCCACATGGCATTATCCAAACTAGGAACCAGCATAGATTCATGGTTAATGTTTGGGCAGGAATAGTTGGTAATGATTTGATAGGGTCATACTTTATTGACGGTACTTTGACCGGTCAGAGATATTTGGAGTTTTTGCAAAATGAGTTATGGAACCTGTTTGATGATGTGCCATTACAAACTCGTTCATCGTTCATGCATGATGGGGCCCCTCCTCATTTCAGTTTAGATGTACGACAGCATTTACACATAAGGTTTCCTAATAGATGGATTGGTCGTAGAAGCACTTTTCAATGGCCACCGCGATCAGGAGACGGTAATCCTATGGATTTAATTCTCTGGGATTATCTTAAAAGTAAGGTATACGCAACACCTGAGCAAACAAGGCAAGATTTAATAGAAAGAGTTGTGTTACACTGCAATGTTATTAGAAATAATGTGGGATTGCTCTTTCAAGTGCAAAGAAGCAACCTACGTAGACTTAGAATGTACGTGGAAGTGGGAGGAGCTCATATTGAATATTTATTAGAATAACGTTAGCTTTTGTTGTTGTTGTTTCGGAATTAGTTTTAGTCTAATGTTTTATAACTTGTGTTTTTTGAGGTTTTTTAATGGCTTAACAATGTTGTGTTCGTAATTTTGATTAAAATCAACTGTTTGCCTACCTATTTGATTCCCATTAAATAAGTTCTTAATGTTTACTGTAGGTAAATCTTGGACATCGTATTAATAAGTTAGTTAGGTAAATTGGTACGTAGTGCATTAATAAAACTGTAAATATTAGTCAAACGGCTTATTTTATCGAACTCCAACAAGAGTACCTTTTCGTAACCTTAATGTGTGGGGAAGTCAATTTCGATAATTTCATACAGGGTGTACCATCCCTGCAAAATTTTTGGATCACTAACCATAGCGAGTAGTCCGTCCCTGGCTTCATGGCGTTACTGTAAATCTGTTTAACTTTCCAAAATAAACATACACGTACATTATAGCTTTGCCGTGAATTTTATAAAGATCAAATAACTAGTACAAAGAGTAAAAATAAAAACCAAATTCAAAATTAAAATTTTGGAGGCCTATAACTCGAAAACGAGGGCCTGCATTGAAAAAGTTTATATGAAGTACTAACATTATTTTGGTTCAGATTATACGCTCCTGACTTTTTTCCCATTAGTCCCGGGACACCCTGTATATATATATATATATATAAAATTGAAAATATCACGGGGATAGCAGCCTAAATAATGTTAAAAATTCTTGTTATACGAAACCGAGCGCTTTCGAAAGACTTTTTCTTTCTTTTTCAAGGTTGTATGGTAGAATTATTGGAAATCAAAGAAAACAGGATACATAGCAATCACTTCTAACTTCTATCAAAATCAAAACCAATGCCTCGACATTGAAATAAAATACAATAAGAAAAATGAAAAATTGAGTTTAAAATAAACATGGAAATTGATACTTAGCTTAAATCCCTCCTGAAGGAACACATTTTGGTTTTAAAATTCACCACCACTACATTTTAAAAGGGAATATTAGATACTAATTCGATTGTTTCAAGTGTATCTAGTTTTTGGATAGAAAGTAACGTTTTTTAATTTACAATACCTGATAACAGTCGTATTCTCTTCAAGCGAGTTTGTTTTATCTTATGTCTATATACCAGGGTAGTTGAAAATTTACGAGTGTCATACCAAATGTTGCACCAATCTTAGCAATGAGATTAATATTTAAATTTTTTTGCTTTGCTCCCAAATTGCACATCCTTATTTGGTTATGCCGTGCTGAAGAGGCTATTTCAGTAGCCCTTATTTTGCGTGAATTACCCATGAATCTCTTCGTTATATATATATATATATATATATATATATATAGGGTAACTTTTTTATTGGGGAGTACGGCAATGTGAGAAAGAAAACTCTGTTTAGTTAATCCTAAGCTTTCGATAATTTATTATCATTATCAAAGAATCTACTAAATAAACATTATATAAATTCAAAATATGTTTTAAAGTAAAAATATTTTTTACTTACACTAATTGAGGGTGTTCACAATAATATAATATCTATTTATATGAAGAAACATCATTGTACAATTTTAGTGTGAAAATATTTAAATTGGCGTGTTATCAAACTGATGACAATTTGTGACAAGTTGATGTTGTCATAGAAAACATTTTTATATATATATATATATATATATTTTGAACTTATCATAATGAATATTCAAGAGAATGATACACAAATATGAGAAATTTGTAACTTTGTTGAATAACAAATAGAAATCACTTTCTTCAGACAGATAAAATTACTATTTATATTGACAATTATAACTAAACAATATGTATCATATCAAATCGAACATCTATGAGATTAATTATCCTTTATAATATAGAAATATATTAGCAAGATTAAAATTTGTTACCTTTATTTTCAGATTGTAAATAGTTATGAATCACAAAACCTTAACCCATTTTCTTAGTAAATTATAAATCCAAATTGTTATCAGCAACATAGACAATGAATTGTATATTCTATCTAGAATAACAAAAGAATCTGAAAAAGAACATAAAATTATTATTTAAACGATGATAAACAATATATATAATTGATACTAATATGAATACATGTTATATCATTTGTTGATTCTTATGTAGAAGTGTCAGTAAAAACTTCATGTCATGTAACACAGAATTAACAGAGCAGAAATATTTTCAACCATAGAGATATGTTATGTTCGAAGTATTGATTATTTTCAAAACAGCAGGAGTGTTTAAAGATTGATAACAATAGTAAAGGTTAAGCCAAAGTTTATATAAAATAATTGTTGAATTACATATAAAAGAGTAATTGAAAGACATTATAAAAGATTTTAAGAAGATTATGATTATAAATTCATAGATATTGTAATTTAAAGTGGGATAAAAATTATTATTGATATAAAAATAAGGCATATTTTGGAATGATATTGTATGTAAATAGATATAATGAATTATTTTAAAATTTTTCACAAATAATTAATAACAATAAAAATACGAGGAAAATAATTATAATTAATGTTAGACAGTAAATAAATTAAACCATGATATCTAGTTACTTGTTAGTTTTTTGTTTGAAATAACAAGGCTAGCAACGAAAGTTTTGTTGATTTGGGGGGAACAATGAATTAGGATGGGTGGTTCAAAAGCAGATGGACATGTAAGAAAATTTTTCTAATAATTTGTAAAATTCTGCGGAAATCTTTAGAAATCAAAAGCAAAATTGAATTTAAATGATAAATAATAATAATAGAGACATTTCTAGAAGAAAATATTTGTAAACATTCATTATTTGTGGAAAATACAGCTAATCCATATTTTGAGAAGGGACGCTATGTCTGAATTTTATCAAAAGTCCACAATAAAATATTAATTATTAGTTTCAAAGACATTTAGTAAGATAATAAACATTATAAGTTGTATTTACTGAACAATTAAACCAAAATCTCGACTTACCTGCAACAAACTATCAAGTTTGTTTTCCTACGATATTCAACAAGAATCCAGCTTCATTCCAGAGAGATGAATCCGAAGCAGAGTGCACAACAGAAACTTTAAAGTGATAGAAACAGGTCAGTGTATAAACAATTTATATGGTATACCATTAAAAATTTCACAAACATTATTAATTGGCCAAAAGTTCACTATTCGTTGTTTCATATGTATAAAAAATTCTAACCATTTCATGTATATTAGTTTATAGTAATAATTTGTTTTAACTGATTTTTCTTCATACCGATAGTGTTTTTCAATTCAATGATAGTTCGTATATATATATATATATATATATAAACTAAATTTCATCTCATATGTTTGTTTTTATTTTAACAATTGACATAAATAGTTCCAGAAAATCATCATAGAGGTTCGAATAGGTATGTTCCGCATAGATATTCAAAGCGTTTTCAAAGGAGTTAAAATAATATAATATTTAGTAAATACAAATTTCGCATATTATAATATCTGCCAGAATCTAAAGGGAGTTAAGAGTTCTCATGTTTTCCAATAACACAATAAAGTAAAACAATATAATCAAAATATCCTGAGCTAGCCAATTTACTATATAAATCCATCGACAAAAATAAAAAACATAAAGTAATTAAAAATAATGCAATAGACAAAATTCAAAAATAAATATTGTTTAAATATATTTATTTATAAACTGATAAATACATAAAATTCATATAATAAATGGCGCCCAACGTGGGGCAAATTAAGATTTTTTCGTGATAAGAAGGTTTTAAAAACATTAGAATTAGATATAATAAATGGCACCCAAGAACGTGGGGCGATTTTAAAATATTTGGTAGGTTGTTTTTTGTTAAGGGAATAATTAAAAGTATACAAATATTAGAAATTTTATTGACTATATTATAAATATAAGATGGAAAAGAAAATGATGTTAAGAGACGGAAAACAGGTAGGTACGGATAGTGGATCGGAAGAGGAACGAGAGGAAAGAAGACATGGTAGAGGGGATTTCCAAATACATTACTTAGAACAGGGACAATCTGGAGAAAATGTACCAGAGGAAGACTCAACAGGAGATGAGGAAGCACAAGAACAAGAAGAGAGGATACAAGAGAGCAGGGAAAAACAAGGAAGAACAAGTACAAATAGAGATGATCAGATGATGGACAGGATGCAACAATTATTTATCAGAATGGAGGAG
Source organism: Galeruca laticollis (assembly GCA_963921935.1). NCBI lineage: Eukaryota > Metazoa > Arthropoda > Insecta > Coleoptera > Chrysomelidae > Galeruca > Galeruca laticollis. The sequence continues at coordinate 182,913,235 of OY998176.1, forward strand.
AGAATAAATGGAAACATAGATACAATGAGAGGAGATATCAACAGGATAGATGGAAAAATGGACCAGATGAGTGGGAACATAGACAAATTGGAAAAGAAAATTGATGATGTGAAATCTGAAAGTATTAAAGAAATCCAGAAAATCAGGGAAGAAAACGAAGTATTTCAAAGAAGAATGGATAAGGTGCAACAAAATATTGAGGAGCAAAATAAAAATTTAAGAACAGAGATTCAAGACAATGGAATCAAAATCCGGGAAGAGATAGAAAAACATGTTGATCAAGAAATTCAAGAATGGGGTAGATGTTTAGAAGAAAATCTAACAGGAACTATTGTAATGGAAGTCAACAAACAAAATGAAAATATAATTAGAGAAGTGGAACATATAAAAGTACAAGGACAAACTAATGAAGAAGTAATACAGAAGGTGGATAAAAAATTTCAAGATTTAAATGTGAGACTGGAAGAACAAACAGGAACATATGAAAAAAGGTCGGAAGTCATGGGTAGATCATTTAATAGGGAATTAGAAGAGATGAATAGGAAACTACAAGAAACGGTAGAAGAAATGGAGGATACTGTGAGAAGAAATGGAGGAGGAATCATATACAATGGGAATATGGATGTAGGTGTGAAATTCGATGGGAACATTAATTTAATACACCCAAAAGTTTTTATTAAAATTATAAAAAGTAAATTGAGGGGAATAAAGGATTTGATGGAGAAGAAAATAGCGATAAGAGGTATGTTGTCAGGTCACGCATTACTCTGGTTCTGCAATAAAGAAGAGCAGATCAGAAATATGGAAGAATTTGAAAATCAGTTCTTAAACTATTTTTGGGGGGAATTACAGCAAGCAAATTTTAGGGAAAAATTCGACTATAATAAAGGTAAAAATTTGAATTCATATGCGATGCAGTTGTATAATATGGCACAGTATCTAGAACCGGTGATGAAAGAGGAGGAACTGGTATTATATGTAGGCAGACAATTTAATGCAGAAGTATCGGAGACTATTGCACTTCATAATATCAAGACGATGGATAGTTTGTCATGTTACCTACAGAGAGTGGAGAGGAGTATTGTGAACACAAATGGAATAAATCGATACCAGAATAGGAATGAGGAGATAAGAAATGATCGAACAAGAGAGAATGGAAATGGATTTATCAGAAGGGACAATAATAACAGAAATGAATATAGAAATTATGGAAACAGGAATTTTGAAAACAGAAGAAATACAGGAAATGGAGATAGATATTATTGAAATGGAGACAGAAACAATGGTAGGCAGTATGAAAATAGAGGAAATCAGGCAAATTTCGAAAGAAGAAATTATAATGGAAACAGGAATGGAAATTGGCAACAGAATAGAGGGGAAGGAATAAACAATTATAGTGAAAGAAGAAACTATAATCAAAGGAACCCAGAAAGGAATTATGAACAAGAAAATAATAGAGAGGAAGAGAGAAGACAGGTGAATTATATAACACAAGAACAGGAAGGATCAAGTAATGATCCAAACCAAGAGCAAAGCTTGGTAAGAAATTTTGCGTAAATCGTCCTTACATTCGTAATATTATCTATTCTTCTCATTATCAACATCCAAGAGAATTTATAGATGAAAGTTCACAATGTACTGAAAACATAAAATTAATTTTCATAGAAGGGTATTTATTTGATGTGAAATGTAAAATTTTATTAGATACAGGATCGGAAGTTTCTATAATAAATCAGAATGTAATAGAAAATGTGAAACAAGATGATATTACGGTGATTAATACTAACAAAATATCATTAGTAGGGGCGAATGATAGAAAACTTTATGAAACAAATCAAACTATTATAGTTAATTTAAAAATAAATTCAGAACATATTCCAGTACAATTATTGATAGTTAAAAATTTAAGATATGATATAATATTAGGAAATGATGAATTAAATAGACATAGGATACTTATAGATTATAATCAGGGATGTATTAGATATCAAAATTCAATTATACATTTTATAAAACAATTTTCTAATAATGATATACAAAATTCGAACATAAAGGAAATAAACCAAATTGGTGAAGAGATAAAAGTTTTAGAAGAGTTATGTAACAGAGAATATCAAGATAGGGTGTATGAGCTTCTACAACATCATAAACGATTATTTAACGAGGAAGTACGTGTAGCATCTAGATATGTACATAAATTAGAAGTCACAGAAGAGAAAAAAAATTTCAAAATAAAAACATATCCAATACCATACAGGCTGAAGACAGAAGTATATGATGAAATTACAAAGATGCTGAATGATGGAATTATTGAAAGATCAAATTCGCAATACATCAGTGCCATCACATGTGTCAAGAAGAAAACAGGAGAAATTAGGTTATGTTTGGATGCTAGAAATATTAACAGCTATACAAAGAAACAATATGAAAGTCCATTAAATATAGAATGTATTTTTGGTAGAATTACAAAAGCTAATATTTTCTCAAAACTGGATCTCAAACACAGTTTCTGGTTAATTCCTTTAGATCCAAGAAGTAGACCGTACACTGCTTTTATGGTGGATGGAATTGTTTATCAATTTTGTGTAGTACCATTTGGGCTACAAAGTTCTTGTGCTGCGCTGGTACGAACTTTACATACTATCTTGAACCAGTATGAAGACTTCACGCTGCACTATATCGACGATATCCTCATATTTTCTGAAACAGAAGAAAAACATCAGGAACACTTAAAAATTATACTTAAAGAATTGGAAGAAGCAGGTTTGAAATTAAATTTAGATAAATGCCAATTTTATAAAAAGGAGGTAGAATATCTGGGATATATTTTAAGTGATACAGGAGTAACAATGAATCCAGAAAGAGTTAAAGCGATACTGGAATATCAAACACCTAAGAACCTAAAAAATTTGAGGGGGTTTCTGGGAATTTTAAATTATTTTAAGAGGCTAATTCCAGACTTAAGTAGAAGAGAGATTCCACTAATTGAGTTGTTAAAGAAGGATACAAAATGGAAATGGGATGAAAGACGAGACAAAGCTTTCCAGGAATTAAAAGAAATATTTCTGAAGAAACTCAAAGTTTATCACCCACAATATGATAAACCTTTCATCTTGAAAACAGATGCATCTATGGAAAGATTGGCAGGAGTTTTGGTACAAATTCAAGATGAAGAGGAAGTTCCCATAAGTTTTATATCTAGGGTAACAAAAGCAGCGGAAAGAAAATATTCCATAACTGAGTTAGAAATGGCAAGTGTAGTATTTTGTGTAAGCAAACTAAGATTTTTCTTACTAGGAGCTAAATTTACATTAGAAACAGATCATCTAGCACTAACATCTATATTAAAGAACAGATATGCAAACAATCGAATACATAGATGGATTCTACTTCTACAAGAATATGAGTTTGACATAAAATATGTACCAGGAAAATTAAACATTGTAGCGGATGCCTTAAGTAGAGTTAACGATAATGGAAGCGAACCAAGAAGATTTCAAATAGGAGTAAATACATTACACCAAACTGAAGGAATATTTACTCTAGAAAGAGTAAAAGAAGATCAAAGACAAATAGATAAAATAAATACCAGAGGAGCAGTAAATATAGAAGATGTATGGTATAAACAAATTGAGGATAGAGAAGTATATATCATAACAAGAGATTATGCTAAAGAAATTATTAAACATTTACATATAGAAAATGGACATATAGGAATAAGAAAATTGTGGATGTTATTTAGAGAAAATTATATAGCTAAGAAAGATTTAAGTATTGTAAAAGAAGTTTGTAAATATTGTGAGTTTTGTCAAATAGGCAAAGAAAAGAATTATCATAATTATATGACAGCGAAATCTATTATAACGAGTAAACCATTGCAAATAGTGGCAGTAGATTTTATTGGTAATTTAATTAAAAGTACAATGGGGAATAAACATTTATTAGTAATGGTTGATGTATATAGTAAATATGTTAAAATATTTCCATGTAGAAAGACAAATGCGAAAGTAGTAATTGATTGTTTTAAAGAATATATAAAAGAGTTTGGAACACCAGAAACAGTGATACTTGATCATGCGACATATTTTGAGAGTAGGAAGTTAAAACAATATACTGACAGTAAACAAATAAAATTACAATTTATAAGTATCAGAAAACCAAGTTCTAATCCAGCAGAACGATATATTAAAGAAATCATTAAATATTTAAGAATGTTATGTCAAGAGAATCATAAAAGATGGGATGAATACTTGGATAGAGTAGAAAAATTCATAAATGAATTACCACATGGTGTAACAGAGGAGAATCCGATTTATATTATGAAAGGAATACAGCCAGAACGCCACTGGATTTTGAACAGAAATTCAACTATGACAAGTGTACTTGAAAAGGTTAATCGGAGAATAATACGAAATGCGGAGAAGTATATTAAAAAACAAGATAAAAAGAAACCTAGGACAACACAGTTTAATAAAGGAGATATGGTGATTGTCAAATCTTTAAGAATGCCAAAGAAAGATGAAGAACAATGTGCGAAATTATTATATCCATTCGAAGGTCCATATATCATAGATACAGAAAACGGTAAAAACAGTTATCGATTAATATATCCAGGTACTAAAATATTAAGGGGTATCTTTAACATAGAACACATTTACAAATATTATTCTTAAGGAATATGTATTGAAAAACGAGGAATAGATAATATTACAAGTAATTTAAAATCATAGGAAATAAGTTGTTTGTAAATAGTAGATTAAGATAGGATAAGGATACAACCAAGAATTAGTCTAAGAAGTTTCTAATATTTTTATAGTAAATAGTGAAGGAATGATAAGTTTGTTTGGGAAATTGAAATTTAAACAAAATTAACCATGTTAATATTTATTAAATTTAAATTTGAGGGGATTTGAACTTATCATAATGAATATTCAAGAGAATGATACACAAATATGAGAAATTTGTAACTTTGTTGAATAACAAATAGAAATCACTTTCTTCAGACAGATAAAATTACTATTTATATTGACAATTATAACTAAACAATATGTATCATATCAAATCGAACATCTATGAGATTAATTATCCTTTATAATATAGAAATATATTAGCAAGATTAAAATTTGTTACCTTTATTTTCAGATTGTAAATAGTTATGAATCACAAAACCTTAACCCATTTTCTTAGTAAATTATAAATCCAAATTGTTATCAGCAACATAGACAATGAATTGTATATTCTATCTAGAATAACAAAAGAATCTGAAAAAGAACATAAAATTATTATTTAAACGATGATAAACAATATATATAATTGATACTAATATGAATACATGTTATATCATTTGTTGATTCTTATGTAGAAGTGTCAGTAAAAACTTCATGTCATGTAACACAGAATTAACAGAGCAGAAATATTTTCAACCATAGAGATATGTTATGTTCGAAGTATTGATTATTTTCAAAACAGCAGGAGTGTTTAAAGATTGATAACAATAGTAAAGGTTAAGCCAAAGTTTATATAAAATAATTGTTGAATTACATATAAAAGAGTAATTGAAAGACATTATAAAAGATTTTAAGAAGATTATGATTATAAATTCATAGATATTGTAATTTAAAGTGGGATAAAAATTATTATTGATATAAAAATAAGGCATATTTTGGAATGATATTGTATGTAAATAGATATAATGAATTATTTTAAAATTTTTCACAAATAATTAATAACAATAAAAATACGAGGAAAATAATTATAATTAATGTTAGACAGTAAATAAATTAAACCATGATATCTAGTTACTTGTTAGTTTTTTGTTTGAAATAACAAGGCTAGCAACGAAAGTTTTGTTGATTTGGGGGGAACAATGAATTAGGATGGGTGGTTCAAAAGCAGATGGACATGTAAGAAAATTTTTCTAATAATTTGTAAAATTCTGCGGAAATCTTTAGAAATCAAAAGCAAAATTGAATTTAAATGATAAATAATAATAATAGAGACATTTCTAGAAGAAAATATTTGTAAACATTCATTATTTGTGGAAAATACAGCTAATCCATATTTTGAGAAGGGACGCTATGTCTGAATTTTATCAAAAGTCCACAATAAAATATTAATTATTAGTTTCAAAGACATTTAGTAAGATAATAAACATTATAAGTTGTATTTACTGAACAATTAAACCAAAATCTCGACTTACCTGCAACAAACTATCAAGTTTGTTTTCCTACGATATTCAACAAGAATCCAGCTTCATTCCAGAGAGATGAATCCGAAGCAGAGTGCACAACAGAAACTTTAAAGTGATAGAAACAGGTCAGTGTATGAACAATTTATATGGTATACCATTAAAAATTTCACAAACATTATTAATTGGCCAAAAGTTCACTATTCGTTGTTTTATATGTATAAAAAATTCTAACCATTTCATGTATATTAGTTTATAGTAATAATTTGTTTTAACTGATTTTTCTTCATACCGATAGTGTTTTTCAATTCAATGATAGTTCGTATATATATATATATATAAACTAAATTTCATCTCATATGTTTGTTTTTATTTCAACAATTGACATAAATAGTTTCAGAAAATCATCATAGAGGTTCGAATAGGTATGTTCCGCATAGATATTCAAAGCGTTTTCAAAGGAGTTAGAATAATATAATATTTAGTAAATACAAATTTCGCATATTATAATATCTGCCAGAATCTAAAGGGAGTTAAGAGTTCTCATGTTTTCCAATAACACAATAAAGTAAAACAATATAATCAAAATATCCTGAGCTAGCCAATTTACTATATAAATCCATCGACAAAAATAAAAAACATAAAGTAATTAAAAATAATGCAATAGACAAAATTCAAAAATAAATATTGTTTAAATATATTTATTTATAAACTGATAAATACATAAAATTCATATAATAATATATATATATATATATATATATATATATATATATATATATATATATATATATATTTAGTACATTAGTATAGGATATAATAAAATGTTTACTATACTCATATTATATTTAGATTAAATATAAGTAAATCAATAAAAAGAATTCTCCTCTATAACGCCTTGATCTCCATTATTATCTTTTTTGTCGAATGATAATGAATAACTATAAATTGAATTTAGATTCTGAATATCAGTTCTTTTATTTAAACAATTATTTTCTTGAGCAATGAATGTCATTTCCAGGAAAATCCTTTTAGAGTAATTGTCTTATTTACACAAAATTTTGAAGTTTTTATAATCAAATATATGTTTTGTTGAGAAAACGTGTTCTGCTAATATATTCTTTTTGATAGCTGTTGCATATGCGAGATCGTGTAGCTAGTTGGAATTAAATGCCTTATCTTTACGTTAATTACTCGACTGATAAGTTTATTTACATGTTATTGATTTTAACATTTTTGACATTTTCATAGGAGAGTAGTAGTTCTTTTCTTTATTCACTCAGCGATGTTTAGCTCATGTTATTATTCTTATAGATATTTCACGTTCACAATTTTTTTTCGTAGTTTTCCGCAGTAAATCTTAGAATTTAGCACTCACTATAATTCCTGCTTGTTCTGTAATGCGACCTGGACCGGATATTGATCGATAGAATCATCTGTTTCATCCAATATTATAGAGAGTTAATGATTTCAGGAACGTCTTTCCCCCCCCCCCCTCTCTCTCTCCCTCTCTGTCTCCCTCTATCTCCATCATTAAGTTGTTGTTTTTTGTGTTGTACACATTTGCTCAGTAAATGAATTTGAAGTCTAGTAGAGACCTTTTGGTATGAAAATTAAGAATATTATAATGATTCGTTGAAATGCTTTAAGATAAAAATTAAATATTACTGTTTTACAGTAACAATCTGAGATAATTAGGCATTTATTGATTTTCATTTTGTTATGTACCAGAATCTATATCTATTATGGACATGTGTAATGATGCTGATCTTGTTTAATAACTGTAATTTCATGATCATTGAAAAGAAGATCCTCGGGCCAGATTAAAAGCACCTAACCGATTTTTCGGACAATTTTAAAAAAATTTCAATTTTTTCATTTCGGACTTCACATCAAACCACTACACACTGTTTCTTCAGAACAAAGTTCTATATTTAAACTACAAGTATTGTTATAAATACAAAGTTGTGAATCAAATAGTACAAAAAAACACATCTTCGGAGTCATGTTTATCTCCCGCAACTGACTGACTGAATTTTCTCCTGCTGACTACGGTTGGGAGGAATCAGATGCTAAACTTGTTTTCCAATGGTTTGAAGTAGATTAAATGCCGAAATCCATAGATGACATATCGATCAAGTTCAAAGAAATTCCGTCGGTTGAGGGAGATAAACATGACTCCGAAGATATGCAATATATGCGGTTCGTTTTCATTGATCTTGTTACTCTGCTTTGCAAGGTGGAAATAGTGATCCATTGACATTTTTTGCGTTGATCTGGAGGATTTCGTCACCCTCATTAATTTTATAGGTTTTAATAAAGAAAACTACACCAGCTTCATTGACGTCAGGATCAACCAATTGATGCGGAATACAAATTCTTCGATAACTGTATAAACTGCAGATGAGTCACCTGTGTTTAAATCGTTAATGCCTTCAAATTCATCTATGTACCTATCACAGTTTCTCAAGATAGTAAATGGGCAATTTTTACATTTTCGTTAATAAGATGCATCCACACTTTTACATCGTTTCTTATGTGTGTCAAGTTGCCCAGAAATACGATAAGGATGTCAGTATCGGAGCACCGACGACCACATTTTACTCACAATCGATGTTGCTGATGCGATAAGCGATCTTCGTGACAGCTTCTTCATGTTGAGAACATGTTAAAACGACATCAAGTGTTTTTTGTACTGTTTGATTCACAACTTCGTATTTATAACAATACGTGTAGTTTAAATATAGAACTTTGTTCTGAATACACAGTGTGTAGTGGTTTGATGAGAAGTACGAAATGAAAAAATTGACTAACATCTTATTAAAATTGACGTTTTTTAATTTTGAAGAAAAATTGGGTAGGTGCTTTTGATCTGGCCCGAGAATATAAAAAGGGCGATTATCTTTTAAATGATCATGAAATTACAGTTATTAAACAAGATCACCGTCATTATGCATGTTAATGATAAATATAGATTCTGGTACATAATAAAATGAAAATCAATAAATGCCTAATTATCTCCGATTGTTACTGTAAAACCGTAATATCTAATTTTTATCTCAAAGCATTTTATAGAATCATTATATTATTATTAATTTTTATGCCAAAATGTCTCAACTATAGACTTTAAATTAATTTACTGAGCAAATGTGTATAACAGAAAAAACAACAACTTAACGATCGTCATTTAGGACGATAAAGACGCAGCGTCGTAGCCGTGGTGCTCTGTATGACGAGCGCAGCTTCACAAGCTTGGCAGACGACTTTTGTTGTCTTTTTAGTGGCAGACTATTATTTTTTCATTTGTTGCTATAAATCATTTCAATTAATATCATTATCGCGGGTATAATTTTTTTTTGTGAAAGCGTTTTAAAATTGACAATTTTCGACATTTATTAGAGTTTCGAAATGACACTCTTTTAGGCACTAAGTGCCTAAAAGTGACATTACTTAGGCACTAGTGCCTAAAAGTTAATTATTAAAGTGAATACTAGAGGCATGCAACTTCTCTTCTCTAAGAGCAATGCAAGTGGTAGTAGTCGGAATAAGTAAATTGCTTGTACTGGCAATGCCGGTAGCTTCTCCTTCTGCGTGAACTGCTTTTAATTGCTTATCTGGCGTATGTTTCTCTCCCATGTCGCTTCAAAAGTATCATGTCCGCTCCTGAATCAGCCAATGATGTTGCAGAGCTGCGCCGGAAATAATGACCAGTGTATTCAATGGCATTGGAGAGTCCAAGGAATTCCGCTATCCTCTTCGGCATACCTCCAATTGTATTGATTCCAACTGGCAGGATACAGCATTTAATATTTCGATACGTCAAGAAAAATCGTTGATGTGCCACATTGAGTGGACGAAGTTTTACCTACTTACGAAATACATGTAAGAAATTGACACCATGTATTGATCCTTCAGTAATCGTAAACATTCTTGAAACATGAGTTTTTGTATTCGGAATCCTTACACTAATAAATGACTGACAATCTTTAATGGCATCTACGGTTAAAAAACTGATTTCTTCCCTTCTACATGCTCCCAATTCTTCAACGATTGAAGCAACTTGAAATAATAGGAATTCTTTGTCATCTGATTCTTTAATAAAGCGTTCTATTTCCAGATTTGTAAACATTTTTAATTTCTTTGGCTGATATCCGGAAGCTTTTATTAATAAAAATGCAATAAGGTTTGTGAATTTACTAATATCTACGTTTTTATTCAGGTAAACCATGATGCGGAGCATCGAATATTTACTCCACAAAGTTAACGGCCTTGAGGTAGTGGATAACTTCTGGAAATAAGCTAGCAATACCTTTTCTATAAAATTCTGAACATGTTTTTCTTTGACTCAAGTTTCAAAGTTGTAGGTGATGTCGTATAAGTTTTTCGATTTTTCGGGTACTAACATAGACAGCGCCGCTTCGGCAACTTGTTTAATGTCCAAAGACTCGTCATTATCACTATTTTTTGGCGATTTTTTCACGAAACGTTTGAACCTGACAGAACATTTATATTAAACAATGCCTTAGAAACATATGAACAGCTCACTTCCAATATTGTTTAAAAACACAACTAAAAGCATGAAAATTTACCAAATTCTCCGCTTTCACAAAAAATCTTGTATAAAATTCGTTGCGAACAGAGTGTTTTCAGCACTCGACGCATTGTCCAACTCGGCCTTCGCCTCGTTGGACAATTTTGTGTCCCGTAATTAAAATTCATTCATTTCGCAACTTGTTTAATAAATAGCTAATTATAATTCGCGTATAAAAGATACTTCAATATAGCGTTTGCAGAATTGGGTTATACTTTTTACTTCCCTTAATTCTATGGGTACTTCGATAGGAGGTTTCGTATTTGTATATAGGTATTTATTGTAACTACACTAGTACTACTTGTTGCAAGAACTTGAGACTATACAGTCTAACTGATTATAAAGAGATATTCTCCATTTAAGCGGGCACTGCCATAGGAAGTACATTTAAGATTTGTAATGCTCATACATTAGCATCTGATATCGAACTGCTATCTGTCTTATTTTACGCTGAAAACTCTGTACGAAACGCAATTGACGTCACCATGTGATTATGACCAATAATAGGGTACCGGTGAGATATGATTCGTTAGATATGCCCCGTCGCCTTTGGTGAGCAAAAACTGTTAGTGTACGTGATGGGCAGGGGTGGTTTAAGAATTTTTGAAAGGTTCATGTTTGGAATATATTGAATTTGTTTCCAAACAGCGTTGTTTACAGTATCACAATGCTCTTTGAACACATTTTTAGTAATTTTAAGTGTCATTCAGTTGGTTATTGTATGTAGTATGTATTTTTATTTGACATTTGACTTTAACCTTGAAACGAATTAAAAAATGGTCTAGCGTTGTTCTAGCTAGCAAATTATTATATTAGATGGTAAATTTGAATAAATTATATATTAAAAATATTAATAAATAAAGTACGCTAACGTGTATTCATGTATAATTTGTCAATTGTTTAATTTTATATTGTATAGGATAACGTTCGATTTGTGGATTAAATTACCAGATATCCATCTGATGATGTATTAGATACGAAGAAGCTCTCTTTTAAACAAATAATCATCTTCTGTTTGCTCAAATGAAAGTTTGTTTACAATTTACACAATCATTCTATCATTATATGTCAAAAGTGCTTAATAAAACCATTTGTGATCTGATCAATCAGGAATCTACAGAATTGCCAACTTAAGTTCAAACCACTCCTCCTAGTTCAATAAGAGAGATTATGTAATTCCATTTCAGTTTAACAATTAAATAAATACGAAATATAAAAAAATATTGTGTAAAACTTGTGGCACAACGACTTTCTGAACCGCGAAGTCATTGTGACACTTGTTTTACAAATAACACTATTTTGCACTTATGTGGGTGGCAGACGAGTTTTAATGTGGACTTTAGGTGGCGGACGATATTCTCTTAGCTTCTTATGTTTCAACTGATACGTACAATAAGTTTCGCGTATGCGGATATGAATTTTTTTGTTAATTTTTTGCTGTAATTGTAACCCTCCTGTAAAGATGTGGTGGCGGACGTTTATATTACTATTGTACGTTACACGCATAACACATACCTACAAAAAATGAGGTTTGCGGAAATGGTGTAATGAAATCTGTCGTTAACTCCCGGACTATCAATAGTTGTTTGAATTTTGTTGTCTGCAATTCAGAAACATGTTTTATGAAGAGTTTTACAAATGATTGGTTACGGAAAAAATACCCGAACACTATTGGAAGCTGCTCGCCTATTACATGAATAATTTCCTGACTTATCACCTATATCCATCCGACAATTAGTATAATAGAAAAACAGTTTCGGAAGTTTGGACATGTAAGGCAGTTGCAAACGCACTGAGTGATAATATGAAATTAGATGTGATGCTTGAGTTTGAGGGAAACTCACGTACATGAGTAGACAAGCATCCGCAACATTGAATTGCATTTTAAAAATACCAAAAGAATAAATGGTAATGGTAAAAATAGCCGCAGAATTTTTTATAAACCTAAAACAATAACGAGATATACTTAGGCATCATTACTTGATAAGATAAAGAGATAAATTATAAAAAAAACGACGTGATTGAGAAAGAAAACAGTGCTTTTCCATCAGTACAACGCGCCTGCCCACACTTCAACTATCGCCATGGCTAAAATCCATGAATTGTACTTTGAATTAGTCGACCATGCACCATACTCTCCAGATCTGTTTCTAAGCCCAAATAGTAGATTTAGTATATATGTACGTCTTTTTCTATAAAGAAAAGTATCCATTTTTATAGGTACATATGTACAGCAATGCTCTGAATTTGTAGAGAGATAATGTGAACACTGTTAAATATATACATGTTATTTTAGGCTAATCAAGAAGCTAAAATCTTAGAAATAATAGAATACAGTAATTCTCCAGGTGATGAATTGGAACCACCCTCTCAAGAACAAGAGGTAACTTATGAAGCGAACAACCAACCAATTTTTTCAGAAAAAACAAACTCATCACAAGAACAACTTGTTGACATTTAGAGAGCATATTTTATAATATCTAATTAAGAAATAATATGTGTTGTTTATTAAATTATCGAAATTTGTTAAGCTTAAAATTTATTATTATTGTTAGAATTGCAATTAAAAATAATTTTCATGTACAAATGATTTATTTTTCCCTTTTTATGCTTTAAAACCTCGGGTAAAGGGATATAAAGAAAATATCTACTGTGTTATTTATAAAATGCGACATAGGGATTCCTGTACAAAACTGTCAAAAGTATGCTTTTTTACCAAATAACGTTTATAAAAAATAGTAACAGATTTGAAAGTATCGTTAAAATATAAGTCCAAATAGACCTTAAATTTTCTTAAATTGGTTCTGGTTTAACAAAAAAACGCATAATTATGTTTAAAAATAACAACATTTTGGAAAAATAGTAAAAGGGGCGGTTGACGCACTGGAAAATTAAAAGTTAAACCTGAAGTATCATGGTTAGATTCGCCGCTGTGACGAATTTTTTTCTTTTTTTTTGTAGTTCTTTTTTCATAATTTTTGTCTAAAAAAATTTAATTCAAAATAAGACAGGGCGTTTGTTTCCAAATTTTATTTATTTAAATGAAAGTTGAGACAATTAAATGTCAATTTCATTAAAGCAAAATCTAGTATGTAGCCTTCTAACTCATGTCATTTTCATTCATAACAATTTGTAATTTTGGAGCCAATGAGTATTTTTGAAGCGATTAGATTGATTTGTAATTTTAATTTAGTTGTGAGTAATTTCTTGTTTTGTTTGTTAATATTCTTGTTAGTTAATTTGTTGTTTTAAGTTTAGATTTATTTTGCAATAGTTTTTAATCTAATTAACTTAATATTGTTCGTGTTTTCCTATTCATCAATTATTTTATTAATTGTTTATATTTTAGGAAGTTTTTAACTCTTATCAGATAGTTATTTTTTATTTTTCTTCTCGTTGTAAAATGCTTACTCGTGAAGAAACTGTGCACAACTGTTCGAATATATTATGGCGGCCACAGTAGTAGCGATATTAAACAATTTCTATTTATTGACTGTCTCGACCCTTACTTCATGGAATATGCTCATATTAGTGTTTTTAAATGAAACTCAAGGTCTCTAGTTAATTCCACAATATAATACAAGTTATTGAAAATTCTAAAAAATTGACAATTGTTTCGATAAATCAATATTGATTCCCGTGCCCCAAGCGCCGTTCTATAGCTCCGCCCCTTTTATTATTTTGCAAAAGTGTTTTAAAAATGGCAAACGACTTTCTTATACATAATAATTATGCATTTGTATTGAACCAGAAGAAATTTGAGACAATTAAAATTGCATTTGGACTTATTTTTCAACGATGTTTTCAAATCTGTTATTTTTTTTAATGCAATTCAGTAAAAAAGTCAACTCGCTTTTGACAGTTTTGTAGAGGAATCCCTATGTCGCATTTTATAAATAACAAAGTGTATAGGTTAACTACATAAATGAGACAATGACCCAATATTCGACATATTCATAAAAAAGAAACACATGTATGCATGATTTATTTAATTGCAAAACTGTATATTCACAGAAATTGATCATTTATCAATGACGTGAAAACTCATATAGGAATCGTTTACATTTTTTATTTTCCTAGGACAGTCATTTGGTATGTGATGGTTTCCCATCAAAATTTTCAAAACATGTACCAAACATATTTAACTGTGAATACCAAACCTACAATTTTTACAATGCAATGTTCCTCTAGTGTCGTGAATCGTCATAACAAATGTTGATTTGCTTTTAAACTTATTAACATTCATCTTATAGACGAACGATATTCAGTAGTTTGAATGGATATAATTGAAAACTATTCTCATACAAATGCACTAAAAATAAAAATAGGTGATTTAAAAAACAACTTTTTCAACAAAAGCCCCGAAAAAGAAAAATTCGGTTTTTTATGGATCTTGAGCCATAATAAGAAAACTTATACCTACCAATTTTTACTCTTTTTACACGTTTTTGAAATGGTTAGATGCCACGAAAGAGTTATTATATTTGATATTTGACAGCTGCAGATGTAGACGAAAAATATTCTTTGCAATTTTAAATTTTATCCCAATTTGCATAATAGAATTAATGAATATGAATCAAATTCGAGGTGCTGATATCTCGGACGCAGAGTTGCATTTGGAAAAAAATTATTTTTGTTTCAATAAGGACAATCATTGGAACATAATATACTCTTTGGTTTATGGGAGACGTCGAAAAGTCCGGTAGGAAGAAAAGACGCAGGAATATAGTATTGTTTATATATATATATATATATATATATATATATATATATATATATATATATATATGTAATATACAGGGTGTTTCATTATTATTTGGAAATATTTGAACTGTCGAATTTTAAACTCAAAATATTAAATAACTCAAATAAAATGTGCTTTTCAATTTTTTCGTGTTATTAAGAATGTTTCTTTTACTAAGATTATAATAAAATGGTTCTCACCAGAACCCCAATTTGTTTTTAAGTCTGATCCTTTCAAGAAATTTCAATAAATAACGTTGTTTTTTTGTTAATAGTGATCAAAGTTTCATTAGCGCAATAAATGCAATCCTATCATCCAATAACACCGACACAATTAATACACAATATTAATCAAAATCATTGTGCAGCTTCATGTTTAACTTTAAATATCTTGAAAAATAATTATTTCGTCGTTACGCAAAAAAGAGTACATTATTTTCATGGAGAGTATAGGAGATTCAGAAAATTGTGCTGAAATGTCAATTCCGCCAGTGGCGTACAATTTGGGAAGGGTCAACCAATCACTTGCCCCTGTCGCACGCCTCTGGTTGTAGCCAGTAACTATTATTAAACATAATTTATTAGGGCGTAGACTACCTGCCAAGTATGACAAGTATACGTCAAATGGTTTAAAAGTACTGGACACAAATATTATTTAAATTTTTAAATAAAACCCCCTGTAACTCATTGAGGAGCCACCTTTGATCTAAGTGATTTTGGTAAAATTTTGATAAATTGAACTTGTTTAAAAATTCATTATATTTAAAATAATGTTCAATGTAAACTTGTGACGTGTTTCGCTAGCACATTAGCTTTATCAAACGAATGGAGGTATGAAGAAAAAATGTATATACAGTGTATATACAGTACATAAACACGGAATTCTACGAATATTAACAAAGGTATTGAAAAAGTTTACCTGGAAATTCATTCACTACAATCATTCCTAAACTATCTTCTAGGTAAATAGATTTAACGAAGGAGAGTGGTTGATATATATTTGGTTCGATAGGAAGGTTACTAGAATATTTGTTATTATTTAAGCTTTTAAAATATTTAATCTAAAGGATTCAGGTTCTACATGTAAAATTTCAAAATTTGGGTCGAAAGTGTGTTGGTTTTCTAATAAATGATTTTAATAGTTAGAATCTAATTTTTTGTTGTCATAGCTACGTTGGTGTGCTGCAATTCTAGTTTCAAAATTTCTAAAAGTATAAGATATGAATTTTATCATTACCACATTTTAATCGAGAGTTTATAAACTAAAATATGGTAATGACTATTGTGATAAAATTTATATCGGTAGAACTTTAAGAAATTTTAGAATTTCAGTACACAAACGTAGCTATGACAACAAAAAATAGAATCTAACAATCATTTATTAGAAAAGCAATAAACTTTCGACCAAAAATTTCGAAATTTTACATGTAGAGCTTAAATCTTTTAGATTAAATCTTTTTAAAGCTCTTGAGATAAATAAAAACAGTTATCCAGGTAACATTCTTCGCGACCAAATAGATATCAACCACTCTCATTTGTTAAACCTATTTACCTAGAAGATAGTTTCGAAATGTTTGTCGTGAATGAATTTCCAGGTCAACTTTTTCAATACCTTTGTTAATATTCGTAGAATTGCGTATTTATGCACTGTATATATTAAAACGTTTTTTCATGATACCTTCATTCGTTTAATAAAGCGAAACGCGTCACAAGTTTAAATTGAACAATAGTTGTTATTTAACTTGTATTGCTGGCAAAAGGATGGAAAGGGAGAAACGTATTGCATTAGTTCAGAAAATAGGATAGAAAGATCGATGGAATAGAAAACGATCCGTCCTTCACAAAACAATGTCTTCAAGATACTGTATTTTGAAAATAAAGAGAATGATTACAATGAAAATCAAAATCTGGTTAAAAATTACATATATACGCATTTCACTTCACATCTCACCATTATAAACAAACATTACAGATATTCCAATCTATCAAAATCCCTTACAACATCAATTATTCTATTCATGGTGTATTCCTCACTTTTTCTCTCTTTGGAAAACATTTTTGCTCGTTCTTCTTCATCCATATTATCTGTCCAGTCAGGAATTTCATCCATTTCCGCAGCTAATAATGGAATTGTGATTAGACACATCATCAAACCATATTTAGACAATCTTTTCATATTATCCAATATTTTTTCTTTTGAAAGTATATCCGATTCACATCCTAACCGTTTCAAAAACGATGTAAGACTGGAATGGTAGACATTTAGTAAATCGTCATAATGAGAAGCTCTTAACTTTTTATCTGTGCACGCAAAAATGAAGTACGAAATATCTATTGCTGGGGATGCACATCTGCTTAGTTGCCAATCCAGGAAGCAAATATCTGAAGGGCTCAAATTATTGTCCTAAAAAGAAATGATTGATTGATACAATAAATAGAGCAGTATAGCAAAATATAAATTATCTACAACTAGAGATCCGCACCAACGTCGCGCGGGTGTAATTTATGAGAAACAAAGAAGTGAACTTGTGAAGTCACTGCCTGTGTTGAATTTGTTTAGAAATAATGTTTGCAGCTGATTTTCCGTTACACAATACGAACAAATTAAATTAGGTTAGGTTAGGTTATATATATATATATATAAATATATATATATATATATATATATATATATATATATATATATATATATATATATATATATATAGCCTGTCCATGGGAAGAGCACGCAACGCTTCCTGCCACGACTAAGCAGAACATCAAGTTCAGCAGACGTTTCTCTATTTCTACACAAGTTATCACTTGCTCTTGTATTAGATAGCCCGAGTTCCCATCCTACGACCTATATTTGACCAGCTTCTGTACGGCATAATAATGGTACAGTAATGGTAAGTTCCTAAATAAAAACAATCAAAAGTGAAGATAATGAAAGTATCTAGTCAATAACTGCAATTCTTGCAATAGATAGGTACATTATATGACAATAAAAACAAAGTTTGCTCCTTCTAATACCGAATATGAACGGTCAATTAATAAATATAACAGTGGTCACGAAAAGGTTGGAACAAATCGTTAAAAGCGTGATTTGGCCATTGGGGCAAAGCTCAGATAGGTCGATTTTATTTTGCAGTAACGCATTTTTTGGTGTACTCATATTTTCATACATCACAGTTCGATTTATGACGTCATTATCATTTTTACAAAATGGGAAAGGCCTATTTTGATAGTAGTATCAAAAAGAACGCACATCTCTGTGTACGGTTGTCATATTTTCTTGTTACATAGCCGTAAGTTACAGAAATAAAACAGATTTCATTCATAATAATGTAATTTATACGAATGTAAAGATGACTGAATAAATCTACGTGAGTATTTTGAATATTAAATGCTCAAATGGCAAACCATTTGCCTATTGACAAAATGGAAGGTGATGTTGAAACGCTGGCAAAAAAATAGTCAGGGTATCAGCGTTAATTGAATTAATGTCGGTCCAATTATCTCTTTCATTTCAACAATAATAATAGGTCCGTTAACGTAAACTTTTTACTTAAGGTAACCCCACAAAAAAATCTAATGGGGATAGATTAGGAGATCTAGCTGGCAACTCTAAAAATCCTCGTCTGCTAATCCGTCTATTATACTACCGAACGATTCACTATGGTATTATCAAGATGGAGCGTCACCGAATTACGCACGATATCTACGCGAATAACTCGATAATATTTGTCCCAATATTAAATATCTTTTATTTATCCAACATGTGGTTATGTAACATAAAAAATATGACATCTGTACACAGAAAAATGCGTTAATTTCTATAGTACTATTAACATTTAAAAAAATTATAATGCCGTCATAATTCAAACAATGATGACGTCATCAAAAATATTAGTAAGTACACCAAAAAATGCACCACTGAAAAATAAAATCGACGGGCCTGAGCTTTTTCCCCAATGGCCAAATCCAACTTTTAACGAATTTGTTCCAACCTTTACATGCTCACTGTATGTTGTGTTAAAACGTCACTACAAATAACTAACGAATGAACTTTAAAACTAATAACCAAGCATTGGCTTAATAATAGACAATATTCACAATCCAATAATAACGTATAAATTAGTAGAAAACAAATACCTATACGAACTATAATCAATACTATCTCTCACAAATCAAAAGTATTTTGTACAGAGTCGGGCTGAAAAACTAAATTAAGTTTTAATTTGACTACATCTTATTGAAGATAGAGCAGCCAACAAGAAATTTTTATCCATATCCAAGAAAAATCTGGTAACAATGCTGTTAGTTGAGAATATTCACATGAAAGTACATGAAAATATTAGTTTCTCTTCAAAAGATTGAGATTATCGATAATACGGTATCGGTAGCTAAATGGAAATCATTATTCATGCGTGTTTTAGAAGGAGTTAACCGATAACCAGATAGAAAAAAATTAAAAAAATAAATAAATTGCATACGGACCTTTATCACTACAACATATTAACTTTTATGTTGCCATTATCCGTATATTTTTCTTATTACGTACAGTTGAGCTACCTGGCCTATTTCTTCTTTATGTTATGAGATTAGAGGAATAAAATTCATCAAAACATGAGAATTTCACATTTCTACAGTTTTATTGACCTACTACTATTTAGCCTTTCTTCGATTTTATGTTCACACATTTCTAAGAAACCTTGCATAAATTTCAATGCTGCTCCTCGCTGCATAATATTGAGAAGCTTATAAAATATATTTTCTTGAATTGGGCAGGATTGTTAACTAATTTTCCCAGTTAATTATCCACAATATCCAAATCAATAACTTCATCACAAAAACATTGTGATGATAATAATGGAATATTAAATTAAGAAATTTATAAAATATCTCCAGTTTCTTTTTGAAACTGTACTATCCCAAAGAAGAATTTTTTTCTATATCTTATATTTATTGCTCCAAGTTTGTGTGTTCTGTCATGTTGGGTCCCTTATAGTGAATTATTTGGAGAATTGCTAGTGTTTTCACTTTTCATGTCATCTCCCTTCTTCCTTTCGCATTATAAGCATTGTTTGCGCCTTTCTTTTCTGCAACATGTCAATATACAACTGATAGTGAGGTTATGACTCCACCTGTAAGAATTTCTAATGATAAAATTCTTACAAAAGTATTTAAACCAACCCTGTACACCAAAAATATTGGAGTCCGGTCACTAGTAGTAAGTCAAGCATACTTTTCCCCGCGATTCTTAGTGCTGGTCTAGAGCTCATCAACGGAGGAGTATGTTGTGCAAGGTCTCCTCATTTCTTTCAGTGTCCCTCTCTTGGGAAATATTAGTTTCAATAATTTCAATTTAAAAGTAAAGTGTATAGTTTGTTAGTGCTTGTCAACTTGTATTGTAAGTACTTTAGTTTATATATTACTATCCAAAATATTGGAAGACTTCCGGCAAACCTTACTGGCGCCAATATAAATTGCAGCGGAGTTGCCGTTACTAGCAGTTGTTTTCGTTTTTATTAATTATTGCCACCTATCATCCTTTTATCGCAAGTGACTTGGCTAAATGTCTTAATAATTACTGTCATCATAACGTTACCATTAATTTGTTGGGTAAAGGGGGAAAGAACTTTAGGGAAATATTATACAGAACTTTAATAATATCCTCCAGTGTGACCTACTTTCCATCTGTTCTGGTGTATGGTTTTTATAGTGCCTTCCCAATTCCACACTGGATGTAATACTTAAATTGAATAAGGTACTACTCGAATTTCTGAGTTTTATATAATATATCCGACTTCCTGATGATTTTTTTTCCTCACAGGTTATAGTATATCTCATATAATTCTTAAGTTAGGTTATCCCTCTATAAGCGTAGCTGACATGGGTAACTAGGTCTTGAACTTCAATTCAAGTGGTCCTTCGTGTCACTCGAAGATTCTAAAATGTTGAAGATAGCAGATGATCTTTTGCAGCATCAAGCTTCATCGTACAAATGCTCATCCCAATCATTCATTCTTTAACACCACCTCTTCCAAAGTCTCTTCTTTCTGATGATGTAGAGTAGGTAGGTACATAACATTTTATGGCTTGTCCCAATCAAATGCTTTCCAAAGATCAATGGTGTACATAGATGCAGGTTATTGGAATTCGATGAATCTTCATCGCATGAACTTACTGTCCTGAAACTTAATTACTACTCTGATAGGGAGATGATTCATTTCAATTATTTCTGGTGGAATATATTAATTGTTAACTTGTTTAAGTTTCATAATAGCGGGTGATGGAATTTTTACTTCAGAAAATTAATCACGCGTTATTTTTCACAGATCATAAGTTTAAAAGTGAAATTATATCGTAAATATGGCACATGGAAACAAATCACATAAAATGTCTGTAATCACGGAAGTTTAGTTTGTACAGTTCCTACCAGATCGAAAACTAGCATTAAAATTTGTATTTAAAAGGAGTCAAAACATTTTTATTAAATAATAATTGTTCATGTAGTATTTATGTCTGACGCACAGTTCAAATTTACCACTGTTTTTCACATAATATTCATATGAATCCTTCCAAAGTTCATTGTATGGATTAATTGAATTATCCAGGTGTTTTGTTTATTATCTAGATATGGAATTCTTTTAAATTCTCTAAAGTTTGGGACATATTCAATACAACTTAACAATAACATGAGCTAAAAAATAGTAATTTAATATATTCACCTGATATTTAAACAAAATATTATTTATCCAACTATCTCCATGAGAAAATACTGCCTGTCCGTTAGCTGCTTCAATTGACAAGTTTTCCAAAAGACCATTGACAGGAAATTTTATAAAGTCAGTAAGTTTCGCTATTATTATTCTATCTTGATCTTGATTCAATCTCTGAATCACCTTGTCAATGACCGCTTTAACAGTTGTACACAATTTTTCCAAATTAACATTTGTAAAATAAGTTTCTTTTGTGAGTTTTGACAAGTTATCAAAAATTTCTGGTTCTTTGACTTTTAGAGCTAAACATAAAGCGTGGTATTTTCCATACGCTTTTAAAACTTCCATGGAATGATTAAGATCTACAACAAATACGAACTTTTGTTAGAATTAATTTAAATAATAATTTCGTACTAGCGCTTACAACTAATGGAAACTGTACACTGGTAAAATTCTTCAATTTTTCATACAATTACTCTCCCTTGGTCCATGGTTTTAGATATAACTTCTTTTATAATAAGTCGCTAAACATTATAAAGTGAAATAAGTGAGTCATGCCCAAAGCAGTATCTCATTTAAAAATTGTTGATTGAAATTTATTCGCATACAAAAATAAGTGAGTATTTTCACTGCAATTTCTCACCTCAGTAGTAAAATAAAAGTAGGGTGGTGCAGTAAAAAAATGGAGATATATTTTTTTTGCTAATCAACAAATTAACAAAATTTGAATCAAATGCCATGAAAAGTGAATTTGTTGAAATTGTTTATAAACATAAAAAAGAGACATATATTAATCATAAGAAAGACCTAAGCAATTTAAACAAAATTTATACTTTTATATGAATTCCATGTTTTTCTTCGTCGTAAATTTAACAATAACGACAAAAAGTCTTCATAATATCATTAAAACGGGTTATTACTTTTCCGCCAACCCTATCTTCGATGCGAGAGAAGTATTGGTTTACCCCAAAAAAAGTTTGAATTTCCGAGTTATTTTTTCGTTTTTCAGCAAGAACAACAATTTAGAAAAAAAATCCTGTGTGTATTTACGAGTGGTCTTGTTAGCACGATACAGCCTCCGGAGTGCAACAAGTAACCAATTTTATGATTAAATATTGTTCAGGACATCTCACATATAAACCCAATTGATTTTTAGCTCACCAGAGCCAGTACAACAGGTGCTATGATACTTGAAGTACGACATTTTTCTCATTTTTGGAGAAATTTCAGTTTGTTAGCACGATGCAGCCTCCGGAGTGTAAACAAGTGACCAATTTTTTGATTGGATAATACTCAGGGCGTCTCACAAATGAATCCTATTGATTTTCAGCTCACTAAAGCCAGTACAGTACTTGATGTACCACATTTTAGGAGAAATTTCGGTTTGTTAGCATGATACATTATACAACTGACCAATTTTTGGTAATTTTTGGTAATTTTTTGGTCATTTTCGGTAATTTTTGGTAATTTTTGGCAATTTTTGGTAATTTTTTATAATTTTTGGTGATTTTTGATAATTTTTGGTAATTTTTAGAGATATTTTGGTTTGTTAGCACGATATTGCCGCTGGAGTGCGAAAAAGACAGTTTTAATCTTTAAAACCGTTCATTTGTGTAGTGACATATTTATCAGGTTTGCCAATGTTAAATAATATTTTCATAGAGGCTAAACTTGTACCGAAACATCAAAAAGATTTTTACAAAGAAACACATTATTAATTAAAATGACAGTTATTCAAGAAAAAAATCATACGTTTCGCCTTAAATATAAGGCTTTGTCAAAAGTGTTTCATATAATTTTAAAACATAAAATACATAATTTGTATAACAGTGACATTAGCGAATTGATAGCGAATAAAATACATGAATTCAAAAGAGTACGTACCTTGACAACTATCTTTAATACAATGTGTCTTAGTTTATTTCTAATATTTTAATGTATAGAGTGTTTGAAAATGTTAATGGATATACAGAGTGGCCCATTAGTGTGTGGAAGTACAATAACTTACGTAGGATAAGTATACATAGAAATGTTTTAAATAAAAGTTGTTGTATTTGCGCTGATACATATTTCTAAAATATTTTGAGATATTCTGGATGTTCACACTAAGCAAGACAACATGAAGATTACTTTTTTTAATAAGACACCATCGAATTCAGCGTAAAATTTTGCATCTAGCCCTATATTTTATTTTCTCGTAAACTACGACGTTGCCAAGTTGGAGCGAAAAATATGAAGATTTGACGAAAATTGGTGCCCTATAAATGCTGCCTAGTAAACGTTATCAGTGATAAGCAACTAAACTTATTTGGTAGGTACTATGGTGAAGGATGGCTGAAATGTCTGAATTTAATAGAAGTTTCGTTTGGGGTTCGGGGTATTTTTTGGTTGAGCATTAATACAGGAGATTTCAATCAGCAAAAACCTAATTTTTTTAAATGGAACATCCAGTATATTATTTTACCCTCTTGTAAAACTATTTTATCGCTTCAAATTATATCCATATAATGTATTCTCTAAAATTGATTATTTTGAAGAAAATTGCATATTTAGTTTATGATTTAAAAATGTGAAGTTTAAAATACTTCTATTTTCGTTAATTTTATGTGACAAAATCAAACCAGTCATTTTCTACCTCAAAAGACTGCAGTAAAATAAATGGCTTATCCACAAACTAAATTAATCAAAAATAATCTCACCAACAAATGAAATGAAAATATCCATAGTTTTAACAAATAACCTGTGAATTTGACGTTTTCGCAATTTAAGTTTTAACAAGTAGGTAACACATGAATTTGACGTTTTAGCATTTTAAGTCAGAGTGTTGGAAATGTGTAACTATTAAGAACGAGAAAGCAATTAAAATAATTAATTTTCCGATAGAAGAATTGACAGATATGATTTTTGTACTGGGTACCAGTGATAAAAACTGTTTACTCTCACAAAGGATTTATCAACAAAAATTTCCGGATACAAGACATCCAAGAAGAGAGACATTGAAAAATGTGCTTCAACAATTTACTATAACTGGCTATATAATTTACGAAAAACGCGAAATGTTGAAGACTGCAATGTCAGAGGACAACGAGATGACCGTAATATTAAAAGTTACGGATGATCCTCATATCTCGACAAGGGAAACAACAAAACAAACCGACATAAGTCGTACTGTCGTCCAAAATATTCTGTCTAAGAACAAAATGCATGTAGCGAATGCAGGAAGTATTGGATTACGATTACGAAAATCGGTTAACGGTCTGTGAGTGGGCTCAACAACCAATCAAGCAAAACAGAGATTTCTTCAATTTTGTACTATTTGCCGATAAAGCAACTTTTCATAAAAATAGGTTTGTTAATAGACACAATTTCCATTATTATGCAACATTGTGCATTGTGTACAACAAGGTGGTCATTAAATGTATGGGGTGGGATAATTGGAAATCATGTCATAGACCCATATTTCTGTGGCGGAAGTATTAATGGACTACTTCATCATTTACCTGCTCAAGTTAGGCGGCGAATGGGTATCTACATGACGGGGCACCAGTTCACCATACCCAACCATACACATTTAAATAATGAATTTCCCGGACGATGGATAGGTAGAGGGTGACCCCATAAATGGCCACCTCGTTCACCAGAGCTTACAAAAATGGATTTTATTTGGTGGGGTGACGTCAAAGAACAAGTATACAAAATACCCACGACAACTAAGGAAGACATGAAGAATATAATTAGAGAGGGTTACCGAACTGCTGATGTCGATATGTTACATCGTGCTATTAGAGCTTTTGAATATCGCATGTATCACTGTATGGAAGTAAATGGTGGTCATTTTAAACATTTAATATATAATATCTAAGGTATTTAGTTCTGTCGTATCTGTTGTTAGTTATTTTTGTTTAATTTGTTTATTTTGAGTTTTGTAGATACCCCATTTATTTTATTACAGTTTTTATGTGGAAAATGACTGGTTTGATTTTGTCACATAAAATTAACGAAAATTAAATTATTTGAAACATTTAGAGTAAACTTGTTAAAAACATGAATATTTCTAAATCATTAACTTAAAATGCAATTTTCTTCAAAATAATCAATTTTAGAGAGTACATTATATGGACATAATTTGAAGGGATAACATAGTTTTACAAGATGGTAGAATAATATACTGGGTGTTCAATTTAAAAAAATGAAGTGTTTGCTAATTGAAATCTCTTGTATTAATGCTTATCCAAAGAATACTCCGAACTCCAAACGAAATTTCTACTCTGTTCGGACATTTCAGCAATCTTTTACCTTCGTACCTACCAAATAAGTTTAGTTGCTTATCACTGATAACGTTTACTAGACAGCACTTATAGTGCACCAATTTTCGTCAAATTTTTCGCTCCAACTTGGCAACTTCGTAATTTATGAGAAAATAAAATATAGGACTAGAGGCAGAATTTTACGCTAAATTCGATGGTGAACAAAAAAAGTAATCTTCATGTTGTCTTGCTTAGGCTGAACACCCAGTTTATCTCAAAATATTTTAGAAATATGTATCAGCGCAAATGCAACAACGTTTATTTGAACCATTTCTCTGTATTTTTTATTCTAAGTAAGTTATTGCACTTTCACACACTAATGGGCCACCCTGTATATTAATTCTATTATTGGTTTATTTTATTTTATGTAATTATGAGGATGTATGTAAAAGGTTATGATAAATTTTGATTAATTTTTCTATGTCTTTCTTATCATTCAGTGCTTCAGGTTCATTTTTTATTGCAATCATTTCTTTAATTTTGAATTTAGTAATGTTTTGGTCTTTGTAAATAATTTTTGTGTTTTGAAAATCGAATTCATATTTTTCATTTGTGTCATGTTTATGAAGAGCAGTTGAAGCATTTTTTTGTGTATTTATGACCATTTATTCGATTGTCTAAGTATTGGGTTATATTTTTTTGGGCAATTAAGACAAGGAATAGAATATATCAAGTTAGATTGTTTTTTAATTGGGTTTTTGCTTTTTAATGGTGTGAAGGCAGTTGATGTACGGTAGTGTGACTTATGGCATCCTTGAATATTTTGTTTTTTAAATATATATTTTAATTATTCTGAAAAAACATTTGTATAAGATAATGCTACATATTTTTGTGGGGTATTTATCTTGGTTTCAAATTTCGAGGTGTTGTAATATTTTAATGTTCGTTGTTTTTGAATGTTTTTAATAAGGTTTTGACAATAACCATTTTCAATAAGTTTTACTTTCACTTTAAAATTTCTGGACGATAATCAGGATAAGTTAGTTTTATGTCTCGATCTATTAATCCAATGACTACGCTCCTCTTTTGATTTTTAGAGTAAGATGAATTGAAATTTAAATATCTACCTGACCATGTATGTTTGTTGTTAAGTTTGGTTTTGATTATTATTGTTTCTAGTTAGTGTTAAAACTAAAAAATTAATGCAACAATTTATCTCTATTTCATGTGTGAACTAAAGTTTGGAATTAAAGTTATTAAATTCATGTTGGTTATTGGATTTTCTGGTATAGCTAATATACAGTCATCTACGTAACTTTTAAAGAAAATTAAATCTGTAGAAGAGTTTTGTAAAACACGTTCTTTTAAAAATTCCATAACTAATTGTGCTATACTTGAGGAAATTGGTGAACCCATTGCACAACCATCAGTTTGCTTGGGGTTGTTTGCCCATGTTGGCTGCTTTACTGAAAAGACCATTCTCGTTTTTGAAGGGTTAACTTCCAGTTTAAATTTATGGCAATAAAATTCTAAGATTCTTAAATTACGGGACATTTCAACTGGTGATTCGGCAAAAAGGACAAGGTCGTCAGCATACATTAGAATGTGATGTCAGTTTTCCCGTCTAGTATAACACATTTAGCATTATGGTTTATAAAGTAATTATCAAGATCTAAAACAAAAATTCAGAAATGAAGTGGACTCAGTGAATCACCAGTAAGGTAATTATGATTTTATCCGAAGTGTTGTCATTTCCATCGAAATAGAGATAAGATGAGTTATATGAAGTGAGAATTTTTGCGCTCACCCTTCGTTACTAAAGTTTTTCCCAGAGGACGCTGTAATAAGGAATAAAAGGCTTTCCTAAAATCAACAAATAGCTGTCATCATAGCTGCGAAATTTACGGAATCCTGCTGGACATTCTGGGAGTATTTCAACATTTTCAGTATAATTTTTGAGTCTTACATTAATCAGCGGCGTAAACAGTTTTGTTTTATGGTTAAGCAGAGCTATGCTGCGATAATTATTTGGCTCGCTTAATGGGCCTTTATTATGAAAGTGGATAGTTTTAGTTATTGGCTATGTAAGGGAAAGTCTCTTTTCAGAAATAATTTTATTAAATATATTGTTCAAGTAGTATATCCATTCCATGGGTACATTTTTCAAAAATTCGTTAGATGTTATTTTCGCCAGGGGCTTTTTTATTTTTTGCTAGATTCAGAACATAATAGATTTCCTGCATGGAAAAGTGGGTATCTAAATATGGGTGTAGAACATCCGTGAATTGATAGTCTAAAGGTGAGTTGAGCTTATAAAAATCTTGACAATATATCACAAATAGATCCATCTCTAAATAATTGATTAAAATTTTATTTTTGTTCATTTTGATTTCTTTCCAAAACTGAATTGGGTTTTTTATGTTTGCGAATTTTGTTAACTGGCTTTTTTAAAAGCACTTTCCCTAATTTTTGTAATTTCTTTTAGCCGAGTTAAGCTGCTTTTTTGCGAGAATACAAGTTTTGTCAAACCATGGTTTTGAATCATAATGTAGGCACTTCTTTTGAGTATGTAATTTTTCCATTGCAAGAAATCTACAGGATCTGATGATTGACTATCCAGGTCCTCAATGTCAGTAAGATTTGGGTTTAAACTATATTGTGACATGATATTTTATATGCTTGAGATTTGAGATTTTGCAATATCCCATTTGTATCTTTTAGTTACAAACTCATATTTAGCAATGCTTTTGTTTTCTAAATAATGTTCAATAGCTAACATGTTCGGAAATTAAATTTGTATTATTATAGGAATTTGATATATTTTCAATACTATTTAAGTTAGTCCAAATTAGGTCAATTACACTACTACCTGATTATCCGATGTATGTGAAGCCACCTTGAAAATCATCATATCTGCCGTTTAGTGTGATAAAACCCAGATTATCAAGTGACTCAACCAATAGCGTTTCTCTAAGTGTAACAATACTGTCATTAGATTCGCGAAGTTCAACGTTTATAGAACAATCCCGAGGATCCCTATTACTAAAGTTATTGAGAGGACCTATTCTTGCACTAAAATCGCCAGAAATAATTACTTGATTAGCAGAAAACTTACTGATAACACCTCTCACAGTCTCTTCCAAAAGCTCAGTATAAATATAGTAAAGGAGCTAGGCGGGTTATAGGCCATTCCTTATGTAAAATAACATGGGAAATCGCCAAGGTCCATCGTGGTAATTTTTGGCTCAATTCTATCTGCGCATGCAGTGGATTTCGCTAGATGGCGTACATCATTTTTGTAGATTTCTATTTTTTCTCTAGATGTCTGTGTGTCGTCCATTTTTTATCCTGTGAATTTGTGCATGACGTAACAAATCGAAAAAAGGTTGCCCCGAGGGAGATTCGAGCCCACGACCTCCTCGTTCCCAGCCTATGCCACTAAATGTATGCTATGAGGGTTCCTCTGTATTTGATTCTTGAAATTTATTTTCAGCCGCTGCTCCACGAGTACATGAAAAATTGCTTTTTTATGTGTATACGTGTGGGTTCCAAATTAAAAGATAATACCAATAAATGTTCTTCACGATGACGATGACGACGAGTCAAAAGTATTATTTTTAGCGACAATCTCAAGGATTTTGATTGGGACTTCTAAATTTCAGAATGTCGTAATATTGTAGTGAACGCTTTAAGATGAAATTGATTCTTGAAATTTACCATCTTACGTTGATGACCTCACGAGTAGATGAAAAATTGTTTCTTTATGTGTATACGTGTTGGTTCCATGTTAAAAGATAATACCGGTAAATGTACTTCACGACGACGAGTCAAAAGTATTATTTTTAGTGGCAATCTCAAGGATTTTGATTGGGACTTCTAGTGAATGCTTTAAGATGCAAAATGATGGCTTCGATCGACATACGAGTGTAAAAGTTTATTTTTATCTCAATATTATACAAAAAGCACCCTTGTGCATTTTACCGATGAGCACGCGTGTGTGATCTTAACGTATACCATTCTTTTAACATGTACAAGATGTGATCATGTCATAAGAATATTTATATATACGAAACATTGTTATAACTAATTATGATATTTTCACGCTGGAACCCAATCTCCCCGACATACAACGTCTCTATCATCCCTAACTGAATTCTTAACAGCTGTGTAACGAGAATCTTACAAATTCGTCGTACACAGGTTTTATTATTTTGATGAAATTTTAACTGAACGGTTATGAGACTTCAATTTGAGGACTCTTATTGAACAAGTTTCTTTGATATTTGAATGATGTAAAAATGTTCGCGTATAATATGAGACTTGATAATTGTTTGCATAATCAGTAATCACATAAATAGTTTTATCATACACCTGAGAGAGATATTAATATGTAACAAATCTAATTTACTGAAACGACTCTGAAGTTTACGATGTTATTGTAATTTTTTCGTATCTCTGCGACGGGCAGGTAAGAAAAATAACAATAGCCGAGAGTGGTGCTGTGAACGTTTTATTTCTCACCCAACCTGTGTGTATCTTTTTTTCCGATAAATATTACATTTATGAGCCGTATCAATATGAAGGGTTCTAATTTTATGTCTGTAATATATTTTTAACGATTAAATCATAGTGTCAGCCCTTAAGATATTGGCAGGTGATTCGTAAGATTTTATAAAAATATATTTACAATATAAAATTTTGGAACGTGTACAAAGCAAAACTTAACATAAAAGGATAAAGATATTAACCTTAGAACAATTCACGACATACGAGTGAAATCAAAAGTGTCTATTATTTGTTTTTGGATGCACATAAAATATTGATAACTAAATTCATTACAGATTTCAATTAAATTTAGATTTTTTTCGAGTGCCATAGATTATATCTTTAGATAGCAGGCGACAGTACAAACAACATATCCATAGATGGGGGGGTGGGGGTTAAAATAAGAAACAATTGAATGAACAAACATTTTATTATACAATATTAAATTCAATAGTATAATAAATCAATATAATAACTAACAGTATTCAAATGGCTGGCATCGACATTCATATTATCATTAATAGAATAGTGGCCCCATGGTAAGGTTTCATCGGAACCAGGAACAATAAACCGTTTGTCATCCTCAGGACTTAAAGATACTTTATCCTGAACAATTGAATGGACTAAGCACGAATTAGATTTTGGGAAACAGTTTTCTGTGTGAAGGTATCAAGACATTCTTCATAATCTTCGAATATGATTATTGTATTCACAACTGACGACTTTACCCCTTTAGCTTTCTTAGTCATTCCAACGTTTCGAATGAGGCAGTCTATTTCTTCTTTTTCAAAACCATCATTCGCAAGACGTTTTCTTTTTCCTGCTAGACCATCTACAGAAGTTAGTAACCGCGTTGAATACAATTTAGATCGTAACCCAATATAATCAGTCATTATAATACCATTGTTCTGATCCTTCATTACCCCAAGAACCTTCCTACTAACTTGAGGAATTTCATAAACATTATCTAGAGGATAGTCTGAGGTGTCGAAATATCTATAACAGTCCGTCTTCATTGCTTCATAGGGATCTTGACCTCGAATCTCATATATAAGACTATCAGTATCAGTATACAGCACAGTACAATTTTCGCTAAATTGGTTAGACATGTACTCATAGTGAAAATCATAGATCGCAGTTTTATCTAGATCTAAAATAGTCATTCCTACATATATTGGTTTATTTAACAATATTTACAGCTTCATGATTTCGATGGCAATTAGGTTTTCACTAGATATCATGCTATTTTTAAACTCCGGCTTAGCTATATATGATTCAGCACCATATCGACCACTCCATTGCGAAATTAGCTTTATATCAACGCGCTTCCGCACGTTCTCCATGGTCTTGCCGAAAACGGCGTTGTTCATGAGTTTGAACAAATTCTTTTCGAATTCATTCTTCGCAGCTTTACGTAACTCGGTGTTTAAGTCAATGTAGGACTTTAACCAAGAACTCTGCTTGAATTTTAACACTCGATATATTTTTGATAATACAAGCCCATTCTGTAACGCCTGCTTCAATGTTCGGTAATGTATAACATATTTTGTTTTATTAGTTAGGGCACCCATCAACTTAGTCTCCTCATTTGAACTTGCAGCAGGCATCATGGTCTTAGGATTTAGGTGTTCGGAGCAGAATGGGATATCCTTATGCAAATCATGTAAATGAGAAGGATACTCCAAATCAACCTCGAGCATGTACCCCTCAGAAGCATCATCAGCAATTTGTGTAACGTCAATATTTGTATCGCACCATTCAAATCCTCCATATGGTAACGCTTGACTCATCGCTCATCCATACTGATTGTTAACGTCAAAATACAATAAATATTTCGTCGGTTTTGAATGATTATAAGTGGGCATATACTTATTGTTGACTCAGGCACGACGATTTCCGCAAACTTGACTAAGTCCACCGCGTAGACCACGCTCCACAAATAAAAACATGTCTACATCAGTGAGAAGTTCCAATTCTTGCCCAGTATGTTTTAGCATAGCATCTAATGTAAATCCAGGTAATGTATAATAATGTGCAGGTCCGATGTTATACGTAGCAATACAACTGGAACGAAACTGCTCGAAAACGTCAGCAGAAAGAAGGATATCGGTCTTCATATACAACTCTACATATTCACCTAAAGTTTGACATTGAAATGTATTCCAGACGCGTTGTGCTCGACTATAAAGTTTACATGAGCAGGGTTTATCTTCCAAATTAATATAGAAAGATTCGATAGGAGGTAACCTTGTTTCTTCAAAGCGGTCGAAAGAATTGGAATAGTCATAATGCATCACCCCCTTCTTAGTTAGCATTGTGAATTCTTCCTCGGGAACACTAGAAAACTGTGATCTCAAATTAGGAAATTCGGTTGAACACGAGTCGAGTTTATCGAGAGATGATGCCATGAATCGGAAACTATCGATAAATCTGAACCGGATTCGTGCATCTTCAACATGTTTTGTGAAGGAAATATATTTTTCTTTTGTAATAGGAAGCAAATCAATAGCGGGTAGCAATATCTTCGATGATGAAATTTGCATCATAACCAGATGAGTTGTGGAACACTACATTAACAGTGGGCGAATCCTGATAGCTAATATTACACCCCTCATGCACTGCACCTCTATAATTGTTTTCAGGAATGAGATGATCATGATCTCGGACTTTATTGTCAGTAGAGGAAAATGGTGTTTCACAAATATGACATTCGGTAGCAGTTTGAAACTGGCGTTCTTGATTAGGAGTCATATGAATTCCATAAGGACAAAGGAACACCGCACTAATATCTTGAGCAAGCAGATTCAGTTCATCGGCAAACCAACGCATAAAATCTTCACCCAAATAACTTTTATAAAAGAAAAGCGTATCATCGTATGAGCATTTGAAGTAATACCCAACGGCTGCAGGGATATGCTGTTGTGGCTTCTTAGAATCCCCGGTTTGCACCAAAACACTCTCGAGATCTGCATATACTATAAAAGGTGCCTTTACCTTATTCTTAAAGTTTTTGAATTTAAGAATGTTTTCCCCAGTCCTGGCATCTTAACGGCACAATCATTAATTTCAATACAATCTACGATATGAGCATCCATCTTTTCCGCTGTAGTAAATGGTTGTAAGCATCTTTCGCATGAAAAGTCCATTGGACCCTTGCAACATTCAAGATGAACATCTGGTTTTCCATAGGATCTGACATAGCGTAAGCAACCATCACAGAAATATTTCTTACAATTATGTTTAGTGAGTTGAGTGGACAGAAGTCTTGATAGACTCTTTATCCAAACAAAATGATATTTCGTTGGCGTTTCTTCATATCTATATTGTACCATCAACAAATTTACATGTTTATCCATCTTATTTCTTGTAAGGTAAGTTGGTAGAGTAATAAAAGTCTTTTTATCTTTTTGTAGAATATAAACATTCATGGATATACCATTTTGCTTCTCAAAATTGGGAATCTGCTTCATTGTCATAGGAAACTGAATCCCTTTCAGTTTTAAAACAGTTGAATAGTGAGGGTATGAGGATGTTCTATACGTATGTTCCACTGCAGGAAAAAGTGCCGACGTCACCGCCCAAGCAAAGCAAGAATCATCTTCATTATTGACGTTAATATATGCCTTCCTCTTTTTTATTTCTACAGGTAAATCAATATACGAGGATCCCAGTTGCGGAGTATATTTATTAACGTTAACACCTAAGTTCACCACCTTCTTCAATGCCCAACCACTATCACGCTCTTGAAATTCTTCCAGATCTTTAAGGATAGGTGCAATGACTTTAGTATCAAACCAATCATCAATGCTTGTATCTTAATAAATTGGAGAATTGATCGTTGTAAAATACTTAAACTCATTAAGAACCTTATCACACTTGCATATTTCAAATTCACCTCCGAAAGCTACATTAACCTTAACAGCTACCTCCTTTTTTAATATATTATGTATACGTTGTTTAAAGACTACCTTACAATCTTTGAAAAATTCAGAGGGATTCTTATGCTTTAAGTTTGAGATGGTACCAGTTCTGATGCGGTTGTTAAATGATGCCTCTAAATCATCACATTTTACACGATGTTTTGCAGTCTCCGAATGAGATGATAGGCCTTCACCATGTTTCTGAATATATTAAAATTAGTTACGAAACGATTTTATTTGAGTTATATTAGTTAGGATATGCTGCTTTTCCCCAATATTCTTGGCACTCCGTAACGCATTATTTAGTTTCTTTATAGCTTTCCTACACTCCATAAGCCCTTTAGTTCCTTGGTATTCATTATAATCAGATGTTATAAGCCCTATCAAAATAGCAACATGTTTTACAATATTCACAAAGAGACGCGCACGCAATTGGAGTAACCTAACATAGCAGACATATCAGAGTCACATCAGAGACTATCATATTGGAAAACGTATTTCATGTATAACTTTAATGTGTTGACGTTGTCGTTGTAGTTACCGATGTCGTTATCGTTGTCATCGTCGTTGTCGTCGTCGTTGTCGTCGTCGTTGTCGTTGTCATTGTCTCTGGTATGTCTCTGATGTGTCTCTGGTACGTCTCTGGTATGCCTCTGGTACGTCTCTGGAATGCCTCTGGTATGCCTCTGATATGTCTCTGGTACGCCTCTGATATGTCTCTGGTACGTCTCTGGTATGCCTCTGATGTGTCTCTGGTATGCCTCTGATGTGTCTCTGGTATGTCTCTGATATGCCCCTGATGTGTCTCTGGTATGTCTCTGATACGTGTCTGGTATGCCTCTGGTACGTCTCTGGAATGCCTCTGATATGTCTCTGGCACGTCTCTGGTATGCCTCTGATATGTCTCTGGTACGTCTCTGGTATGCCTCTGATGTGTCTCTGGTATGCCTCTGATGTGTCTTTGGTATGTCTCTGATGTGTCTCTGATGTGTATGTCTACTAACCCTGTTTGATGAAATACGATAACGACACGTTATTGATTAACCAAACCTAACGAAATACTGTTTTCGTGAATATTGCTCGAAACTTCACATGTCATATTATGTGAGATAACTTTAATCTGTGGGAGTATTCGGTTTGGGAACGTATTTCCGGAACAATATCATAATGAAAAACGTATTTCATGTATAACTTTAATGTGCGTAAATAGAAAATATTGTAAATATATACAGTTAAATTCCATGAAAGGTATTAAAATTATCATTTTTTTCTTGCAACCAAATAATTCTAAAAAAATCACCTCTTGCTGGAATCGAGCTTGTATTCGAGTAAATCGTAGGTAGCGAGTACAATATTTTACAGTAAGGGGAACAATCATAAGCTTATTGTTTATTTGTTCAAATCAATATTTCTTTATTAATATATCATCTTCCCTCAGTGAAAATATTATAACTGAATAGGCAAAAAAGTATTAGAATTGCTCAAATAGCTTAAAAATTTACCATTTTTTACATGCTTTCTTATGGAAAAAACAGATACAAATTTCTTCAATCGCAGATTTTTTGTTTGTTTAAAAAGGTCTTTATTCACAATCTTTTAGCATTGGTAATTTATAATTACAGCCGAGACAAATATACTTAAAAAATATATACAACAGGCCGATGTTCTGGCCGCCCTAAACTTCACATGTCATATTATGTGAGATAACTTTAATCTGCAGGAGTATTCGGTTGGAGAACGTATTTCCGGAACAACATCATAATGAAAACGTATTTCATGTATAACCTTAATGTGCGTAAATAGAAAATAACGTAAATATATACAGTTAAATTCCATGAAAGGTATTAAAATTATAATTTTTTTTCTTGCAACAAAATCATTCTGGAAAAATCACCACTTGCTGGGATCGAGCTTGTATTCGAGTAAATCGTAGGTTGCGAGTACAATATTTTACAGTAAGGGAAACAATCATAAGCTAATTGTTTATATGTTCAAATAATTATTTCTTTAAAAATATATCATCTTTCCTCAGTAAAAATATTATAACTAAATAGGCAAAAAAGTATCAGAATTACTCAAATAGCTTAAAAATGCACCATTTTTTACATGCTTCCTTATGGAAAAAACAGATACAAATTTCTTCAATCGCAGATTTTTTTGTTTGTTTAAAAAGGTCTTTATTCACAATCTTTTAGCATTGGTTATTTATAATTACAGTCGAGACAAATATACTTTAAAAAATATATACAACAGGCCGATGTTCTGGCCGCGCTGGTGTAATCATGTCAGTCTGCGATTAGTACATGGCACCTTGCGGAAAGCATAATTCATTTATTTTCAATTTGTAACTTACTTTGTCCCGTATTCACAAATATGACTCCATAGCTATTTTGATGTGTATATCCCTGAAAAGCAGCGGAAAAACAGGGTTTCATTCAATCGCAGGTCTTTTTATGAAAAAAAATGTCACCGTTCAGTCTTCCGTCCGACTAGACGTTTAATTTTTAATTTAAAAATGTCTTTATTAACAAGAATTTATACATTTAAGTTTACCTAGAGAGTGGAGAAAAAATATAATGGCCGATGGTCTGGCATTTCCCACTGTCTGGGTGTTGAATCTGGGGCTGTACATGATTCCTTGCCTCACGGCATTACTCATTTGTTCTGGTTACACATAATAACTTTGTCCCGTATATACAAATATGACACCCAAGAATTTTCGACTATGTTGTCCCTGAAAACCGGCTGAAAAACAGGGTTTCAAAATTGACTAGACGTTTACTTCTTACTCATCACATCCCGATAATGCTAACTTGCATGCTATATTGTTGGAAGTTTTGTTTAGTGAAAATCTAAGTGATTAAATTTTTTATCTTTTATCTATTTCTATAAACTGTTGAAGTGTTTGTCAACGAAATCAATTGAGCTTACTCATTGATTTCACCATACCGTCGCCACCGACAACGGGGTCTATCCCATTCCAAACTGAGTACACGCGGAGACTCAGAAACAAAATTCAAAAACTGAACGTTAATAAACCCGAAATTTTTCGTAGTGACAGTCTATCGACTAGTAATATAGTGCGAGTTAACCGCCCCATAGTGACAGTTAAAACCTCCCCTAGAACTTCAAAACATAAAGGTACGTCACTATTCAAAGTTCATAAAAAACCGCATCGCCGGTCAAAAGTTTCCACTGTGAAAAAAAAACAATAACATCACAAAAAAGTGACTGGGAAACCGATTTCTCCGGCGACCCAGGCCTTTCACCTGAGAACATTGTATACCCGAATGTAACCAATAAATCAAAATACACTGAAGAATTGAACAGAATTAGACATAAAACCAAAGAACTCAAAAATAAAAATAAAAACTACCTTAAACTAGTATACATTGAAGACGACCCTAAAAATAAAGAAGACGACACAATTATTTTTCCAAATTCTTCACACAAAACAGAAACATTGAATATTTCAAAAAACTACCTCGATCAAATTGATGTGAACATACTCTCAAAAGCTATTAAAAACGCAAATCAACACGACATTGAATCAACCAAAAAGTGTCTAGAATCGGAAAAAAAGAGACAAGAATCCAAAAACAAGTGTCTAGAATTAACAAAAAAGTGTATAGGGGCGGAAAAAAAGAGTATAGAAAGCAACAAAACTAAGAGCACTGAAAGTTCATTAGACTTCTCAGACATTAGCAACAAAGGGCACACCATTTCTATAAGCCCCTCGCTGTCAGCACCAATTTGCCGCAGTGAAAATAGCAAAAATACTTCAACCCCGGAAAATCAAAAAAAACCGCAAAAATTCAAACTCGCCAATGGAGGAAGACACAATAGGACCGAATCTGCACGATGTTTCCTCAGAAAACGACAAACCAACGACAAATGAGAAAATCGTTTCTGTGGAAATCCACAATCCTATAAAAAAATCCTAGGCCCAGGAAACGGAAGAAGCCGCAGCCCAAAAAGCCAACGAAGAGATAAATAACTTCACTTCGCAATATGCCAGTATCATCACAAAAAATAATAAAATTGCTGGACGACAATTAAACATGAAAAAAACTAATATACCTGAAGACTTGAATAAAATCTCCTCTATCCCGAGCGAAGACCAAATGGAAATCTCACCACAGGAATTTCAAAATCCGAAAAAAGTCACGAAGTTTAGCAACATTCTTAAAATAAATAAAAGAAACACAGAAGTAGAGACATCAAACAAATATGATTCTCCCTCAGACTCCACCGATGACGAGGCAATAAAAATACCGGATACTAGTCAAAAAAAGAAAGAAACTGAGATTCAGGAAATTCAATAACGATGTTTCAACCTCAGAAGATGAAGTCGAAGCACCACAAACGTCCAAAAGAAAAAAGGACAATCCAAAAGCTCCCTCAAACAAATCTAATACCTCATGCCCTCCTATCATTATTGACGGAAATGTAGCTTCACACAGGGATATGGTAAACAGGCTGAAGGACGAAATTAAAAGTACCTTCGAAATTAAGTATACAAACAACTCCTCGATTGTTTTCACGAAAACGGTTGAGGATTTCGAAAAACTAAAACTGGCCCTCAGAAGAGAAAAAGTGGATCACCATACTTACTCAAGAGAAGAAGAAAAAACGCACGCTTTCGTCCTTCGAGGGTTGGCTGAAGGACTCCAGCTTACCGACATAAAAGAAGAGATGGAGAAGACGTATAAAATCCAAACAAAAGACATATTCCGGATGAGCACGAAAGGGCGACCGTTATACCTCGTTGTGACAGTTTCAAAGATCACCCTGGACAATCTAAATAAAAATGCCAGGGTCATCGAGCATACTAGAGTCCTATGGGAACACCACAGACAGAAGAAACCAATAATTCAATGCCACATTTGCCAATTGTGGGGGCATGCGACGGCCAATTATGGAAGATCACCGCGATGTCTGAAGTGCGCAGGCCCACATCTCACCCCGGAGTGTACGAAGGACCGTTCCAGACCTGCCAGATGTGCCAACTGCAATGGGGACCACCCGGCCAATGCGGACGTCTGTTCTGAATATGTCAAGCGAAGGGTTTGGCTTGAAGAGAAGATGTAGTGATCCCTTAAAAGACATTAAAGACAAAAGGACACTAACTTAGAAATAATATTTAAATTCAAGTTACTATTAATTATAATACTAATGGGACATGGTAATTATAAATTGGTTATGGTAAA
This sequence comes from Galeruca laticollis, assembly GCA_963921935.1. Lineage (NCBI taxonomy): Eukaryota > Metazoa > Arthropoda > Insecta > Coleoptera > Chrysomelidae > Galeruca > Galeruca laticollis. The sequence continues at coordinate 182,953,382 of OY998176.1, forward strand.
ATTAATGGTAAAATAGATATCGCCACTACATGGCGATCCTGCCGAACTAATGGTAAAAATTGAATGGTAATATGGTAATATGGTAATGGAAAAATGGATAGTGAAATGTATATTAATGGTAAATGGTAATAGTGAAATAGTAATCCTCCAGAACAAATGGTTATGGTAAATTATCCTGTAAGTAAATGATAAGTTATGGTACAATTGATGTTATAAGGATAGAACTATATGGTTTTCTACTTAAATTTGGGACCTTGGAGAAAAGAAACAATGGGAGGTTCATCAACCAAACAAGAAGCAAAAGAAACAGGAATTGTCAATAACACTTTCATGGTACAGCAAGATAATGTTGCGATGCACATCATGGTATTACTATACATTATAACAATAGCTTTCATCTTCAAATTCGTTTGGTCAGTATGGAAAACACACCGAAGAGCGTTGAAAAGTGATATCAACAGAAGCAATGCAATAAAGCAGGCAACAGGAACTCTCAACGTATAAATAATTTGTAAGTACACATGCATTCTATTCTTATGAACAAAGTTTTTTTTAATGTCAATAACGTGGGAAGATTTTGAGAATAAATTACGATTGATTGTAGAAGAAGTTAATAAACAGGGAAAAAGGGTTTTGAAGAAGGAAACTCCTAAAAATCCTGATATACATATAGAAGTAATTAGTAGCATAGTAGGTCTTTATAATAATTTTACTAGGTTAATAGCCAAAAATTGGAAAAATTTAGGTTCAATACAACAGGAGTATTCAAGTAGGATTAGGGATAAAGCTGAAAGGGCATTTCAAGCGTTAAATTGTATTATAGACATACCTACCTCTATATTTGAGGAAATTAATACTGTTGTATTAGAAGCAATAAGCAAACAGTTGAAAATGGCGACAAGTATGAACGATTTTTTTTAATTTTGCGAGTAAAGTTTTACCGAATGAGTTTAACGGCGAAGCAAGTAAACTAGTCATTTTTAGACTCATTGGATTTACTATAGACAAACACGAATGGTAATGAGGAAAATGTTATCCTATTGATAGAAACGAGATTAACAGGAAAAGCTAGAAGTTTAATCACAACGGAAAACTCCATGGCAGACATCAAAGATAAACTTAAAGCAGGGATATGAGGAGACAATCCAAGCCTTCTCCTAGCGAAACTTTGTAAAATAAGACAGAACGGAAAGGATGTGACACAGTATGCAACAGAAATAGAGAAACTGGCGGAAAGATTACAGGCAGCATACATATCGGAAGGGATGCCTGAACGGCTAGCTGAGAAATATACGAAAGAAGCAACGATTAAGGCAGTAACTATGAATGCCGCAACGGATGCAAGCAAAACAATAATTGCAGCGGGAAGTTTTGAAACTACACAAGAGGTACTATCAAAATTGGTTTCAGTAGAAGGTATAGTAGGACAACAACAAGTCTTACATATGAAAGATAACAGGAATTTCTTCAGGAGATCAAACGTTGACTTCAGGAATAATCACCGGAGAGGAAACAACAGAGGATTTTATAACGGTAATCATTCAAGAGGAACATCATTTCGACAGTACAATCAAGGAAACAACTACGGCAGATACGAACATTTTAATAAATATAGGAAATACAATAATAATGGAAACTACAATAGTCAAGCTAAAAATAACGTAAGAATATGTGAAATAGAAAATGAGGAAGCAAGAGAGAATCAGAAACAATTGGGGTTTTGAATAAAAAACCAAGTGAAGGAAGCAAAATTACAGAAACATATTCAGCATATTATTTAGATTTATCACTCTCTAACTTTATAGAAATTCAGACAAGTCTATCTGATAATATCTACAATTTTATATTAGATACGGGAGCAGACATTTCTCTAATAAAAATTTCTAAAAATTTTCCACATCATTTGATGGAAACAAGGAATAAAATAAATATTAAAGGGATAACCGAAGGCTCAGCTAAAACTTTAGGTCAAATATACATAAACCTCTATATCAATAACATAATATTAAGTCACTGTTTTCACGTAATGAAAGAAAATTTTCCAATACCAACAAATAGACTGATAGGAAGAGACTTCATGACAAAAAATAATTGTGTATTAGATTATTCACAATCAGAATTACATATAAATTGTAAGTCTAACAATTCAGAAACCATACAAATTTTTGGTAGTCCAGAATACGATACTTTAGCAATACTACCTAGATGTGAGGTATACAGGCTAATAGAGAACTTCAGGAATTTGAGAAAGGATACAATAGTAGAGCAACAGGAAATAGCACCAGGAGTATTTGTAGCCAGATCCATAAAATCAGGGAAAAACCCGTACGTTAGAATTTTAAATACAAATTACAAGTATTTCAGTAAAAACTAAGAATATTGAAACTTTAGATTTAGATTTATTCGATATATACACAATTAAGACTGAGAGTAGTAATAGAATGAAAGAATTAAGGAAAGCATTAAATTTAGAAGTACCGGAATATGTAAGAAACGATTTAACGAAACTGTGTGAAAATTACGAGGATATATTCGCTTTGAAGAACGATATACTAACACACAACAACTTCTATGAACAAAAGATATCAGTAATGGATGATGCACCGATATACATAAAACATTATCGAACACCACATTCACAATCAAACAGCCAAGTAGAAAAACTTATAACACAGGGAATAATTGAACCCTCAGTATCAGATTATAATAGTCCAGTATTATTAGTACCAAAGAAGTCGACGAATCAAGATAAGGCGTGGAGACTTTGTATAGATTTTAGACAGCTAAATAAGAAAATAGTCACAGATAAATTTCCTTTACCGCGGATAGATGCAACTTTAGATCAATTAGGGAGAGCAAAATGGTTTTCAGTTTTTGATCTTATGTCAGGTTTTCATCAAATACCTTTACAACAATCTTCTAGAAAATACACTTCGTTCAGTACCGAAAAAGGCTCATTTCAACTCACAAGACTACCTTTTGGGTTAAACATAAGCCCTAATAGTTTTTCACGAATGATGTCAATAGCATTCTCAGGCCTCACGCCGGAAAAAGCATTTCTTTATATGGACGATATAGTTGTTATAGGAATTTCAGAGAATCATCACTTAGCCAACCTTAAAAAAGTATTTGACGCATGTCGTAAATTTAATTTAAAATTATATCCACAAAAATGCCAATTCTTTACGCGAGAAGTAACATATTTAGGTCACAATTTATCAAAGGACGGTGTTTCACCGGATAAAGCAAAATACTCAGTCATTCAGCATTACCCAGTGACAAAAAATGCCAACGAAGTCAAGAGATTTGTTGCAATTACTATCGAAGGTTCATTCAAAATTTTGCAGAAATATGTATTCCTTTGAATAAGTTAGCGAGGAAAAATGTTAAATTCGAGTGGTCACAAGAGTGCGAAGACGCATTTCAGGTCTTTAAAATATCCAGATTTTAATAGACAATTCATATTAACTACAGACGCTTCGAATAGCGCATGTTCGGCAATTTTAAGTCAAAATTACGAAGGGATTGACCTACCCATCGCATTCGCATCACGCAGCTTCAAGAAAAGCGAGCTTAACAAACCCACCATCATAAAAGAATTATTAGCAATTCATTGGGGAATCAATCATTTTAAATGTTATTTATATGGTTCACCACATTTCATAGTAAAAACAGATCATAAGCCGCTAACGCATTTATTTGCAATGAAAGACCCGACGTCGAAACTAACGAGAATAAGAATCGATTTGGAAGAATATGATTTTGAAATACAATATGTGAAAGGTATAGAGAATTACGCGGACAGTATATCGAGAATATCCATTGAAGAACTTAAGGATTTATACATAAATAATTCACATATCTTGGCAATCACAAGAGCACAAACGCAAAAAGAAAACGTACAAACAGCAAAGGATCAAATGAATAAAGTGGAAACAAAAGAAGTAAGAATACAAAAACCTGCAGTAGTAAAAGTTTTAAATAACCTTGAAGCACATAAATTACCAATTTTACACTTTGAAAACAACCGTATCTCACTTAGGATGAGCATCCGGATCAATAATAAATTGAAATTTAGTGAAGCCTTAAATACCGGTTTACACAACTTCGACCTAGGACGAACGTTGGAAAAGCTTGAAGAGCTATCGGTAAGAAATGAAGTAAAAAGAATGAAAATATATACAAATGATGATATATTTAAAAAGTGCACAGTAGAAGAATTTATAGAAGTAGGAAATCAAAGATTAAAAAGTATTCAAGTATGTATATGCGACGTACCAAAAACGGTACAGCAGAAAGAAGAGATTCAAAAGATATTAGAAAGATATCACAATGATCCAATGTTTGGGAGACATGTAGGAAATAATAGATTATTGAAGAAACTAAGAGCAAATTTCAAGTGGAAAAACATGGAGAAAGACGTAAGGAAATACGTAAAAAATTGTCACAAATGTCAAGTGAATAAGGCAAAGCCCAGTCACAAAGAAAAATTTGTTATAACAGATACATCTATAAAACCGTTTGATATTATTTAGATAGACACAATAGGTCCGTTTGTAGAGAGTAACAACGGGAATCGTTATTGCATTACGATATTATGCGAATTAACTAAGTACGCAGTTATGATACCAGTTCAGAATAAAGAAGCACACACAATAGCAATAGCAATTTTCGACAACTTTATACCAAATTACGGATTAATGAAAGAAATAAGAACAGATCAAGGGACGGAATATAAGAACGAAATAATGAAGAATTTAGCAGAACTATTAAATATAAAACATAATTTTTTAACAGCATACCACCACGAAACAATAGGCAGTTGCGAAAGATTACATAGGACATTTAACGAATATATAAGAAATTTTATCAAAGATTCTAGGGATAACTGGTGTGAGTTTGTAAGAATGTTCGCATATTGTTATAATACAACACCAAATACGTATCACGGATACACTCCTTTTGAGTTATTATATGGGAGATAACCCAATTTGCCAGAATTTTTAAACGCAAAAATTGAACCGTGTTACAATTTTGAAAAATATGATAATGAATTGATATAAATTACAATACGCTAATGAAAGGGCCAGACAGTTTTTAATAAATAATAAATTAAGTAGAGTTAATAATAGCGAAAATGTTTCTTCACCCGTAAATTTTAAAATAGGAGAAATAGTTATTCTAAAAAATGAAGCAAAAAACAAATTCACATTATCTAGGTCCGTTTAAAATAACGGGAGTCAGGGGGGTAAATTGTGAGATTACATCTCCAGACAAAAAGCAACAAATTGTTCATAAGAATCGATTGTTTGTATACAAAGAGCGGAAACAATTGTAAATAAGTGAAGTATGTTGATAAACGAACAAGTAGTGTTTAGTAAACAAAGATAAAACAAAAACATTCATAAAAACAGTTATAGGTATAAGTGATATCGAAAAATTAAAATGATAATTTTTCTCTTCCAAGAGGGGATGCTGTAGTGATCCCTTAAAAGACATTAAAGACAAAAGGACACTAACTTAGAAATAATATTTAAATTCAGGTTAATATTAATTATAGTATTTAGGGAGCATTGGTCAGCCATGGTCAATGTCATTTATCAAGGAAAGCTTGTTTTTGTTATTTTATAAACAGACATGTACAGTTTATAGACGGAGGTCGGATGTGTAGTAAAACACAACTATGTTTCCTATATAATGGGTGTGAACGAACCAGGATGATATTATTGTTATTAATACTTTGAATAAGTCGTTTTGATATGTATAATCGTGTATTTTTAAATGTATTAAACTTGAACCCAGTGCTTTTATAAATGTGTTATTGTTTAATTCTGTTCCCGAATACAGGTTGCTAAGTAAGTGGTTTCCTCCATAATAATATGCCTTTATGGTAAACGTCGAGTATACGAGGGACCCTTACTAAGTAACCACCACAAAGAGAGCACAAAATCAAGATCAAAAATCTTCAACTGCCCCCCAAAGTTCATACCAGCCCCCATCCCATCAGTAAATCCTTGGACCAACAAGACAAACTCTATCCTCACTAGCCAAACTGAATTTCCCAGTCTTCTCTCAAAACCATCCCTAAAACAACCCTCTAAAAATCAACCCTCTCAAAATCAACCCCCTCAAACCCAAAGAGCACAAACGAACCAAGCCTCAAATGACATAGCCAAATTCTCTGAGCTGCACAGCCTAGTCAACCTGGAGGAACTATCCCGAGCCGTGACGGACCTTATTCTGGAGATGAGGAAAGCAACAACCAAGATTGAAAAATTCCAAATATACAACAACTTTGTTGCCGGCATAGACAACTATGACATCTAGGCAGGTAGGTGGAAAAACAGTCTCTCAAAAACGATACAATCTTAAAATTATTTTCTGTAACATACAAGGAGTTTTTAACAAACTTCATTTAATTCGCCACTTTCTCGACATTCAAAAACCAGATATTTTCTTTCTAATCGAGACGTTCCTAAAACCAAACAAAGTTATAAATTTCAAAAACCCAGATTATTGTCTTTTCAGACAAGTCCGCCCCACTGATGCCCGTGGTGGCGGTATCGCTCTACTAATCAAAAAAGGCATAAATTTCAAAATCTTGCAGCAAAACACTTCCTCAATTGAGCATATCGCTATACTTTTCAATAATCAAATTAAAATAGTTGGTGCCTACAACCCACCCACAAATAAATTACGTGATGTTGACTTGCATAACATCATGAATTCTCATAATAAAGTTTTACTGGTGTGGGATCTTAATTGTAGACACCCCCAATGGGATAAATTTGTACAATATCCCAACGTAAATGGAAGTACTCTCCTGAAATTCTGCGATAATAATGAAAGCAATATTTTTAACACATATGATCCCACCTACTTTCCTTTCTCTAACCACGCCCCTAGCACCATCGACATTGCTGTTGGAAAAAATATAAACAATATATCTAAAATAAAAACCCTAAACGACCTAAATTCCGATCATGACCCTGTCCTTATTCACCTGAAACTATCCCACACAATACAACACCCCTCAAATCACACATACGATTACACCACCACTAGCTGGGTAAAATTTAGAAAATACATCAACAACAACATAAATATTACAGACAAAATAATAAACTCAGAACACCTCACCAAGACAATCAAAAACCTACAAGACACAATCATATCTGCTAGAAATCACACAACCACCATTAAACCTAAACTATCCCCTCAAAACATCCTTCTTGATTACATAATTACACTCATACACAATAAAAACCGAATAAGAAAAAGATGGCAATGTACCAGAAATGAAGAAGATCGATCCCTACTAAAATACTACCAAAATACAATCAACACCCTCATTAGAGAACACAAAAACCAAAACTGGAATAATTTCTTAAAAACATTAAAACCGGAAGTCAATTCACTCTGGAAAATTACTAGATTTTTCAAAAATCCGAGAAAGGGCATATCTAGCATAGAGGTAAATGGACATACATACACAGATATGAAGGAAATTGCGCAGAATTTCGGAGAGTACTTTCAAAATAATTTCACAAATCATTCACCTCACACAGACTTTCATCGACACATATCACACACATTAAAACAACACTTAAATTCAATACCCTTACTAAACACAAAAAATTTAGCGTCATATACAGAAATTCATAACACTATATAAAATCTTAAAAACAAAACTGCCCCAGGACATGACGGTATATCCAATTTACTGTTGAAAAATCTGCCTAAAGAGGCTATTGTAGGTACAATTAACCTATATAGTCAATTTCATAATTAAAAACGGCATTTACCCCGATATGCTCAAGATTGCAAATGTCATACCCATAATGAAAGCAAATAAACAACCACGTTATGTAGATAGTTATCGACCAATATCATTATTAAACAATATAGCAAAGGTGATCGACAAAATCATTCTTAAGCGATTGCAAGATTTCATTGAAAAACATAAGTTATTACCCCCCGAGCAATACGGTTTCCGAAGTGGCCATAGTACTATAGCACAGACAATTAGAGTCATAAATTATATAAGAGAAGGCTTTCCGGATAAAAATAAAGCAATTATGGTCGCGATCGACATACAAAAAGCCTTCGACTCCGTATGGCTCGAGGGTCTAATTTTCAAGTTAATTCAACTGAAAGTTCCTAATTATTTAATTAAAATAATAAACTCATACGTCACAAATAGAAAATTTTTCTCAAAAATCAATGATTATACTGCTGGACCCTACTCCATACAGGCGGGAGTCCCGCAGGGATCAGTGTTATCACCTTTGCTGTATTCTCTATTTATCCAGGATATCCCAACATCCCCAAACCTGTTTACTGCCATGTACGCGGACGATACTTGTTTTGTAGCATCTGCAAAAAAACCCAACACCGCACTCAACATAGTACAAACACATATTAACACACAAATTATACCCTATTTTAACAAACAAAAACTTAACATAAACGCCTCCAAAACAGAGTATTTATTACTCAGGAGAATCACGAGGAAAGAGAACCCATTGCAGTCTCAACTTTGTGTAAACGGTCACAGTATCCCCCCGAGTACTACGCTAAGATACCTAGGTTACACCATTCAAGGTAATAACAACGCAAAAGCACACATAAACTGTCAAGTACACAAAGCTAAGACTGCAATGAGCGGACTCTATCCCCTCATCTGCAAACACAGTCATCTCACCACTCATAACAAACTACTTATATACAGATAAATCATTAGACCAATCTTTACATACTCAGCACCAGTTTACTACACAGGAACAAAACTTTTACGCACTGCAGGTGGTACAAAATAAGTGTCTGAGAATGGCAATTAAACACAACGCAATCTACCACAAAAACCCTAAAAATACGTGGTTGCATGAGAAAGCCGACATGCCCACTATCAGAGACTTCATCACTGAAATATCCAACAATTTTCATAGTAATTGTCTGCCAGATGATCTTCGACATGCTCTCAAAGACGCAAATCGCGCAGAAGGCATCCGCGATAGTGGGTGTAGGCTTTTGCATGGATCGCTAATTACATAACATAGTTGTTAAGTCACAAACCCACATTGCTTCAAACAGGGGTATCTTCAGGACGGTATAAATAACCAAACTGAACGACACCAATCACTTCCAAAAATAAAATTAATTGAAATAATTGTCTGACATGCTGCCTCTCCAAATCTAATAAACCCCCTATCAAGTATTGAGACCCTGTTTTTCAGCTGCTTTTCAGGGATAACCTAGCCGAAAGATTCTGGGAGTCATATCTATATGCCGGGGACAAAGGAAGTTATATTAAGGAAAAATATTGGATTATGCGGTTTCCGCAAGGAGCCAAAATCAAACAGCAGGAACTACACAGGAAACAGGATGAAGAGCCAGACCATCGGCATTTATCTATTTTGTCAATCTGTAACCTGTATATTGGGAATGTAAATATCTTTAATAAAGACTATTTTTAATAATAATAATCCCGATAATGCTCCTCCAGCGCCAGTCCATCGCCTGAGGAAGGTGATACAGCAAGAGCGGGTCACTGATACAAACCTGTTCACCGCGACTTCGCCGGCAACGTGGACGCCTCCACCAGAAGACCAACCAACCCCATGTTCTGACGAACTTTTTAGTTCGACAGTTCAATCACTACACTTGGAAGTGTAAATTGTTTCTCTCGAAACAACTACTATTTATGAAAATAATAAACAGTGTTAATCTTGTTTTTATTTCAGCCAACACACAAGCAAGCCACACCATCCGAAGAGGGAAGGACATTTAGCATCTAGGTAAATATAAAACTCCTGAAAGCTAATAAGTCAGGAAACCTTTAACTAGGGAGGCAACTCCCTCCGGCAGTGAGTCCGCTGTCGATATTAGCTTTCGACCCCATTCCATAATACACTCAATCCTAAAATGTCCTCCAGACGCACCCGTAGCAGCAAAGCTACCAAACCTGCCCCAACCTCCACTTCCAAATATACTCGAGAAGAAGTCCAAGCATGGAATGACTCAATCACCCCTTCTCACCCCAACTTCAACCCCGCCAACTACAAAGCCCATCTAGACTTCTGCAACTCCCCCGAAGGGATAAGAATTTTCTCACAAGTTTTACCTTCTGCCACCTCATCTGAAAACAAAACACCAACACCCAACAAATCACACTCAACACCATCTCCAACTCCACTTTCCGAGAAAGAATTCCCTCTTCTCACACCCACAAAACAAAATAAACCATCTTCACACACTTCCAAACAAACTCACTCTCACACAACGCCATCCTCTTCCTCTTCCAAATAAACACCCGTAGACAAACCCACCTCCTACACATCACCCACGAGATCTTACGCTTCCTCCGTAAGATCTCAATCACCAACACCCTCCGTCATCCAACAATTACACGCCCCCGACGAGGACGGTTTCACCCTCGTCGGTAAAACCAAATCCCGACCTACAACACCGACACCTATCAACATTCCTACAACAACCCACACCAACAACAACACACCAATACAAACCCTGAACCTCAGAAATCTCCCTACACAATACGCCACACAAAAATCCCTCTACACTCTCCTCAACACCTTCGAACTCCTTCACGGCCACATCCTCTATTTGAAAGTAAATTTCAACCGAACCGCCTCACTCAAAACGTCCTCCCCTAAGTCAGTCTCAACTATTCTGAGACAAATCCACAACTCCACTGGTGATAACAACACCATCATAAACGTTCTGAACTCCACCGAACGTCCACCCCGCCCGGCCAACAAAACCCTCATTCCCACCTACACTCTCGTTTGCAGAAACGTAGACGCCTCGGTCAGCCTCGAAGAATTCGAAGAAATTCTTCACGACCAACAAATCCCTTTCCTCAAAACTTGGCGAATCATCGCCAAGGCCACCAATAAACCAACATCGATGTTCCGTATCGTCACCACATCCGACATCCGAAAACCATTATCACCAGGTCGTCACCTCCGGCATTACATTTCATGGCCTACCACATCAGTGCGAGCCATCCAACACCAATCCACTGCCCCCAGTCCCCAAATATTGCAGTCGTTGTACGCAAACCGAACACTCCTCTGACACTTGTCGGTCTAAACCGATATGCCCTTCCTGCGGCCAAACTGGCCACCAAACCGAGAATTGCCCCACGTCCAAAACCCCTAAATGCACGAATTGCGGTGGTCCTCACCCCGCCTTCCACCCTCGCTGCCCCCACAGGCTATCGACACCCAAAACCCCCCAAGAGACTGCACCAGTCATTCTCGAAAAGCCACCAACTCCGTACGACCTCTCACCTGACTCCAAAATCCTAATCGAAATACTCACTGTCACACTCATGAATGCCATCCCCAACTCAAGAGACGTCATAGCCGAAACACTTCGCTTTTTAATACCTTCCATGTATCAACACAACTGCTCTATAACAAATATAGACAGGCGTGCTCACTTTGCTTTCACTCCCATCAGGAGTGAAAGCGATTCAATTTGATCCGCGAGCCACATCCACCCCGTCGGTGCTGCAGGTTTTTCACGTTTTTTCCTGCAGCATAGTGAATTTATTCGCTAGCCAAATGGGCCGACGTACGACGAAGTTTTTGGATTTATTATTATTGTTATTCCTCGGTGCCAGCTCACTCATCACAATATTTTAAACAATCATTTTAAAATCTCAAATCCAACATTTTAAGAAATAAACAAAAAAATTTACTCAATATTCAATAAATTTTCAATTTTTTTATTTTTTTCAAAATTTCACATTCAAGGTACCACACCTCACATAAACACAACTTTTCAACAAATTCCTCACCTCGAATTCGAGAAAAGCCAGTCGCCACCACCCCACATCATCCACGTATCTTTCAATGTCTCCTAGTCACTTTTCCAACAAATTTCCAATTAAACTCAAAAAAAAATTCCAAAATCCATTCCCAACGTTTCATATCAACTCTTATGACACAGGAGACACAAAACCCCCAAAAACATTTTCATCTTCCAACAATTCAATCATCCACCTCGCCTCTATTAACTATCCGCAACGCAACGTGGTTCGTCTTATTCATTTTCCACCTTTTCTAGACACTTTTAAATTCCCCATTCCCTCATCTTCAAAACCACGTTCGCATAAAAAACATCCAATTTCGACGCTGATTGTTTCTGCCTCTCTCTCCGGTTGATCTCTAGCAAAGACACACAATTCTCCCACAAAACCAAACATAACTTCAATTTGCATACACCTTTTTCCTCAACTTCCCAGACACTTTTCTAAAACTGAATTTTCAGCCCTACTTCAAACAAGCCAAGTCAATACGCGCACACAAACCACCCTCAAAAACACCCCCAACCAGCCCAGAAGAGGATACGAATCCTATAACAGGGCCACACACCAAACAAAAACTAACCCAAATAAACACTACAAGCCCCAACTTCAAAAATCCATGAACTTCTCTCTCTCTCTCTCTCTCTCTCTCTCTCTCTCTCCCCGATAATGCTCATTCGATTACAGTTCATTGCTCAAAGTGCTTACGAAAAAAAAACTTTTAGATTTATGACGAGTCTCTTTGTGAATATTGTAAAACATGTTGCTACTCTAATAGGGCTTATAACATCTGATTATAATGAACAACAAGCGACTAAAGGGCTTATGGAGTGTAGGAAAGCTATAAAGAAACTAAATAATGCGTTACGGAGTGCACATAATATTGGGGAAAAGCAGCATATCCTAACTAATATAACTCAAATAAAATCGTTTCGTAACCAATTTAAATATATTCAGAAACATGGTGGAGGCCTATCATCTCGTTCGGAGACTGCAAAACATCGTGTAAAATGGGATGGAATGGCCTAGAACCCGCCTAGCTCCTTTACTAAATATGGTCATTTAGCCCTGGTTTTAAGTACACTACACCTAAGATGAGAAATATGAGATTTATTTGTATTCTCATAAACAACCACATATTACATGCTTCAACAGTTTTAACAGACTTTAGCTCTTTTAAATTCTTAGCCACAAGTATTAAGATACCTCCACTGCCTCTGCCCCTTTGTTTATCTTTTAAAGCTTGGCTATGATAAAAGCTGTAGTTATTTAAAAAGTTAGGAAGCCCAGGATCAGAGAAGGTGGTCCAAGTTTCTACAAGACCTATTATTGGAAATTTACAAAAATTATTAATTTTTTGGCAATCAAAATAATGCAAATTGTTCATGCATTGACAGTTCCAGAATAATATATTTTTTTATTCATATGTGAAAACTCTAGTCCGCTATTTTTAACAGTTAGTGTATTTTTCTTCGTTAATCGTCTTCTTTTTGGGATTTGCCTTGACGCTAAAGAAGTATGTGCCAGATTTCCAGATTCGTCACCTTCCGAAGCTGAGTCTTCATGGTATCTGCTCTGCGTGGAATATTCTTGAATCATCTATTGAGTGTGACATCTGAGGTTCATTGTGCTGTTTACATGTACTTTATTATTTCTAATACGAACATCCATTCCTTGTGCCTTGAGGTTCGTTGCAGTCTTTCTGTTCTTCATGTTCTTAATTAAGTCCTCTTTAGAGAGATCTTCATTAACGTTAAAGGAGGTTCCTTTTAAGTTGTACAGGTTTTCATAACTTCATATTTTTTTGTGTAGCGATAAAAAACTTAAAAGATTGGCCGGTTTTTATTCTCTTTTCTACCCATTCTATGGATGTAATTTACTTCATTGCAATTTAAATTAACTTTAATCTCCTTCCTGCAGAAATCCATAATAATCTCTAGTAACTTCCCATTGTGTTTTTCAGTTTGTGGTATTCCTTTGAAAACTAAATTATTTTTCTGTTTGAGTGCATCGTTTTCTAAAAACTTTTTATCAAAATCTGTTCGGAGCTTGTTGACATTAGAAGTTAATTCGTCTTTTAATGATTTTATTCCATTCTTTATTTCCGATGAGAAATTAGTTAGCTGTATTGATAATGTTTCTGAATTTTTTTGCAACGCAGCTTCTATATTGGTATTCATCAGTTGTACTTTTAATCTCAATAAAGGTAAGGCTTGAAATATGCCTTCGTAAATTGAATAAATCTGGCAATAGCGGCATACAAAATCCGGAAAACAGTCATTATGATAACAACTAATTAACCTGGATCAAGCTCAAATTCCGTAGATAATGTTGGAATTTTATTGAAAGTGGTATAATTAGCGCAAAGAAAGAGATTTTTAACAAACAGGTGCGTGCAGGTTAATCATATTTTGCCGATTTGCTTCAGCTTTTGTTTTAAATACACTTATTTTTGATAAATTTCACCAAAATCACACCTCACAAAACAAACATGTTGTATATACAGAGCATGTATTCAAATATTTTTGTCTAATAAGATTACATTTAGGAAAAAGTATACAAAAGAATGATAATACAAATAAATAACTGTCATTAAATGTGATGTCTCTGAACTAATTCTCCGTCTATTTGAATGCATTTTTCAATTTTATTTTATTCTGTTCAGCAACTCGCTACTCGTTCTGGGACTCCTGGGCGTTTTTTTAAACTTTATTTTTTACATACCCCAAAAATAAAAATCGACCTGTATAAGGGAGGGACCTGTATAAGGTAGCAACAGCTCGAAAGGGCTGTTTCTTCCTATACAGCGCATATGAAATTTTGGTTCAATCAACGACGAAAATTTTTTGAATTATGGATGGATACACCATCTAGCTGAAAATATATATCCTGACTGACATTAAGAGGACGATTATGAATTTCATCCCATAATTCTGCTTAGGAAAAGTTAAGCGTTTAATGATTCGTTAAATAAAAAGGGACCAATTATTCGATCTTCTAAAGTCCCACATCAGATATTTACTTTCTGAGGTCTTTATAATTTGTAAACAATGAGGATTATCTGAGCGCAGAATCTACAATTTTAGGAAGATATAACGCCATTAGTAGTAAATGTAGCCTCATCAGTAAACACAATTTTTTGTTAGAAAATGTCTATCATTTGAAAAATTATCTTGCGCCCGGTGGCAATAGTCCAATCTTTCATTATTATTAACTTCTTTTAATGTACGTGAAAACTTTGGTTTATAGGCCTTAATCCTGTGACGCGCGAAACATCCTCTAATTTTATCCTTGGCAATATTACGCTCAGTTGATAAATTGCAAAGGCTCATGCATAGATTTAATCGATGGGCCTACAATAATATATCGTTATCATTACGATACGGGTATATTCGATGAGGTTCACCACTAGGATTGATTTTAATAACCCTTCCAGTTTCATTAATAAAAGCATCTATTGCAGCTACTTTTCCGTGGGTAACGAGATCACGTTGAGGATGTCTAAAGATAAACTCTACAGTAACTTCTCAGCTGCTACGACTATGATCTCTGAACAAACGGAGTATTTCGATTTTTTCTCTTAAAGTCATTGGAATTTTCAATCTGAGATAGTAACAAGAATGCAAAAAAATAAAAAATTACTGACATTTAACACACGTCAAAATATTACTTTTCAAGGCACACTAAATATCGAATTTAAAAGAAAAACTTGCATTGTATAGATCAAAACAATTAAAAATGTGGATTTTGTCATGAAAATCGGGATATGGGCTAAAATAATGGTTTTCTAATATTTTTTTTCGAAATCTTTAACGCGAAGCAAAATATCGAGAATTGGTTCTATTTGTCAACTCTTAGTAGGCCGGGTATAAATTTTCAGTTGATTATCTAATAATGTGGCCCATCTGCAAATCTGAATTCCTTCAAATGAGTAAAATATAGACTAGTTGTTTTCTACAATAAATTAGTCTCTAGTGTCTGTACATTTAAAATAAATCCACACCGAATACAAAATCGAAATTAAATATCTGTGGTAACCGTCACCCTTAGAGATGAAAGGAGAAATCAGAGTTACATTGCTCAGCAACTCAATGTGAATCTGTCTATCATTAGTAGGGCTTTAAGTCGACTCAAGGAAACAGGGCAGCATACGAGAAGATCAGTCCCAGGACGTCCAAGGGTTACCGTCCCTATACAGAACCGTTTCCTTCGATTATTAACGCTTAGAACAAGGACTGTAACCACACCATATTCACAAAATAGATGCCCATCAAGTTCGTGCAAGTCCTGATACTGTAAGAAGAAGGCTTCGTGAGAGTAGTCTGACTCCCCATCAAGCCACAACAGCACCGTTACTAATTGCAAATCATAGCAGAGAAAGACTACTGTTTGCTCAAGATCATGTAAGTTGGGCAGAAGACGATTGGGCCAGAGAAGACGCGAAGAAGAGCGATATTCCCAGTGTAACATTCTTCCTAGAGTGAACTATGGAAGCGGAGCAGTAATAATGTGTGGATGTGTGGAGGAATTTCTTTGGGTACACGTATGAAGTTGATACTTATTCAAAATAAAGCTCCCACTGCTCGAAAGTATATAGAGTCAGTTTTAGAACCTCATGTTATGTCATATGCCCTTATATTGGAGAACATTTTCTGTTTATGTAGGATAGTGTACGGCTCCTCATTGTTATAATTGTACAGTAGTATTTGGAAGAGGTGTAAAATTATACAATGGAATGACCAGCTATAAGTCATGATCTGAACCCCATAAAACACATATGGGATAATATGGTCAGAAGAATTTCAACCCGTCAAAACCCTAGATGAAGTTAGCACTACCCCAATTTATGTATGGGAGAATCTACCACAAAATATCATTAAGAATCACATTCTTAACATGCCAAAAAGATGTCAAGATGTTATTCGTGCACGTGGTGGAAATACGAGGTACTGAAAACAAAAATTAGTGCAGTTGATAACAAATCTAATCGCGTTCTGATTTTACCCTTAAAAATCATACTTGAGGATGTCAATCCGGTTGTCATGTGGATAGAATTTCTGTATGACAATAAATATCGATAAAGTGAGGTTTCCAAAAAACAATTTCGATTTTTCTGATCTAATAATGCTTTCTTTAATCCGTTTTTCACAGACTTGACCGAATTTTCCGCTAACCCGTTAATAGAAGGATGAAAAGGCGGTGAAGACACAAATCTTACCCCGTTGCGCCATAAAAAATAACAAAAACTTTCTGAACTACAGTGTGCTCCATTATCTGTCTCAACGATATTCGGTATTCTAAATCTGGAAAAACATTCTCTTAATCGAGAAATCGTTGACTCAGAATCGGTATTATCCATTATGAAAACTTCAGGCCATTTCGAGTACGTATCAACAATGATTAAAAACATCCTACCTCGAATAAGACGAAGAAAATCAGAATTTTTCTTCTGAAGAAACTAGTTTGACATTTGATTTTTAAGTCCTGCTTTTGATGGATCTGGGCGAACTTAACAACAGATGTTACAATTATTAACTTTTTGCGCGATATCAAAATCTAATGAAGGCCACCAGAAATATGAACTTGCATTAGATTTCACCTTTGACATGCCCTTATGATTATTATGAAATTCATTAAGAAGTTGTTCTCTAAGAGTAGTGGGAATCACTGACCTGTAGCCCCACGTAATATTTCCTTGTTCCAGAAATAACTCATTCTTTCTAGTGACAATTGGTTCTAAAAGCAGATTTTTAATTTTATTAGGAACACCGCACCTAATATAAATAAAACAAGCGCCCAGCAGTACATCCTTCCCTGTCTCGGAACGAATTTTAATTTAATCAACTGGTAACGAACTTTCTACCATTCTTAAATAATCATATTCAGGTTCATGATTCACACTGTCCCCATCAGATAATGAAAGTCGTGATAAAGCATCTGCTTTATAGTTTTGAGTTCCACAAATAAAACGAGATATGTAATCAGCACTAGCCAAAAACAATGACCATCTTTGAATATATCCAGCCGCCATTTTAAGCAAACTTTTGTAACACCAAACAAAGCTTGTAACAGCTTATGATAGCTTAAAATTTCAAACTTTCGTCCGGGTAAGTATTGATACTGTTTTGATACAGACCAATAAATAGCTTACGCTTCTTTCTTTATAATCGAGTAGTTTTCTTCGGCTTTCGTAAAAACACGCGAAATATAACTAATTGGTCTTTCTACTCCATCCGGCATAACATGTAATAAAAATCCTCCCAAGCCATACTCACTAGCATCACACGCTAAACGAACTGGATTATCTGAATCAAAATGAACTAATATTCTATCTGAAGCTAATTATTGTTTTGCGTAATTATATGCTTCTTCACAATCTTGTGTCCATTTAAATTATTTACTTTTGCCAGCTGTCATATAACGTGTAGTGAACACAATGCATTACCTTTAGAATAAGTCCTTATTCTACAGAAAATAACTGATATAAAAGTATTGACAACTGTGTAACATAACTGACAATGTCGTGGATATATTCAAGAGGGTAATATTATGACATTCTTCCCGCCTTCTTATTTCTCGAGGAAGTCTTCTAAATATTGAGGACACCTTCGTGTCCTAACTGGCCTATCGATATTCAGTACTGCGTCTTGATTGTTCTGTTCTTGAATGGAGTGGTCTTGAATCAGATGGTCTTGATTTTCTTGAATGCTTTGGTCTCGACTTTCGTGAATGATTTGGTATTGATTTTGATGCTCTTGATTTGAATGGACTTGATCTTATATGACAAAATTAACATCGCAGCGAATTAATGATGTCTCCTCGAGGAGCTAAATGCCGAGATGAAACTGTCTTTTCTTCTCCATTTTCCAGTCGGATATGGGAGTATTCTGAGTTGGCTTCTAGGAGTTGGACTTCGTCAACTAAGGGTTCGTATTTATTCGAACGGACAAATCTCTTTAATAGTATTGGTCTGGCTGCAGCTAGCCATGTAGGAACTGACGATCCATAAGTTGAGCGTCTCACATATTTGAACATACGTTCTTGTGGGGCCGAGTTGATAGCAGTACATAAAAGAGATCTAATAGAGTGACGAGAATACACTAGAACCTGCTCCCACTGGTTTATTTTCAAATTTTGAGATTTTAAAGCCAACTGGATGTTTTGCCATATAATTCCATTACATCGCACTGACCATTACCCTGAGGATTATAGGGAGTCGTGCGACTTGAAGCAATACCATGAGACTCTAAAAATGACTCAAGTTCACGGGACATAAAAGAAGTACCTTGGTCAGAATGAACATATGTCGGAGTGCCAAATGAAGAAAATATTTGACGCAAACATTAGATAACTGTAGAGGATGATATGTCTGAACATGGAAATGGGAATCTGGAAAATTCATCAACAACGGTTAGTTAGTACTTATTTCTTGAAGATGAAGGCAAGGGACCTTTAAAATCCAAATTGAGACGTTCACATGGTGAGGTGCCTTTGATTAACGTTCCTTCATTTTTATGAAATTTTGGTTTACTTTCAGCACAAACAGGACATGAGGAGGTAATTTGACGGACGTCTTCCACAGAATAACGGAGATTTTTGCAGCGTATTCTATGTAAAAACCGGGTAATACCAGGATGACACAAAGAAGAATGTAAATCAAATAATTTCTTTTGATCAGCCGATGACATGATTGCAGAAGTAATACGGCAAAATACATCAGCTACCGTGTTTTGACTTCTTGGTCTGTGAACGATATCATACTTCGAGCATGACAATTCCAAACGCCAACGTTGAATTTTTTCATTTTTGATTTTGGAAAAGGACTTCTTATTAAACATAAACGCCACTGACTTCTGATCCGTAATGAGTTGAAAATGTCTACCAAATAAAAAATGTCGCCACTTTTTCAGTGCTTCTACTATTGCGTACGCTTCTTTTTCAACTGACGAATGCTTCTATTCCTGAAAGGACAAGGGTCTTGAGAAAAATGAGACTGGTCTTCCTGATTGGGATATTTGAGCAACTATCGCAAATTCTGAGGCATCGGTTTCAACAGTTAACATAGCGTCGTCATCAATTGAAGAAATCGAAGAGTTGGCTATGCCTTGTTTAAGCTGTCTAAATGCCAAAATTGCTTTTTCAGACAATGGAAAACTTGTGCTGTATGCTAGCGGCTGAATTTTTTCGGAAAATTTAGGAACCCATTTAGAGTAGTGTGCAAACATTCCTAGAATTCTTCGAAGAGAAGTTGTAGTATCAGGTACTGGTAAATTCAAGAGATGCTCAAGTCATTCTGAGTCCGGCTTCATAGTTTTGTCGCATATTAAATAACCGATAATGTAAATCGATTTGAGAGAAAATCTTAATTTTGTTTCATTCATTGTTAAGCGGTACTTCTTAATGACATCCAAAAATTTTTGGAAATCTTGATCATGTTCTTCTTGTGAGTTGCCGCAAACAGTGACGTCATCCAGATAAGCATAGACGATTTTGAGATTTTATTTCTTGATGATACTGTCGACGGTTCGTTGGAAACAAGCGACTCCATTGGTAACACCAAACGGAATTTGAGTGAATTGGTACAAATTTCCACAAGCTTCAAATGCTGTGTTGATCTTTTCTTCATCTTTAATTGGAATTTGGTAATGGGCACTGCGGAGGTCAATTGTACTAAAAACGGAATATTTCGAAATTTGGTTTACAATGTCTTCTACCCGTGGCAATGGGTATGCATCCAATAATGTATATTTATTTATGGTTTGAGAATAGTCAATACACATACGTTTCTTGTGGTTTTCACTTGAAGTTACCAGAGGTTGAGCTCGCCAAGGGGAGATACTGGGTTCTATGATCTTTTCTTTTAGAAGATGTTTGATTTCTTGCTCAATAAAGTTGAGGTCTGAAGTTGTTAATCGACGAGATTTTATTACGATTGGTTTGCAATTAAACATCAAATTTGAAAATAGACTGTACGGTTGAACATTTGCTACTGCTAAATTGCATATTGATAGGGTAATTTGTCACCTCCAAAAAGAATTTCGAGTCGGGAATGTTGCTTCAGAATATCATGACAAATGATCACTTCAGTGCAGAGTTCATCAAGGACTAAAAGCTTTACATTTGAATAAATGTTATCCAAAATTTGTAGGCGTACAATACAATATCCAAGAGCTTGCGACGTGAGAGATGTTGAAGCCATTTTAACAATAATTCTTGATGGAATGACACAAATTTGGATAAACAACTAGGAGAAACAGCAGAAATTGTAGACAAAATGGCAGCAGATGTTTTCTGAATTCTTTTGGTGTTACTTGATCTACACACAGTTGAAAAATGAACTCCTTTATTGCAGGAATTGCAAATTGCATTTTTAGCAGGACATTGTTCGCGCAGGTATCTATCTCTGCCACAAAAGAAACATTTCTGAAAAGATGCAACAGCCGCTAACTGCCTGGTTGATGAATTTTCAGAATCTTGTGACGGTTCTGCGTTTTATAAAACGGCATCACTTGAATCAAAAGTTGATGAATGTGATTCAGCATGTTACTTGGCTATTTCCAACGCTCTTGTAGTATCAAACGCTTGAATTAAGCTCAAAAAAGAGTGCTCTAGAAGCCGCTGTCTAATTTGTGGTGAACTTAAACTACTGATAAATGAGTCACGGATACAATCATCTCTATTCTGTTCGGCCGTGACAGCTTTAAATTTGCAGCCTTTGCTCATCTACTTCAAAGTTTGTAAATATTGGTCAATTGACGCACCCGCTAGCTGTCTTCTTGATGAGAGAGAATATCGAGAAAATATTTCATTTTTGGATTTTACGTAGCGGCTGTCAAGGGTTTTTTATGGCATCTTCATACGTTGTACTTTCACTAATGGACTAGAAAACGACTGGACTCACGTAGTTTATTAGTAGATTCAGCTTCTTCGTGTTGTCCTTCGCATCTGCCGCTTCCAGAAAATTTACGATCTGTACCAATGATTCCAAAGTTCACCTACGTTTCTGTGTGTAACATCTATATCTAAGCGATCAGGGCGAAGTAGCTTATCCATTCAACATTTTCTGTAGAATAAATTGTAGTGAATAGAATGGATTACCTTTAGAGTAATGCTTTATAGAGAAAATAACTGACATAAAATTATTGACAACTTTGTAACATAACTCACAATGTCATGGATATGATCAAGAGGGTAATATTATGACATAACGGTTTTGACTTTCCTTGTAAATTTTTACAAAATTGCGAATAATAATTTATCATACCACACCAAGCCCTAATTTCTGTAACATTCTTAATTCTGGATGAATTTACTATTGCGCTTACTTTTTCCTTATCTTTTTCCGAACCTAAATTAGGAATTTTATAACCTAAATAAAGAAATATGTTCTTTGAAAATGCACACTTTTTGCAATCAATATAAATCCGGCCCTGTCTAATCTGTTCAAAACCTCTTCTAGATTTTCAAAATGTTCGGCCTCGTTTTTCGCGGTAACCACATCATAGTCCAAAAAATGCTACTGTGCACCCCTGTACAACTTTTTCCACAATATTTTGAAAAATGGAACATGCAGATTTCGTTCCATAAGGTAATCTTTTAATTTTATAAATTCTCCAGAATATACTCCAAGATAATTTTTACACTTGGAATTCTGATGAAAAGCGAAATATTACCCTCTCGAATAACAATTTTTCGTGAATAGGTTTTAAGACTACACTGGTGCTCTCCAACGGTAACTAATTTAACTTTTCATGGTAAACCTTCTAAGGTAAAATTATAAGAATCTTAAGAGATAATACAAAGGTTGGTAATCTGAGTGTTCCTCAAATAAATAACTTTTATCGATTTTCTGCTTTTCTTTACAAGCTGCCAATATATGTCTCTCTTCCCACATTTTTTACAACCAAAGTTTTTGTATTTACATTTGCCTGAGGTGCGGTTGATTTTGTTACAAAAATTGCCTCTTAATTCTACCTCACTTTCACTTCCTGCATTTTATCAGGCTTTTTATATTTTAACCATTACTCTTAAAAATAGCACTTTTATTCACAAATTTTTGCACCTTATTTTTTCCTCTATTACCCTTGCTACATACCACATACAAACTTTTCTTACATAAAATGTTGGCCAAAATCACACTGCGTGGCAGTAATTTGAACTTTAATGTACCATACTGCCTCCTGATCTTGCCATAAACTGTCAAAAACAATACTTTTTCCATAAATAAATAATCTAGGCTTAAAATAATCTCTCAATTGAGTCATAAGTTCCTACAATCTCGTAAACTCCCTCACTTAAAAATGTGAGTGAAACATTAACTTGTCTTGATGCCTCTATAATATTTGCTGCAATATATTGTTCCAGCCTCTCCTGGAAGACTCCAAAATCATCTTCTTGCTTGAACACGTCCAAAGAAGACATTTCCGGTAATCATAATATTAACAATTGTTTGCTGCATAACATCGCTTTCGCCCCTATTATTATCTGTTGTGTATTTTCATGAGTATCCAGCTTTGGTGGCATACTTAACAATCGACCCGTTACTGCAACTTAACCTTAGAAAAGTTTACTGCAACATTGTCTCAATGTTTACCTCGTCGCCAAATATTGTAGTGTCGTAAATAATTCAGAACTGGCAGCTGTCTTAACCTATGAATGTCAAGATACTACACACAGTATATATTACCAATCAGAATACCTACAAACGACGAACTGGTTTCATCAAAATCAAATCCTGTATAATTTTTCTACCATTAGTTTCAAAAAGATTAAAATTGCAATTTAGCATTTATTAATGTTATACTATGGAATACAATACCTGTAACTATTTTTCGATTCTTCATTTCATATCCCTTAGCTGTCATGTCCTCTAAAATTAGATATTCATATGGAGCCACATTCGATGTTTGGTAACATTTCGGTCCTGGATAGAAAATATCTTCCAAACCAAGTTTTTCCTGGAACCTTTTCAGTTCCGGAAAAACTTGTTCGTACATAAAAATCTCTCGTTCATGCAAAATCTCAATTTTAGTATATTTTCTAAATTCCTCAGCTTGTGGTGCATTTTTTATTATTAAATTTAAGATTCTAGGATTTACAGCTTGATCGTTGTTTTCTGTGACTGTCACTTTGGTCAAAACACCTAAGTAATTGTCTCCTTTGGAAGAACCTTTTGAAAAGCTCAAGTCATAATCCTTGAATTCTAGTTTCTGTTCAATAAAATCTTGTAAGCTATTTTGGATTTCTTTTGGCAGCATTTCCTGTAGTTCAAGATTAATAATTAGAATTAGATTTAGGTCAGATAAAGTCGATTTCAACTTTCTCTATTTGTTAATCAGGTAAGGAGCCAGATCACCAATCATTTTTATATATTCAAGGTTAAGTACATTAAAATGAAATCAAAGGTACTATTCAAGAACCAACAAAAAATACCAGTTAAGTGAATTACTGGAAGATTAAATCGGGACCATAAACTTGTTTGTAACGTTAGCACCAGCAGTGATCTCCCTTAGTATGTATCGTAAACCTGATTAATTTGAATATACTGAATACTGTAGATACATTCCCCAAGATTTAGGAATAATTATTAATTTTCCAATTTTTAGAGGATTTTCCACTCAAAAGTATTTGAATCCAAAAAATTATCATCTTGCACAAATTATTTTTTGATTAACAGCCAGTTTCACCACCTTCTAATGGGTGTCTTATAGTTTAAACGGAAGTTTTGTCCCTTCTTATTTTATGCCAAGTGACAAAGACAAAAGTTGTGATTGAGGTATCTAACACTTGTCAGAAGGTGGTGAAGCTGGTGGTGAGAATATTTTTGAAATAGTATCCATAATTAGTTCCTCAACTGTTCGCACTGATCTACATACACCCATAATTTAATTGATGCATTTATAGTTGCTGCAAAAGTTACACGCTGTTAAAATGGCAGTGTTAGTGGACTGAACATTCCAAATATATCTGCCCAATTCTATATATTAATGAACATTGAACCTCTAAAAATAAATACTAAGAGACACAAAACTAGCTGCCACATCCAAACAATATAAATTTATTTGGACGAAAAATGGCGTGCTATTTGAACGAAAATATATCAGATCCCGACTAATAAAAATCTTTCCTGATAGAGATACTTAAAAACTGGTTTAAAGGACACTGTTATATCAATTGACCTTATATTTTCATCCTTTTCTTTTATAACTGTTGATTCTACTTTATTTTTCTTACATCAAAACGTGAATTCATAAACTGACATTATATACTCAGTGACATAGGAACCCGAACATCCAGTAAATATTATTTTATTTCAAAAATATTTCACATACATGTTTATCGCAAAAGTCTTAAAAGTCGTTTTAGACTACGCAGTTTCTTGTACAAGATCTGGAACGACAATTTGTTTGGCAGCAAATGTATCCTGTTTTAAGGCTGCGATATAACGCTAAATTATTTACGATCTGTCACAAAATTTATATCATTGTATTTTGGCGCGTAAATGTTAAGTTTTGCGAATATTCGCAAGTTTGACGACATTTTGCAAAGAGAAGTTAACGCTGTTAAAAAAACTAGAAAAAACTCAAAGTACATATAACGAACAATAAAAACACTTAAAATTCAAAACTCAAAGTCCAAGTAAGGATCCATAAAAAACACTGAAAATTCACAAGAATAAATTTAAAAAACGTTGAAACAACTATAACATGAATTATTTTTAGGTCATTTCTTTTGACTTATGACATGACAGAGACTCATACACCCATTTTAGTTAGGGATAAATGGAAAAACCTTACTTGCCAAATTTTGACGCAGGTGGGCACCGATTAATTTTGGGGTTTCCGAGCTTGCGGTATATAGCAAATAAATTCGTGATATATCGCAGATGGGGCCGAGCCTTTATACTGTACACTATATTGTTCAAGAAATAGTTCGTGATTCTGCGCAGTTCATTGTTTTCTCCTTGTCTAATGTCAAAAATAAAACATACCCTAAATAACAACAAAAACCCTCAATCGCCTACAAAAATCTAACAAACAAGAAGCATAAACGTTGATAAACGCGAAACTGTAAAAATTCAACAATCAACTAGGTTAGGTTACAGGTGAATTTTCTAATATTCACGATAATATGCCATATAGGCTATGAATATCGATAATTATTTCATCGGCTCGCGAAACCATTGCTAATAAAGTTGATAATTCACCTAATAAATATCCTGGACCAGATGAACAGCCTACCCACTTTAATAAAAATTGTAGGGAATTACAAGTAGAGCATTTATATCTGTTATTTAATAGAAACCTTAATGCCGATAACTTAAGGTAGCTTTTATTACTCCAACTTACAAATTCTCAAATAAAATATGAATTATAGACCTATTCTGCAATCAAATATTTATAGTCAGATGTTTCAAAGTGTAATTTTAATTCAATATTAAACAATCCAGTTTCATGAAGAAACGCTCAGTCGAAACAAATTTATTTTTATACATTGAATACATACTCAAAAATATGAATGAGAGACTGAACGTTGATTCCGTATATACAGATTTTGGTAAGACATTTGATAAAATAGATTATTCGATCCATGTTTCATCTCTAGTCGGTTTACATGATATACTGGAAATACTAATTTGTAAAGCTGAGGCATTGGTAGACTATAGCATTATACTTCAGCCATAAAATATCAATTATAACAATGGAACAAAATAAATCTCGACTATTTAGTATCGAATGAACCAGATCTGAACTGTACAAAAGTGAAAATATAACAGATTTTAGTACCTGATCCCCAATGAACTCTGAAAATAGCTTCAACCGGCAAAAATAGATTTTGTTCCAAAGTTGATCCGATAAATATAACAAAAAAGGTCGGATCGATTCAAATAGCTACTCCTGCATGTTGATCACAATTTCTTTTTTCACCAAAGAACGCCAAAACCATACAGAACATAACTTGTCCACACAAACACAATCATTATTTTGATGCAGAACTGTCTAGTACAGTGGTAAATTGTTAAAAACTCGTTCATCCTATTAGAATCCAATGAAGACGTTTATCGTAAAAGAAAATAAAAAACCCCAAAGATGAATCTCGAATCATTTCCCAAAGCAATTAAAATAATGCTGATGAATTTGAGACTTCTAGCCAATAGAGCTAGAAGAAAGGGTTGACATTTGATTCATTATCCTCATTATTATAGTATAGGCCAAGCTACAGATATTTGGAATGAATGACAAGCATAAGATATTCGACATGTTATAAATATACTTAGAGAGTGCTCTACAAGCATCAGCAATCAAAAAAGAATGTACCATTGCAGAATAACTAAAATCTCCAAAATTAGACTTCAAGAGAAAATTGCAGCTGTTGACTGAAATATGAGGAAATACAATAGCTTTGCTCCTAGGTTTTACACCCTTACTTGGTAATACCGTACTGCGGACCGCTAATGAGCAAGAAATATGCGTGTCAGCGGTTGTCACTCTTTTTGGTGGCCTTTTTTTCTTTTTGCGTGAAGTACCCTTGAGTCTCTTTGTTGCTTGTTGTTTGCATATCACGCATTATTCGTACATCTTGTTGTTGTTTCATTACTATGAGTCGGAAGTTTCAGACAGGCCTCCGTGTCGATGTTGGTTGTTCTCTCGAAAATTCGAGATCTTCCAATATTGCTGACACAAATATTGCGCTTGGCTGTCCTGTTGAAATCCGTTATATATTTTCTCATGTTTCAGTCAACAACTTTGCTTCCAGGTTTCACAACCTTATTTAGTTATACCGTATTGACGTTTCCACTCCGTTTCAGTAACTCTTTTCCCTCTGCGTGATTTATTTTCAACTTTGCGTCTAAAGCTACAATCGGATGTACTAATGACGTCACCACGTTCGTGTACATGACGTCATCAATTTTTTTTAAATGGAACAACATATTTTTGTCTTTATATTAAAATTTCCCAATAATAGAGCATTATAAAAATGTATAATACTTAGAGTCGAAAATTTTTGGTTTATGAATTAGAGAAATGGTTTACGACGTTTTGACAGTTCGATTTCTCGAAAACTGTTTGTAAGACAAGTATGAAATTTGGCAGTTATAAACAATCGAAACTGACGCTTATATTTATTATAAAATGATCTCCGTTGTTCCTGTCATTTCGGGTCACGTGTCCCCAACATAATTTTTTTAAATGGGACAACCGGTATAATATTACAATTTTGGGTATATCATTCAAAAGGAAATTCAACAATACCACACTTGTCATCATTATGTTGTGCAGTAATGATAATAGGGGCAATTAAATGAACATCTGTATAAATTATTTTATTAAAAAATGTAGCATATGTTATGTGTTATCAATATATTCTATAACTGACCAAAAAAAGTGAGGATATGCTCCATCTTGCTGCCACTACATTGTCTGCCTTTCATGTAAGGGAATATCTTTAAGTAATTCTGCAAGAGTATTTTGAAGAAAATCTAAATATCTTAGCCCCGTTAATGTTCCTTAATGATCAACCGACCGTTAAATAAACCACACCAAACATTGATTCCCCATATTGTTTGAAAATTGGTTTCGCTCATCCACTTTGGATTCTCCTGCGAAAATAATGACAATTAAGACGATTAACAATACCATTGTTATGACATCTACTTTCATCACTCCATAATATTTTTTCTAAAACAGAAGGGTCATCATTACTTTCGACTAACATTTCAGCAATAAAATTTATTCTCCTTTCAGAATCTGCAGGAACCAAACCTTGTGTTGAATGTATTTTATAACTTCTACTTATTCGTAATTCTTGTTCAAGAAATTGTATTGAGGTGTGTGGATTTACCTGAAGATAAGCCAAAATATTTATCACATTCATCTGTCTGAGCGGTTTTTGTCGAGGAACTTGATTTTTACCGCTTGGAAAAGCTTTCGTTCGACATAGATAAAAGTATTTTTGCTTGGAGTTATTCTACGAGGAAAACGATTTCTGTACAAACCTTGAGCATGAGTCTTCTTGCTTTTTCCACATTCTCCATAAATAAGTAGCATGTCAACATATTTATAGCAAGTAAAAATTGAAGTCATTAGTTACTTATTATTACAGTAACTTCACAAGATTATGACTAATAATTAATGACAGTTCTTGAATAAACTTCACCTAACAATAATTAATGACAACCTATGTTGTTGCTACTATAGTTATTTGTTTCATAGCCACCTAAATTTTTCAGTGCAAGATATTGGGGCCCGTGACCCGAAATGACAGGGAAAACGGAAGTCATTTTATAATAAATATAAGCATCAGGTTCGACTGTTTATATCTGCCAACTTATTATCATTACTACACAATACAATGATGACAAGTGTGGTATCGTTGAATTTGTTTTTGAATGATATATAAAAAATTGCAATAATATACCGATTGTTCCATTTAAAAAAATTATGTTGGGGTCCCGTGACCCGAAATTACAGGGAAAATGGAAGTCATTTTATAATAAATATAAGCATCAGGTTCGACTGTTTATATCTGCCAAATTTCATATATGTCATATGAACAGTTTTCGAGAATTTGGACTGTCAAAACGTCGTGGGACACCCTGTATATTAGAAATTTTGAATCGAAAATTTCATTGATAGGACTAGACGAATAAATTCTTAATTTTCTTTAAGTTGGAATAATTAACACAAGACACGATAATTTCAAAAATCAAATTAACTGTTTAAAGTGCATGCCGTTGACTTCCTGGCAATAACCAAGACGGTTTCTAAATTCCTCCAACTCTCTAGTTAATGTTTCTAGGCGATTCAGTCTTACCTCATTGCGAATTCTCTGTTTCAAATATTCGATACTGTTAGGCCTCTTGAAGTACACTTTAGATTTAAGATAACCCCAAAAGTAAAAATCAAGGGTAGTTAGATCAGGAAATCTTGCTAGCCACTCTATAAATCCTCTCCTACCTACCTATTTGTTGGGGAAAATAGTATCGGTACTCGCGCATAATGTGGTGGTGCGCCGTCCTGTTGAAACCATGTTAAATTACTAGGTACTTGACAATTTTGGTTATCTGGATATAACCCGGCAATAGCTGTAATAATATTATTTTGTAACATTTCTAAATATTTTTGAGATGTCGTCGTTCCCCAATGTTGTTGCCAACAATATTGACTGGATCGTTGGAGGAATTTAGAAACCATCTTGGTTATTACCAGTAAGTAAACGGCAATCACTTTGAACAATTAATGTAATTTTTATTTTTACATGTATTGTGTTAATTACAAGTATTCTAACTGAAATAAAATCAAAAATTCATTAGTGCAGTCCTTTCAATGGAATTTTAGTTTCAAAATTTCTGATATACCATTTGCTTCTAAATCACAAACCAATGATTTTGGACTATAAGTATTATTCATTTTTGTAATCATCTATTATTGGGAAATTCAAAAATAAAGAGAAAAATATGTTGTTCCATTTTAAAAAAATTCGACGGCGTCATGTACACGAAAGTGGTGACGTCATTAGTACATCCAATCATAACGTAAGCTGCGCTGTTGAAAGTTGAAAATAAAAGTTGAACAGTGAAAGCATTTTGTTCAAATACCGTTAGACAGAAAAATATTCAAATTATTCCATTCCATATATTTATAAAGTTATGTAGTAGATAATATTACTTATATTATTGGTGGAGCTTCTAAGTGGCCTGAGTAAATGAAATAAATTACATAAAATGCAAATAAAATAGGTACTATACTTTGCAGTAACTTTCTTAACTCTAAATCTGTGCTTACTTAATATTATTATTTAACCAAAATTTGCAGCAACTTTCTAAACTCTAAATCTGAGCTTGGTCGATCTTATTATTGAACCAAAAATATTGATTGTGTGCGTTATGGATTCTTTTCTTTCCAATTAATCAGGAAACAATACTAGTTTATCGGAGACTCACTTTTGAATAATATCTTCAGGATATTTTTTTAGTTCCAGTTCATCAATCTAGTTTCTAATTAAACTTATGTAGGTTATTGTGTACTCAATTCCAATATTCGCAAGTATCTGGCCTACAAAGATTCCGTTATATTCTCGATAATTCATTTTCTAAATATCTACCTGACTGAACCAATTCATATTTTTTTAATTAACATTATTCTTTCAACTTGATCAGAGTTTCATTTGTAGGTATTTCGGAAAAAGTAACAACCTAACTGAGAATGCGTTTTCTAAAAGAATCGTCACTCATAGTTCCGTCCTTTTGAAAAACTGTTTGGTGGCTGAATATCATTGACACACCGGAAGATAGATAATTAATTATTAGAGGCAACTACTGATGAATTTTTATTTAATACGTAGATTTGTGAATGTAGTTAATCAAAATTGGAATAAAACTATAATTATGAAAATCCGAAGGAAACTATTTGTTTCAATTTCTAATTTCCTCGGTTCATTTAAATTATGCCGTAAGATTGAAGTAAAAAGTTAATTTGTTTCAAAATTGAATGGTATAGTAACATCGATCTTTAATATTATTAAAAATCATGACAAAATTTCAAATTGTGTGATAATTTGAAGGTTTTACCTAATGAAATTTAGCATATTTCAATGTATTCACTTGCTTTTTGTTTGAAATGACTTCCTACAATTCCAGTATATCCTCATGAATCGAAACTCTTTAATTTTCTTCTACTGCTGTTTGGAGTTAGATATATTTCGATATTATTGAAACGTAAAAGTTTGATTTGTAAAAGACTTCTACTATATCCTGATAATAGCGCTGGTTCCACAATTCGCTTGGAAACTGAGAATAAAAATTATCCTTCATGCACAGAAAAATCGTTTTATTAGCTGAAAATGGACGGAACCCACTAACTATTTCTAAACGTGACTGTCAGCTTTTGAATTGCGATTCTCGTAAAAGTGCAAATATAAACAACATAATTCTCGAGTTTTTTAGATTGATTTGGTTTCCCGATTTAACGGATTATCTCATCTCATCTTATGTATTATATATTATTCACAACGAGTAGGTAAAAATATGTATAGATATTGACTCACAGAAGTGTGACAAATTAATCATATCGAATTGTGTAGGTACTATTTGCAATACGAGACTAACATTTCATAACGCAATTCATATTAGTTTTCAAGAGTTATTATAAATTGTTAGCAGCATGCTCATAGCTTCAACACCCACACAATTAATCCTTTTCTGTAGGTGACTAATTTGAGAAATTCCTAAGCTAAGGGCAGTTGTAATTATCTAATTCTTTCTAATTTTTTATTCCCACTGAAAAATCTCATATTTGTCAGTTACAGTTTTTTCATAATACTTTTTATTATTTCTCTGAAGAATTTTTTCAGACAACCATACTAAATAATGTGTATTAAGTTTGAGCACATAATTTTGTCGACTTGTATGAAAAAATTTATATGTATCATTGAATAGTACCTATGCGGTGTTGATCAATTCTATGTAATAAAGTGATTAAGTACATAACTTTGGCTACCTACTTCTACTTTATCCTGTTATTTTTAATACTTATGTAAATGGCTAGTAATCTCGATATTGACCTTATCTGATATTTGTGGAGGTAATTAAATATGCCTATCGTAAAGATAATATAGTTAAGCGTAATGTAAAATACAAACAAGGCCCGCTCATACTTCGAAGACGGATCTGGTAATGACTTATCACTCGCTAGTAATTACTCTTGATTTGATTGTAAATAATTGCAAATAATAATTACAATATTAATTTAAATATGTACTATTTAAATATTTTAGAAGAATCAGTAATACATTGAAATTGACATTTTTTCGAATGCATTTTATACCACATACCTGATATGATTGGTTACCTCTCTATCATATACCACACTATTATTAGATACACTTATCTACTCAATTTAAACTAAAACATAAATGCAATCTAGAACTGCAAAACACATATGTACTGAACTTATTCGTTGAATGAGATAAACGTTTATCTTGTAACGAACTTGAAACATTATTACCTTCGAATGTTATTGACCTGGCGTAAAAAAACCTTACAAAACCGTTTCCATGACTGTTTTGCATAATCACCAGAATATCGCGATTTTATAATGTTGATATAAAATGTATAACGTATTGTTCAACTTATTTTGATACAATCCGTCTCAAGTGGGATTGCAAAACCTATACCGATTGCATCCATAACGTGCCGCATAAAAAATTAATATTTCTCAAAATAATTACAGCAAATTTTTTGGTCCGTTAATGGAACTGGTATTATTATAAACAAACAGGTCAATGTAACTAATGAAGTTATTTCCTCGCATCTGGAGTACTGTGTAGGGCTTTGTTACTGTTTTCCCAGCGCCACTAACAAGTAACACTATTATACAAAGCATTTCAATGGAAACTATTCACCCTATATATATCTGAAGGCACCAGTTTTATAAAAAATGGAAAACTACCTCAAAAATCAAATGAAGGGGATGTCGTTTTGCCTGTATGTACTCGTTATAATTTCCCCCCTCCTTCCTATCGCCGCCTCACCCATTTTTAAATGAAACACCATGTACATTTTCTGTATTCTCCTATATAATGAGATTCCAAACATGTATAATGCCTAAAGTGAAAAGTAAATCATTTGGGAGTTACGGATAATTTAAAGTTACCTATTAATTTTCACGCCTGAACGCGACAACCAATTAAACGATGTTTTTTGTTGAGACAAAAGCATACCGACCGAAAAATTGTTGTTCGATATTTTTTAAAACAGTGACATTTATTTACCTTTGAATATTAGAAAGAAGTTATAGTTCTATAGTACGAGAATAAAAAATCTGCAAGAGTCACAGATATAGGTACTGTTTAATACTTGGACGAATAATAGTACCTAATGTTGCTCATTCCGGAAAAACTGTTACAGTTAGTTACCAATGAAAAACATCAACAACAATGAGGCTACGGGAGTGCCGTAGTGCAATATACATTATAAGAAGCACAATCAATATTACAAATTACATAATAATAGAGTATTAAAGGCTTAAAATGATGATGCAAACCGCATGTGTATATCTTTGTTTGCCTTACTCTATGTAACTGTGTTATGATGCGCAGTTCATTGTATTTAAGTTCTATAAGAAAAATAATAAATCGTATGATTACAAAAACGCCATCTAGCGATCTAAGTAAATATTTTATTCAAGTCCTGCAATAGAAGCCTCTTTCTGTTACAATATTGGATGATGTTCAATTTATTATTTTTGTTTTATGTTTAATCTTGGATCATCAAACTCATCTATTATATCCATAATCATTCAATTTATTAGGTGAAAAAAAAATAACCAAAAATGCAATTGCCAAATATAAAATCCAAAAAAATTCAACTTTTCTATGTTAGATATCAGATAGTTAGATATATTTGGAATATATGGTGTAGTAAACACAATTATCGTAGATATTCCGACAAATAACTAATATAATATACAGTGTGAACCATATGGAATTTTTTTTAATCAAGTATTGGATTTTATGAGAAAAAGTTATTCTTGATAATAAGGACTGTATGGACCGCAACTTAAAATGCATCAGATATCAATTATTCTCAAAAAATGGGAATTTCGTTCAAGAGTAAAGTACCTTTATTTTACCATTACAGAAGAATGTAATAACATAATTTTGAATTAAACGGTATATTCAAATATGCAATTACAACCATTTAGCATGAAAATTCAGGTTTTGTGATTATTTACTAATCATTCTATATTTATTATACTGGCTTATACAATTTAACGTAATCTAGAATACACTAACATGAAACAGAAAGCATCACTCCAAATTCAATGTCTTCATTGGCAACCCGATTTCAGCGTTTAATTTTAATTTTTTTTCAATACTTCGACTGGTCTTGAATTTATTAAATAATTTTGTAACCGTTGAATGCGCAATATTTCTATGTCTATTATTAATAATAATTGCTGGTTCTCAATGTCTTTTGTAATTTTCTCCATCAGTGAACAAACCAAAAATACAATTGCCAAATATAAAAACCAAAAAAATTCAACTTTTCTATGTTAGATATCAGAGAGTTAGTAAGATATATTTGGAATAAAATGCGTAGTAAACACAATTATCGTAGATATTCCGACAAATAAATAATATAATATACAGTGTGAATCATATGGAATTTTTTTTAATCAAGTAGTTTTATGAGAAAAAGTTATTCTTGATAATAAGGACTGTATGGTCCGCAACTTAAAATGCATCAGATATCAATTATTCTCATTACAATTTAGTAAATTCGCCATTTATATAGTAATTTTATAAATACCAACTCACCCTGACACTCAGTGTCAGTGCATTATAAATTAAGTTAAATTGTAACAAGCCAGAATAATATCCAGTTTCCCTTGTGACCGGGGTTCTTGGGTTACAGGAGTCCTGGAGCGCTTACACGAATTGCGTACATGCCCTAGCTCGCCTCAATTTCAGCATCTGATCTTCTTCGGTTTCTGTACACCATCCGTTTTATCAAGTTCTGGTCAAGTCTGCCTTCGTCACCTTTTTCTTGGATGGTACTAACTTTGTTGCATCCCGAAGCTTTCGTGGATGCTTCATTTTCAAGAGGTTCTTGGTTTGCAGGAGTCCTGCGGCGCTTACACGAACTGCGTACATGTTCTAGCTTACCAGAATTCTGTAATCTGGTCATCTTCGACTTCATGTCTAACATACTTTTTATCAAGTCGACGATCTGATCCAGTATTTCGTCGTCACCTTCCTCTTGCCTGGCCCTACCTTTTTTGTATCCCGAAGCCTTCGTGGCTGATTCATATTCAGGAGCAGCGGTCAATGCATCCACCAATGTTTTGCGATGGGCCAAACGAAGCATCCTCTGCATATCGTGGTCACATAAGCCGTCAATAAAAGCCTTGATACCCAAACATTCCATCATGTTCTCTGATGGATAAGCAAATCGAACTAGTCAGACAATATCCGCTTCATACTCTCGAAGTGTTTCGTCACGTTTCCACCTTTGGTTGTTCAATTTTATTTGATACAAGTATTCTTGATGTTCATGACCATATCGCATGTCCAACCTTTTCTTCATCTGCTCGAATTTATCTGTTTCTTCAAGGGGTATCGTCTGAAGTACATCTAACGCGTCTCTCCGAAGCTCGGTGGTTAAGTTCACTACCTTCTCCTTATCGGACCAATTATTCACCTAGCGGCTGCTTCAAACTGATTTACATAATTGGTCCACGACGTCTCTCCGTCGAACGTTAGGGCCTTGACTCGGATAAAACTGCCAATATCTTCCACCTTGGGCTGTGTTTCTCGCTTGCAGAGTTTTATTTGTTCGATCTTTTTTTCTCCTGCTGGTATGTCTTGTGCTCTTAAATCTGCTATATTTATCTCTAACTCCTCGATTTACTCGTCCATCTTGTCATCTTATTCTCAATATCCGATTTAAGAAACGAAATTTTATTTTCGACGTCAGCGGCAATGTCATTTTTCATTGATAAGGTACCTGCAGAAATCTTGTCCATGTTAGCAGAAATATCGTTCTTCATTATTGAAATCTTCTCGTCCATATTAGCAGAAAAATCGACAGAAATGTAATGTTTTTCTAATTTATTCAAATAGTTTTTATCACAACGGGTGGGATAAACTTATACACACGGTATATCTTCTTACTAAATTTATTTATACACTATTCACTTATACTTAATTTGTGTACACACTTAACTTCTAATTTATATTAAACTAGATGAACCTGGCAGGCGTTGTTCAGCCAGACACTGATCACTGTTTACATGGTATGGCACTTTCCCCCACGGAAATGTCAATGTGAATTTTTTTTGATAATCTAACATTATTTTTCTAGTGAATTTCGTTGACAGACCCTAAAATATTACAATTATGATTAATTAAAACTTATTATCAAAAAAAGATAGACCATGCATAACAATTCAAAATTGTTCAAATTTCAATATTTACTATACCTACATTCAACTGATTTTTCTTTATTCAAAATTCATTTTTTTGAATTCTTCCTGTTCAAAGTTTGAATAAAATACCTATATGTTACTTTTTTCTATCATTAGTAAACGTGGTCGTAGAAAAAATATTGTGTACAACCTTTACCGCTCGCTTGATTTGCAGCTTGTATTTTGTTATTCCATGTCAGATGCGTTTTTTTTATACCACGTTTTATAGTGACTTGTATTCTATTTGACGTTTTATGTGACGTCACGCAGAAACGCGGTCGAACGAGACAAAAAGTATCCTATGTCTGTCTCCTGGTTCTAAGCTACCTCCCGCCCCCCTGCGTGAACCTTCCGACAAAGAAGATGTACGAATATCCCGTGATATGTAAACAACAACAACGAAGAGATTCATGGGTAATTCACGAAATTTGTTTCCCTGTAGAAATCCGTTGTTTTGTGTTTTCCCATGTTTCGATCAGCAGCTTTGAACCCAAGTTTCACACCCTTATTTGGTTATACCGTACTGAAGACGGCAAATGAGCCAAAAACATGCACGTCTGCGGTTACCTCTCTGTTTCAGTAGACCTTTTCTTTTTGCGTCAATTACCCATGAATATCTTTGTTGTTGTTGTTGTTGTTTACATATTCACATACACGCGATATTCGTTCATCTTTATGTTGTTTACTATGGGTCGGAAGGTTCAAGTAGGGGGGCTATATGCGCCACCTTGGTTGTTGTCCCGAAAACTCGGGAACTTCCAAATGAAGGGATAAATGTGCGTCTGGTTTCCCTTTAGCAATCCATTGTTTTCCCATGTTTCGATCAACTGCTTTGCACCCAAGTTTTACACCCATATTTGGTTATACCGTACTGAGGACGGCAAATGAGCCAGAAACATGCATGTCTGCGGTTATCACTCTGTTTCAGTCGCCCTTTTTCTTTTCGCGTGAATTACCCATGAATCTCTTTAGATACATTGTTCACTATTTAACGAACTTATGTTAAAAACAATTCACTTTTATGTATGTTCACTTGTTCACTGCTCTGCGATTTCGTAACAATACATTCGATGTTCCGGCACTACTTCGGCCTTTTCCAAAATATTTCTAACAATAACTTAATAAATACTGTGTGGAAAAACCAATTGGAATAAATTTATTATTTCGGTTACTGTACATAGTTAGAAAAAATCAGGAAACACGTCAAATGTGATATTCTTCAACGTAAAAATATGATCCCTACCTTTTTTTATGAGGGTAGTATGAACTCGTTTGAAGGGTCTCTCCGTTCGCTTTTCAAAAATGTTTTTGTTTTCAAATTTACTATGGGTCGGAAGGTTCAAGTAGGGGGGCTATATGCGCCACCTTGGTTGTTGTCCCGAAAACTCAGGAACTTCCAAATGAAGGGATAAATGTGCGTCTGGTTTCCCTTTAGCAATCCATTGTTTTCCCATGTTTCGATCAACTGCTTTGCACCCAAGTGTTACACCTATATTTGGTTATACCGTACTGAGGACGGCAAATGAGCCAGAAACATGCATGTCTGCGGTTATCACTCTGTTTCAGTCGCCCTTTTTCTTTTCGCGTGAATTACCCATGAATCTCTTCAGATACATTGTTCACTATTTAACGAACTTATGTTAAAAACAATTCACTTTTATGTATGTTCACTTGTTCACTGCTCTGCGATTTCGTAACAATACATTCGATGTTCCGGCACTACTTCGGCCTTTTCCAAAATATTTATAACAATAACTTAATAAATACTGTGTGGAAAAACCAATTGGAATAAATTTATTATTTCGGTTACTGTACATAGTTAGAAAAAATCAGGAAACACGTCAAATGTGATATTCTTCAACGTAAAAATATGATCCCTACCTTTTTTTATGAGGGTAGTATGAACTCGTTTGAAGGGTCTCTCCGTTCGCTTTTCAAAAATGTTTTTGTTTTCAAATTTATCACAATAATTATGACAAAAAAATGATACCATCTCATTTCCGAAATTCGCTACAATACTCTCAAAACTTATTTGCCGTTTAACTGCATCTCATAGTACGGGAGTTAACGATGGAAATTTCCGGGTCATTTTCGCAGGCATCATTTTTTTGTATGAGGTATATGTGTAATATATAATAGTAATATAAACGTCTGCCGGCGCACCCCCCACGACAGATGTTTACAGGAGGGTTACAATTACAACAACAAAAATTTATATCCTCATACACGAAGCTTATTGAACGTATGAGTAGAAACATAAGAAGCTTAGAAAATATCGCCTGCCACCTAAATTCCATCCACATAAGCGATCGCAAAAAAAATATGAAAAAAACGTAAACCCGCAAGGATGAAATTAATTGAGATTCTTCTTTGTATAGCAAATAAAAAAATAATAGGCTGCCACTAATAAGATACAACAAAAGTCGTCTGCCAAGCTAATGAAGTTGCGCTCGGCATATAGCGCACGAGCACCATGGTTACGACGCTGCGTCTTTATTGGCCTGATCATTATTATATTAAATTGTTGAACGGCTATCATTAAGTTGATTTAAGTTAGGTATGCACATTTGTTCAGTTAATTAACTTAAAGTCTGGTGGAGACCTTTTAGTATAGAAGTTAAGAATATATCGTTTCGTTAAAATACTTTAAGATAAAAATAAGATATTACTGTTCTACGATGTCATTCCGAGATAATCATTCATTAACTTTCATTTTATTATGTAAAAGAATCTATATTTATTATGAACATGTATATTGATGCTGAATCTTGTTTAATAACTGTGATTTCATGACCATTCATCACTATCATATTGATCGATAGAATCATCTGCTTCATCTAATATTATATCCTCAATATCAGAATTAATGATTTCAGGATCTC
This sequence comes from Galeruca laticollis, assembly GCA_963921935.1. NCBI lineage: Eukaryota > Metazoa > Arthropoda > Insecta > Coleoptera > Chrysomelidae > Galeruca > Galeruca laticollis. Next base: position 182,993,065 of record OY998176.1, read on the forward strand.
TTTCCCCTCTCTCTCTCTCTCTCTATATATATATATATATATATATATATATATATATATATATATATACTGATACACCATACGTCATGACTTCCGAAACAGATACTGGATGTACGTTCTGACTTCCGATTTCGGAGGTCACAACGTTCCCCCATAATCCAAAAATTCGTTCTGAGGTCAGAACGCTCTTTCAGTATCCCCAACGGAGGTAGTGTAGTTCCACTGTATATCACTGGCGCTAGTGTCGTTCTTTTGGGCATACCACTGGCCTGCTGTGACTTCCAGCATGTTCCTATCCTCCTTCCACTTCAGTGAACCAGTGTACATTCGTCTCTGTCGAACTATATCGCTATATACAGATGTCACGTCTTTTGCGATTTGGCATCATCGCAGGTCGCTGTGAATTATTAGAATCAGATGAATTTTCATGCACGGAGGCTACAACGGCGTATTTATCGAGTTCTCATCTAAAATAATAATAAGTGTTACAATTATGATTGGACGCACAGTTAGACCACAGATAACCCACAGATAGATGAGACACTGATTGTGGCGCCATCTAAAGAGCCCGTCGAGTAAACAACTGAGTGATGTTGGAAAGATTTCTGTAATTTTAGGTTTTGGCGGATTGGCGGTATATTCAAATATACTGTATTTTAATTATTTTATTTCAAAATAGCCATTCATAGTCCATCATTTGACATTTCATTCAATTTAACTCCATTAACTAAATAATGATTAGATGTTGAGTTAAATTAAATGAAATATCTAATGATGGACCATAAATGGTTAATTAAATTGGAAAAAATAAAACAATAATCATATAAACAATTTATTTATTTTGGTATAAACATACACAACAAATGATTTCTTTCACAAAGTACTTTTCTTAACAAACATAATGACAACAAATAAATTATAGTGTAAAAACCATGCAATAATTAAAAAATAATTTGAGTACCATACATTCTAGATTGGAGTATCATTAGATTTTCAAATGATGTTAAATCAAGATAAAAGTAGAAAATTATGGTATGATAAGTTTATATTAATTTATTATTAGACTCGTATAAACATACAGAGCTGGACAAACTGCATCAGGAGTATAACTGCTACTAACCTAATCAAAAAAAGTGTTAGAAATAAGTTTTTAACTACTATTTTTGGCAACTTTCTGTGAAAGGAAACATTTGAGTATAATTACTGTGAATGTTAGAACAAAAGTAATTAAAATATTTTTATAGGAAAATTTGTTAAATACTGCCCAGCTCTGTAAATACAAGGTGCCAAGTAATTACATATAAGAGTTCTAAACAACACTTGTGACTGTACAACATTTAAAATAATATATCTAACATTTCATTTCCACTTAAAACACATCTTTATTTCTTTACTGGAAGTATTAAATAGGTTTATAACACAAGCTTAAACCTAGTATATTGCATATTTGTATATTTCTACATTTAAAAGCATTCCGTTCTTATGAAACTATTGCATAGGGCAGTTTAAGTTACTCTGCAGCTCCTGGCAGTCTATGATTGTTAAAATGTTTCTTAAGTGCTCTTAAAAATCCCACCGTCTCATGGAGTCCTTTCTCGTTTCTGGTTGAGGTTCTACAAGTAAACACACAAAATAACAACAATAAATAAGTAAACACACAAATATGTTTGAAAATTTATGTCAACAAAAGAAAACAAAATGCGCTTACTATCGATATAATAAGTTTACATATGTTTTTGTTCTAAGCCAAAAAAATATCAAAAAATGTTTGAATGTATACATTTGTTTGGTTTTTTGATTCCCTTTTTTGAAGCTTTCGATTTTTTTAGGAATTCTTGATTTTTAACTATTTTTTTATTTTTTGTCTTTATTGGATATTTTGGATTTTTGGTTACCGCTAGACCAAATACTTAGACGTAATGCCTCAACAAAAGTTAATACTCACTTTCATTTCCCATAAATTGTCACACCATGGGCTATATATGGCAAGGGATCAATACCTTCCATCCCATAGCTGGCAGACGGAATATAGCTATAACATAAAATAAAACCCAGATTATTATTTTGTCAATGGATCATTTTAAAATGGAATTATCTGAGTATGGTGTACACACTAGATATAAATTGAGTGAATGAAAAGACGAGTACTAAGTATGTCATTTGATTAAAATTCCAGCTAAGCGCTTTCAGCCATTAGGTCATTCTGAAAGCTGTCGACAAGAGAAAAACATACAACAGGTACCATGTTCACACAATGAAATAAAATGTTTGATGTCACATTTGTTAAAATTACCCTATAAAGAGGGTGTGCACACATATCATTTAGTTGGTAATCAAATTAGACGTTTCGTTATGTGAATTACAATTATACACGCTCTTTATAGAGTAATTTTAGTTAAATAACATTTTATTTCATTGTATGTAGCAGTTACAGGGTTTGATGTTTTTTGACACGTTCTGTGAATTTTTTTCTTGACTAGAGCTTTCAGGATGGTCTAATGGATGAAACCGCTTACCTGGAATTTTAATAAAGTTACACACTCAGTACTCGTCTTTTCGTTCACTCAATTTACATTTTAAAATGTCCAAAATTATAGCATGCTATATTGAATACAATAAAACTTACCATCAATTTTTGTTAATTTCCACTCATATGGGAAGGCAAATCAAACTGTCTTAATAACCTCTCTTCGTCTTTCTCAAATCTAAAGAAACACTGTTTTTGAAAATGAAGGGATCATATCCTCCATCGTTTCTTCGTCGACAAATTTAATGATTTATTACCACTGCTTTTCAGCCATATTAATTTTATCTTCCTGGGTTGGAGGAACAAAACTGTGAAAATAAATATTTACTTTACTAATGCAGCAATTTTCAGTTTAGCTAATGTAAAGAACAACCATGATCTCTAAAGTTGTCGATTAAATTAGTAAAAATTCTCTGTGTTTTATAAAAATGAAGATAATGGTTGTTAATTGTGAAAGAAAAAATGCTCAAATTTTTTTAATAAAACTTACCGAGTACACCACTTATTACTCCTTCAGAATACACTTTGACATTGTCTTTCCAATTAATAATAATAAAGCAACGAAACAACAGATAAATATTACACTATAGCAATTAAAAAATACACCAAAATACCGTAACCTTAAAATAACCTCTACACTTGAACTAAGAAATGATAACAGTATAACATATAACATCTGGGGATGGGGACGAGCAATATGATATCGCGCATACGCAGTTATAAAAATCAATAAAATTTGATTACTAACGACGTTACAGTTTTCGTTAATTTTTTGGAATTATCTACCGATTTTAGTTACTCGACGGGCTCTATAGATGGCACGGTCTGCAGTGTCCCTAGCCTTAGTTAGACCACTTTTTAAATCTCGACGGAGTATTTCACAATAATATCACGAATTCATTGGTTTATGGAACAAATAGAAGAAGTAACAATATATGATTTTCTTTATTTGCTTGGGAAATAAAACCACTATCTTTTTTTATATTTTTATTTCAATGTTATTGAAAATAATTGAGTTTTTTTAAATTTTAGACCCTACTTGACACAAAAAATTCGACAAGTAGACAATCGATAATATTTTGAAGTTTAAGACTGCAAAAAAAGGTTTTAAAATTTTTAAGAATCATTAACAGTAGTATTTTTGTTGAAGATGATTGTGAATAAAAAATATTTTTTAAATCATAAAGATTTCTATTGAGCGCCGACGCGCATCGTTCGTTTTGAACTCGAATTCACAAATTTTTTTCAAATTTTCTTCAACTATTTGAAAGCACACTCAATTAGGAACCTGTTAACGAAAAATTGTGTTGTAAGTATTCTTTATAACGTCAAGAAAATTTATAAAGATTACGATTGTGTGCTGACGCCCATCGTTTGTTTTGAACCCGAAGCCCCAAAAATTGTACAAATTTTCTTTAACTATTTCAAAGGACCCTTAGTTAGGAATCTAATAACGAAAAATTGTGATGTAAGTATTTTTTATAACGTCAAAAAAATTCATAATGAATCGGGTTCAAAACGTTCAAAACGAACAATGGGTGTCGGCGCACTATCGTAATTTTTATGAATTTTTTTGACGTTACAAAAAATACTCACATCACAATTTTTCGTTAATAGGTTCCGAATTAAGTGTCCTTTGAAATACTTGAAGAAAATTTGAAAACTTTTTGGGGCTTCGACTTCAAAACGAACGATGCGCGTCGGCGCTCAATCGTAATTTTTAGGAATTTTTTTTGGCGTTATAAAAAATACTTACATTACAATTTTCCATTAATGGGCTCCTAATTATGTGTCCTTTGAAATAGTTAAAAGAAATTTGAAAAAATTTTGGGGCTTCGAATTCAAAACGAACGATGCGTGTCGGCGCACAATTGTAATCTTTATAATTTTTTTTGACGGTATAAAAAATACTTACATCACAATTTTTTGTCAATTGGTTTCTAATTAGGTTTTATTTGTAATAGTTGGATAATTTGTTTTTTATTTTTGGGTCTTTGATTCAGAATCCTGCAATATGTACGAGAACAAGTATTTGAAAACTTTTTACTCACTTACACTTTAATTTTTGGTAGTACAATTATGTAGCCTATTAAAATGTCATTATATGTCTCCTATATTAGCTATATTATTATTTTTGTAAAAGTACAGTTTATTTTGCAAAGAAATATTAGTGGATGGTTGAAAAAAAATCCGTGGATAATTTCACACGGGTCAATTTTTCCCAGTAAAGTCCAGAAATTGTAAAAAAAATGTGTCAAGTTGAGATCTGAAGAGGAAACAATAAATATAGAAAAAGTTAGGACAAACATTTATATTTTCAACTTTAACTTAACTTAAGTGTTTAATTTAGTATATTTACCAGAAAAACTTCTATCCTTTCAACCCGTACTCGAATGGGTATGATGCGGCGTGAATAATATACGGTAGTTACGCGCGTTGTTGCCAATTTTACCTCCGCGTGACGTTGTGGCCTCCATTTTTACGGAGGTCATTGCGCATGGGCTATATAAAATATAAATATGAAATTTTAGAGGAAATTGTTTCCCCTCTTTTGAAATTCTGATTCTAGGGGTTCCCCTCAACAAAAAACACTTTTTATATCTTCTTCAAACCCACGGGAACACCTGGATGTCAGGACGCCTCACATGTGTATCGGAGGTCACTACTTAACAGGTACCAATATATATATATATATATATATATATATATATATATATATATATAATATATGTATATATATATATATATATTATATTGCATAAATAAAAAAACAGACTTAAATAACCTTATCTATGCCTATCTTTTAGATTTTGAAAAAGAGCATTCATAACAATCTTTAAGTTTATGATAAATAAAGCAAAATTATAGTAGTTCAGGAACAAATAGTTTACCTATTGATTTATGTTTAAAATAATTTATTATAGAAATGTTCAAAAATTTTTTTCATAATCTCTTAAGATTTCAGTGAAATTGAAAAAACCGGTACAAAATTAGAAAAAAATATCTTGTCCAGGAATCCAACCTAAAAAAATAAAATTGTGTAAGCATATTACATAACAAGTTTGAGAAGAGATATATTACACATCTTAACAAAAATTGAATTATTGTGCAACTGCTGCACGCATTCAGTGAAAGCAAGAGATAAAAAGGGGTATATTAATCTGTAGTTGCTATAACGTAACATACTTTGAAACTGATTTAATAAAGTGTAACTGATACACATACATTACAGCTAGATTACAGAAAATTTATTACAATAGTTATTTAATAATATTAAAATAAATAAAAATTATACACCAAAAAATTTTTATGAAACATCACGGTAAATCAACAGAAATCCAATCTGTTTAAAAAAATTCTATCGTTTACGTGCAGTTACTTTTTCTCACGCAAGAGTGGCTGTTTCGAGTGCCTCAACCATTCCATAACGTACACTTCAAAATACTTATCTGTGAAACATATAAAGGTGTTCTGAATAGCAGCTAAAAAAACAACTGTTTTATATCAAATTGTGCCCATAGAGACCTTTGATCAGAACATCATAAACTACATCAAACTATATTTTCAGCCAATCGACTGGGACCCATTTCCCATAAGAAACATGCGGGGTTCTTCCAAGGAATAATAACATATTTTATTTCGAGAAGTGACTTTTCATGGTCTCACTCCGTTTGGCAGGTAAATTCAGGTGTGCCATGAAAATTCATACTTCTCTTCTGTATAAAATAATATATATACTATTTTCATCTTGTTATTCCCGTCCTGGAACATATTGTATTTTAACATTGTGGAATTGTAACTTAATGAGAACTAAGCATTATTAATACACTGTATACAAAAAAACTACTCATGAAGAAGAGATATGAACACATTATTAAGTTAAATGAGTTTATAATTAATTGTATCCAATCGAATATCCAATAGTTGTGTTTCTACAATATTACTTTCAATCACTTTGCCACAATAAATTTTATCAGATGAACATGGTTCATAAGCCACTTTCTATTTAGGTCAAAAATGTTCACTACTTTTCCTACAAAACCATATTTAAAAATGCAATAGCAATTAGGACTCTTAATACTGAAAGTTAAATTTTGTCATTGAACTCGTTCATAACTATCTACAAATATATCATTAATCTTCTCCACGATAATATGATGCAATAATTGAATTATGTTTGTTAATTGGAGCATTCAGTGTCATAAGTTACATATTCTTCAACTAAATTAATATACTTTTGTAAGGAATATATAGAGGTTTTCACTTCAGCGTTATTGTATACAGAACTATGAAATAAAACAATATAATCTGTTTAAAACTTCATTTATTTGAACTGATGTTCAATTTAAACTGGTTGACGCGTTTTACTAACACAGTAGTTTTCTCAAAACGAATGAAGGTATAATATAAAAATGTTTTAATATATACAGTGCATAAATACAGAATTGTATTTACTAATGTTAACAAACGTATTGAAAGAAATTACCTGGAAATCCATTCACTGAAAACACTCATAAGCTACCTTCTAGGTAAAAAGGTTTACTAAAGGATAGTGATTGATATCTATTTGGTCGTTAAGAAGGTTACCTGAATATTTATTTTCGTTAACCTCAAGGGCCTCTAATAAATTTAAACTGAAGAATTTTCCGACTACATGTAGAATTTCAAAATTAGGGTCGAAAATGTGTTGGTTTTCTAATAAATGATTTGAATAGTTATAATCTAATTTTTTTTGTAATAGCTACGTTTGTGTTCCGAAATTCTGTGCCCTGTATATATTAAAACATTTTCATATTATACCTTCATTCGTTTTAAGAAAGCTACTGTGTTAGTGAAACGCGTCAACTAGTTTAAATAAATGAAGTTTTCAACAAATTATATTTTTTTATTTCATCGTTCAGTATGGATCTTCATCAAGTAAAAGCCTCATCTATTCAATTATTGTATACAGTGTATTTTCAAATAGTAATGAGCTTTTTAGCAGACATTTTTGTTATTAAAATCTCAACAGTCTCTAATTGTCCACAAGAATATTTAGTAATTTTCTAAACCTGCAAAACTATATTGATGGCTATGACTACTACTATTGCTACTACTACAAAAACTAGAACTAGAGATATTTGATTCAATATTTTTTCTACTATTTAATACAATGTCTGTATCAGCTGAAATAGTTACATAGTTTTTACATAATTACCAAATATTTTATTTTTTTATTATTTATATAAGTAGGAATATCTTGAACATTGAACATATTTTCTTCTAGATCCAAATCTCTGCAAACATATTAGCATGTTTTATTATTAATAATGATATATACCTTATTGCAATATTAAGTTCTTTGTAGGTATAATGCATATCTATGATTTGAAATATTCTAAATCGTTTTTAAAATTTACCTACCAACTAAAATATTTTAAAAGTTGAAAATACCTGCTAAAAATGCAATTTGCAATTCCTGCAATAAAAGAGTTCATTTTTCAACTGTGTGTAGATCAAGTAACACCAAAAGAATTCAGAAAACATCTGCTGCCATTTTGTCTACAATTTCTGCTGTTTCTCCTAGTTGTTTATCCAAATTTGTGTCATTCCATCAAGAATTATTGTTAAAATGGCTTCAACATCTCTCACGTCGCAAGCTCTTGGGTATTGTATTGTACGCCTACAAATTTTGGATAACATTTATTCAAATGTAAAGCTTTTAGTCCTTGATGAACTCTGCACTGAAGTGATCATTTGTCATGATATTCTGAAGAAACATTCCCGACTCGAAATTCTTTTTGGAGGTGACAAATGTTCAACCGTTCAGACTATTTTCAAATTTGATGTTTAATTGCAAACCAATCGCAATAAAATCTCGTCGATTAACAACTTCAGACCTCAACTTTATTGAGCAAAAAATCAAACATCTTCTAAAAGGAAATATCATAGAACCCAGTATCTCCCCTTGGCGAGCTCAACCTCTGGTAACTTCAAGTGAAAACCACAAGAAACGTATGTGTATTAACTATTCTCAAACCATAAATAAATATACATTATTGGATGCATACCCATTGCCACGGGTAGAAGACATTGTAAACCAAATTTCGAAATATTCCGTTTTTAGTACAATTGACCTCCGTAGTGCCTATTACCAAATTCCAATTAAAGATGAAGAAAAGATCAACACAGCATTTGAAGCTTGTGGAAATTTGTACCAATTCACTCAAATTTCGTTTGGTGTTACCAATGGAGTCGCTTGTTTCCAACGAACCGTCGACAGTATCATCAAGAAAGAAAATCTCAAAATCGTCTATGCTTATCTGGATGACGTCACTGTTTTTACAAAAATTTTTGGGTGTAATTAAGAGGTACCGTTTAACAATGAGTGAAACGAAATTAAGATTTTCTCTCAAATCGATTTGCATTATCGGTTATTTAATATGCGACAAAACTGTGAAGCCGGACCCAGAACGACTTAAGCATCTTTTGAATTTACCAGTACCTGATACTACAACTTCTCTTCGAAGAATTCTAGGAATGTTTGCACACTACTCTAAATGGGTTCTTAAATTTTCCGAAAAAAATCAACCGCTAGCATACAGCACAAGTTCTCCATTGTCTGAAAAAGTAATTTTGGCATTTAGACAGCTCAAACAAGACATAGCCAACTCTTCGATTTCTCCAATTGATGTCGACGCTATGTTAACTGTTGAAACCGATGCCTCAGAATTTGCAATAGCTGCTCAATTATCCCAATCAGGAAGACCAGTCTCATTTTTCTCAAGAACCTTGTCCTTTCAGGAATAAAAGCATTCGTCAGCTGAAAAAGAAGCGTACGCAATAGTAGAAGCACTGAAAAAGTGGCGACTTTTTTATTTGGTACGCATTTTTAGCTCATTACGGATTAGAAGTCAGTGGCATTTATGTTTAATGAGAAGTCCTCTTCCAAAATCAAATATGAAAAAATTCAACGTTGGCGTTTGGAATTGTCATGCTAGAAGTATGATATCGTTTACAGACCAGGAAGTCAAAACACGGTAGCTGATGCATTTTCCCGTATTACTTCTGCAATCATGTCATCGGCTGATCAAAAGAAATTATTTGATTTACATTCTTCTTTGTGTCACCCTGGTATTACCCGGTTTTTCCATAGGAAACGCTGCAAAAATCTCCGTTATTTTGTGGAAGACGTCTGTCAAATTACCTCCTCATGTCCTGTTTGTGCTGAAATTAAACCAAAATTTCATAAAAATGAAGGAACGTTAATCAAAGCCACCTCACCATTTGAACGCTCAACTTATCGATAATCAGCTCCTACATGGCTAGCTGCACTAGGACCAATACAATTAAAGAGATTTGTCCGTTCGAATAAATACGAACCCTTAGTTGACGAACTCCAACTCCTAGAAGCCAACTCGGAATATGCCCATATCCGACTGGAAAATGGAGAAGAAAAGACAGTTTCAACTCGGCATTTAGCTCCTCGAGGAGACATATCATTAATTCGCTGCGGTGAAAATTTTGTCAATCAAGATCAAGTCCATTCAAATCAACAGCATCAAAATCAAGACCAAAACATTCACGAAAGTCGAGACCAAACCATTCAAGAGAATCAAGACTATCTAATCAAGACCACTCCATTCAAGAACAGAACAATCAAGGCGTAGTACTGAATATCGATAGATCAGTTAGGACACGAAGGCGTCCTCCTGATTATATTCATGACATTGTCAGTTATGTTACAAAGTTGTCAATAATTTTATGTCAGTTATTTTCTGTAGAATAAAGCCTTATTCTAAAGGTTCCCTTGTATTCACCTCATCATGTGAAGACAGGTTTGGTTACAGCCTGCACCACTTCGCCGGAAGGATGATGGCAGAGTAATCCCTAAAACTCTGGGCTGACAGAAATGATTGAACTACTGAAGCTCTATCGTGGTGAACAAATGATACAAATATAGATAAAATCCAACAGGCGAATACTATATACGATACTTAATATAACAATCCAATATATCCAATATTTCTGTGAAATTCAAATTATAAATCAATCTAGGATCTCCTTAGTATTTCCTTCATCGAGCTCCTTGCTGTGTAGAATAGCATAATTTGGGAATATTAATTTATCGATAATGGAGGCACTCTCTATAGTTTGTTGATTTGACGATATTTTAAATGGTTACTATCAATTTTCAGTAGATTTATTTTTATTTACCGAAATAGTTTTATATGTTTGATCCATTCAAATATTTCAATATATCAATACAATGACGATAACTTATGTACTACTCCATTGTTCGAGTGATATCCCCAATTTTATTATTCAATTTGAATTTTTAAATGTATGTAGTCCTCCAGTTACTATTTAAAATTGATAACAATTTATGTAAAATTTGTCCTTCTGTCTATAAAACGCCTTACGAGTATTATCTCACTAGTTATCTCACTAATTGAATAATTTTAATATATAATGTAGTTCATAATTGCATCAATACATATTACATTGAATGTCATTTTAAAAATCTTAATTTTTCTGACCATAAAAATTGGCGTACTGACTCTTTCAGATCCTTCGCCATTTCATAAATGTTTTACTTACTTTTTGTATAAGTTGAAAGAATACCTATTTAAAACTGAATAATAATAACAGATACATGAAAGTATTTTTTCGTTACTTTCGAGGGAACTATTAATTCCTATTATTTGAGATGCATTTCATACATTGGGAAGTTGTTCACGAAAACTTTTTTTTGTATGCACATGTATTGTAAAGTTACAATAGATTCCACGTGTGGCCTCCGAACGTGAAGGTATTATTTTTCGTTCGAGTGCTCATTAACGTTATCAACACAAGTGATTAGTTTTTTTGTGTCAAATATTTGCTGGCCCATATTGGTATGTATTTATTTACACTAATTACACTGTTTGATACATAAAATTAATTCTTCTATAGGCCAGTTGCTTGGTCTATACAGTTTATTAAATATTTTGGCATCCAAAATATTTTAACATGTCAACTCAACCCACTGCACGAAGCTTTGCTGCTGTTACTGAATCCAATTCAAGAAAATCAACTTTGACACCTACAACATATCCTAGAAGAAATAAAGCTATCGTAATAAATGCGCTTCCGGATACAGTTCTCTTCGATTACATCAAGGCAATAGGTGAAATTGTGACACCAAAAGGAATCACCCATGCTTCCCGTATATGTAATCAACGTATTTGCATCTTTCTCACTTCTACTTCAGTCGTTGATAACCTCCTTAAAAACAACTCTACAGTTACCGTTAAAGAAGAAATCGTCCCCATACGCAGACTTATCAGCCCCTGGAAAAGATTACTAATATATAACGTATGTCCCTCAATTCCTAATCTACTCATCGAACAGGCACTAAAAAACGATCTCGGACTTCCACTTGCATTACCCATCACCTATATTCGTACTGGCTCACCTGAAGAAGATGATTCCCATATTATAAGCTTTCGTCGGTCTATCTATGTCATACCAGACAAAGATAACTTTGAAATAGGAACTTCTGTTTTAATTCATTTCGAAAATACTGCTTTCCGGATCATCGTTACCTCAGATAAATTGGAGTGTTTCCTGTGCAAAGAATCTGGACATACTGCTGATACCTGACAAAATCCTCTTGACACTTCCTCTCTCTCCAGAACTACCCCTATCCAGAACCATTCTACCGATAATATATCTAATGATCCTACTTCCACTGATCCTACTTTCTCTACTACCCCTGTCCCTATATCCTCCACCGACAATCATTCCGCCAACACACTTCCTCCTTTAGACCAGCCTACTCCTAGTATTTCTGGTCTCAAACGACTTCATTCTACTGACTCTAGCCTCGAATCACCCCCTGTAATTATCACGTCTATCCCCCTCACACTCAGCCAAGACAAAACAGATTCACTATCTGACAACGCCTTTCGTGCCCCCAAGCCTGCCTCCAAAAAGAAAAAAAGAGTCTAAGACTCTAACAACAATTATCAGCCTCTCTGCACGCTCAATTATTGAAGATTTAACAAAAAAATACTGTACATCCTTCTCGATTACTTCAGAACAGAAGAGAAGAGAAAAAATCTTTCGGAAGCAACGATCCATTAGCTGAAGCTTACCAATTTACTTCAAACATTAAATCCCTACTTGCAGATCTTCGTCAAATTTATCATGCCATCTCCGATAGGTCACTCAAAAATCGCATTACCCGTCTAACAAAGAAAATACAATGTACCAAGAATCCCAACGATGCAATTGATTCTGCTAGCCTTGAATCTTTTAGCTCCAATGGTAGTGACTCCAATTGTTACGATACCGACCTCTTTTGATATTACTAAAAAATTCACGATAATTCGGTGGAATTGCGACGGATACTATTCTCACCTTGAACGTCTTCAACAACTTATTTCCCTCTACCACTCTGATTTCCTATTTCTTCAGGAAACTAATTCTACGTCTTCCAATATCCCTACATCAAAGGACTTCGAAGGATATCATTACATCTGAACTATCTGCTCAAGGGCCAGTGGTGGAGTATCCATATTTGTATCCAAAGATCTTTACTCAACTCATCTGCCCCTTACTACTAATCTTGAAGCCATTGCCATAACAGCCTACTGTCCCCAAAAATTAACCATTTGCTCCATATACATTCCCCCTGACTACACACTAAATGAAGAAGAGCTACTTAACTTGGTTTACGATCTCCCCCAGCCCTTTGTATTGTATATTTCAAATCATAGATATGCATTATACCTACAAAAAACTTAATACTGCAATAGGGTAAATATTATTATTAATAATAAAACATGCTCATATGTTTGCAGAGATTTGGATCTAGAAGAAAATATGTTCAATGTTCAAGATTTTCCTGAAGCTACTTACATAAATAATATAAAAATAAAATAGTTGGTAATTATGTAAAAAAAGGGGAGTAACTATTTCAGCTGATACAGGCATTGTATTAAATAGTAGAAAAAATATTGAATCAAGTATCTCTAGTTCTAGCTTTTGTAGTAGTAGCAATAGTAGTAGTCATAGCCATTAATATAGTTTTGCAGGTTTAGAAAATTTCTTTGCAATGCAGATATTATTCCTTGGTCCATAGGCTGTATCGGTGATATTGGATTGGAATATAAATAATCAGTTTCTACATTATTCAACCTAACTTCTGATATATGCGGTAAACAATTTGCACCAAATAAAAAAGGCTTTCCTATGCATCCTTACCACTTCCTTATCAGAATTAATGAGACATTATTTAAATAATTTTTTTTATTGATGCCTCATATTACCTTTTTAAAGCACGCGTCAGCGTGTTTAAATCGAACTTTCAAACACGCGCGTTTTTAAAGTCCCTATGGTAACAACAACAACTTGAGAATCGTGAGTATCAATGACAACTTTTTTTATTAGTTTTTAAATTGTATATTTTCATTGGGAACCAATCTCTTATTTGGTTTTTTCTGCAAAATTTATTTATATATTCATATATATATATTGTATCCTTTCAAATATAAATAAACTTTTTGATTATTGATCTGACAGCAGTACCCCGTAACGTCAAATAAAAATAAATACTATTTGACGTTCACGAAACTTGGCTGGGCATCGAGGACAGACTTCTATTTTTTTGTAGTAATAATATAATAATAATATTTTATGATTTCAAAGTGCACCAATAAAAAAATATTCGTGGATAACTATTTCAGCTGATACAGGCATTGTATTAAATAGTAGAAAAAATATTGAATCAAGTATCTCTAGTTCTAGCTTTTGTAGTAGTAGCAATAGTAGTAGTCATAGCCATTAATATAGTTTTGCAGGTTTAGAAAATTACTAAAAATTCTTCTAGACAATTAGAGACTGTTGAGATTTTAATAACAAAAATGTCTGCTAAAGAGCTCATTTTCATTTGAAAATACACTGTATACAATAGATGAGGCTTTTACTTGATGAAGATCCATACTGAACGATGAAGTAAAACAATATAATTTGTTTAAAGCTTCATTTATTTGAACTAATGCTCAATTTAAACAGGTTGACGCGTTTCACTAACACAGTATCTTTCTCAAAACAAATGAAGGTATAATATAAAAATGTTTTAATATATACAGTGCACAGAATTTCGGAACATAAACGTAGCTATTACAAAAAAAAATTAGATTATAACTATTCAAATCATTTATTAGAAAACCAACACATTTTCGACCCTAATTTTGAAATTCTACATGTAGTCGGTAAATCTTTTAGTTTAAATTTATTAGACATTAACAAAAATAAATATTCAGGTAACCTTCTTTGCTGATTCATTGGAAATGAATGAGAATAAGCATTTGAATAACAACCAAAGTTTTTTTTTAAAGAATTCTCCCATACATGTTATAGTATTTTACCTCTTTCTAACACTACTAAGGTAGTATATTACTGTTTTTGTTCTCGTTATTTCCATCAAATAATCGCATAGTATTTGCATTGATATAGAATTTTATTTCTGACTATGGTTTATCTGCATTTATTTCAATTGATGGAAACCAAAATAATTATATTCTCAATTTACATAAGATGCACCTTTACAGTTTATATATGTGTTTATATATATATACACAAGATGTACGAATAGTGCGTGACATATGAACAATAAACAACGAATAGATTAGTGGGTATTGCACGTAAACAGAAGAAGGGGCTACTGAAAAGAATGGTAACCGCAGACATGCATGTTTCTGGCTCATTAGCTGTCATCGGTACGGTACAACCAAAAAAAGATGTGAAACATGGGAGCAAAGGTGTTGAATGTTATATGCACCTCCGTGTCTATATTGGTTGTTGTCTCGAATATTCGAGATCTTCTAATATTACTGACACAAATGTTGTGTTTGACTATCCTGCTGAATTCTGTAATATTTTCTCATGTTTCATTCAACACCTTTGCTCCCATGTTTCACATCTTTTCTTGGTTGTACCGTACCGATGACAGCTAATGAGCCAGAAACATGCATGTCTGCGGTTACCACTCTTTTCAGTAGCCCCTTCTTCTGTTTGCGTGCAATACCCACTAATCTATTCGTTGTTTATTATATATATATGTATATATGTATGTATATATATATATATATATATATATATATATATATATATATATACATTCAAATATCTTCGCGTTAACCGTGCGTCCGTACATTGTGGTTTTTGCATTAATAACTGCGTCCTGCGACTTTCCGTGTCCGTATATGGACGCAGAATGGTCGAGAACGTAAAAGAACAAATTTTCAGCGGGACGCCCATTTGTGAGAATGGTCAACAGTTTACGTATATCGTAGTTCAGCCAAAATCCCTGTTGGTGCGCTCTTCGCGCTCTGCGTATATTGGGATGGCGCATATTTTTGTCACCATTTCGATATTTCTGCGTCCCCGAGATTTTACAGTGTTGTAGTGCTTTATCTTCCGTACTTTTATTGATAATTGGTACTGCAGGGTGACAAGAGGACGTACAAAGGTGGATATGCCATTCAGTGTTTCTTTTAGAATACATCACGTATTTCTTATGTTGGATTTCGCCTTCTCTCGACGGGTTCGGATTGGATTATTTATAGTGCAGTTTCTCAGTAGTAGATTTCCTCTTACTACTTGGTTCATAAAGAAACAGAAGGGTTTCTTGGGTTCGTGTTCCTTTCCAGAGATAAAACATGTATACTTTGGTCTATTGGCGCGCAGATTCAGACTATTGCTTAATCACGTTGAATAGGATGAAAATGTGGAGTGGTGTTGTCACAATCCTAAGTTTACCCGGCCTTGGGACTCTCCTCAGGTGGCGAATTCGGCCTTAGTTACACCATTTTTTATTTCTTCAATTGGGATAAGGTGAATCAACAAACAAAATTTCGGGATAAATGGATTTATTTGACATAAAAATAAATTCACATAAGCCGTATATTCTCAATACAATACGAACAAGGATCAGTTATTACAATAAAAATGTTCAACTCTATATTTGATGTCTACCAAAAATAAGTTAAGGACTTATCTTGGGACGACTAGGGACGTACAGCTGACAGCAGTATTCACGGGTTCTTGAGCGGGGTCGTTGTCTGGACTCTGGAGTGATATGGTCCGGTGAGTGGATCGTTGGAGGGTCCGTCAGGTCCGTAAGGGTCCGTAAAGGTTCTTAAAAGACCGTAGAGGGGCGTAGAGGTCCGTACAGGCTGCAGAGCTGTATGGAATGAAATAGAAAAACAGGAGCAACAGTACAAAATTGAAAAGGGGGAATAAAATGAACAGGTGAGGAGCTTATACTACAAAACATATAAAAATTGAATTTGATTTTCAAAATAAAACCACAGAAATCTGTTCATTCTTATCCGTCCTGTTCCTAAAATAATCAGAAAAAGCAAATTTAAATCGGTGGAAAATAACCCTATAGGGAATCTGTTATAAATTCGCTTCCTAGAATAACTTTGGACGCCACCAGATTTTTTTTAAAGGAAACGGCGAAGAAAAACTGGAAACGCCATACCAAAAACATTGTTTTTTTAAAAACGAAATATTTCAACTAAATAGAAAAATCGGAATAGAATTATTTGTAAGCACACAATTACAATTTGAAAAGATATAGAAAACTTACCAGCAAGAAGAGTTAATATCACCCACAAAATTATTTGGAAACTGAGAGCTGAAGTTGATTATCGCGAAGAATGAACAAAAGAGAGCGAATTCGACTTGAATCGTAGTTTAAGTAGATATTTAACGATGGTAAAAACGATCACCGATATGTTCCTAATATTTGAAATAAATGAATTTGGAATTAGAGGTGGAAGTAGTTGACGAATAAGTAACGCTCCAAAATAATTGATGAAAATAGGAACATGTCTCAGCGACATGTTACAGTGTTCTGGACGGTCTTAGGATTTATTTTTCCTGCAGGTTCAGAATTACGTTACATGAATGATTTCATGTAGATTGATCAGATGATCTTTCTAACTATCTATCTAATTGACAATGGCCAATCTCACAATCGAATTTTCACCCACATCTACCAACCCTATTGACAATAAATTTGATGGACGAGCTTTGTACTTACTGGCTCCATTGTATAGAAAATTGGTATGTAGGCGCTTTGGGATTGGAGATCATGTTTCAATTATAAATTGATTCTCAAAATTCAAAAGTTCAATCATAGGTTTCGTCAATATTAAACACAAATTCGATGCGACAGGGATTGTGACAGTTCCAAAAACAACGGTCTAAATGTTTATCATTGCGTAAAAGGCGACAAGTTGGCTGCTTGTCTTCTGCTGAACGTGGAGTTCTGGTTACAGTGGAAATCGGCACGAGTGCTAGTGGTACATTCATGTCACAATTGTTCGTTTTCCTAAAAGCGAGGGCAAAGCGAGAACCGTAGGATGATGCTTCTCCTAGTCGTACAGATCATTACCATCCATCAGGGTGGATGCAAACGGAAATTCGATAAATTCATGGCTTTTTCCAACCATTCTCAAGAAAATCTTGTTCTCTTTCCTTCTAGATGGCCATGCCACTAATACCAAGAATATACAACTACTTCATAGAGCTAGGTATAACGGTATTGTGTTACTGTGCTTTACAATAGCCAATACCTCCAACTATTATTCGTGATATTTGCCGTTTCATTATTTTATAATAGGCTATTCAAATATTACTTACTTACGTGCTTTAGCCAAATTCAAACATAAATTACTTTATTATTTCAAATGAAACACCCTGTATAGTTTCAATGCATGGAATAGCACATTCAGTTTTCTATCTCTAATCGATCTGAAGTTATCAACACTTTTTTTCAAATAATGTACTTTTCTCATTAATAATGTTTCATCATGTAGCCTGGTGTTAATTCTTGACATTATACTTGAATTGACTAGTGAATTATATCAACGATTCCCATGGAAACCGATGAGTCGCTGTTCCATGCTGTAAGACGAATGCCCTGTTATCAGCATAAATATAATATATAAAGTTACTAGACTGTACATTGTTTATCGTAGTTTGTAGAGTTATTATTTTGTAAAATAAACGTTTTTAAGAACCATATTTCAAGTAAATAATTTGAAAGTATTGTCAGATATTACGAATTGCATGTGAATATAAAACATCAAAGCAAAGATGTGGCTGCAGTTAGGTGGCGCACCAATGCATTTCCAATTATCTGTAAGAAATTATCTAAATAGAAAATTTCCAAATAGATGAATAGGAAGGGGAGGTCCATGCAGTTTGCCATCCAGATCCCCAGATATGACTTCGATTGATTCCTTTTTATGGGGACACAAGAAAAATATTGTAAACCCGCTTAATGGAATAACGATTTTATCCAAAAAAAATTTCAATGCCCGGGTTATTCCAATAGCCGGGCTACTTAGTCTCATGTATGTTTTATTTTTATTTTGTTACATATTTTGCTTTCTTTGGTAGATCTGTTATTTTGACTATTTCTATTTGTTAGTTTGTAAAAAGACTATAACTTTTGCATTTGTAATATGAATTTTAGATATAAATATTATTGTTAGATGCATATATTTAGCACCAACAAAATATGTATTTGTGAACTAAAATAATTTACATTTCGTGTTCCATTAAATAGTGAAATCGAAATCAACATTAGACTCACTCTCAAGAAACCTTATCACATCACAAGCTGTTTTCACTCCTGGACAAGTTGGAAAATGTACATGATTCAACTCGTCATTTTCAGTGTCCTTATCGCTCACGCTACTGTCTTCCTCATTATTCACCAGCATTTTGAAACTGTTCTTCATGGTGTTACCAGACACTTTACACTTTATTCATCGTATGAATCGCTGATAAAATATTTATTAATCTTTTGGACATTTCAGTGACCGTTGATCTTGATGTTGGATCATAAACATCCATATTTAATATAAATTTTCTTATTCATTCTTTCCTGTAATTTCTTTGCAATGCAGATATTATTCCTTGGTCCATAGGCTGTATCGGTGATATTGGATTGGAATATAAATAATCAATTTCTACATTATTCAACCTAACTTCTGATATATGCGGTAAACAATTTGCACCAAATAAAAAAGGCTTTCCTATGCATCCTTACCACTTCCTTATCAAAATTAATGAGACATTATTTAAATAATTTTTTTTATTGATGCCTCATATTACCTTTTTAAAGCACGCGTCAGCGTGTTTAAATCGAACTTTCAAACACGCGCGTTTTTTAAAGTCCCTATGGTAACAACAACAACTTGAGAAACGTGAGTATCAATGACAACTTTTTTATTAGTTTTTAAATTGTATATTTTCATTGGGAACCAATGTCTTATTTGGTTTTTTCTGCAAAATTTATTTATATATTCATATATATATTGTATCCTTTCAAATATAAATAAACTTTTTGATTATTGATCTGACAGCAGTACCCCGTAACGTCAAATAAAAATAAATACTATTTGACGTTCACGAAACTTGGCTGGGCATCGAGGACGGACTTCTATTTTTTTGTAGTAATAATATAATAATAATATTTTATGATTTCAAAGTACACCAATAAAAAAAAATTTTCGTGGATAACTGGTCTTTCAAACACTTGCTCTATTTCGAGCACTCCGGCTGCGCCATCGTGCTCGAAAAATCGCGCATGTTTGAAAGACCTCTTTATCCACTTATACTTTAATATACTATTGCAGTTATACAAGCGTTTTTTGGCTGTGTACTTTACTGGTAGAGTTTTTACATTTTTTACACACCTGGGCTTCTCAGATCTTCCTCTGACTAACATGGGTAGTTTATGACTTCTATTTGTTTTTGCACAAAAATTATAAAAAACATTTTTGACTTCCCGAGCTTTTAACCTAACGTCATTAAAACTGACATATTACTTGCGTTCGTTTGTATCAATTCCGAGAACCTTTTCTAATAGCAAACGACGTAGATGGCAGTTAATTATATCTGACAAGCATCCGTGAGACAAGGTGTTTGAGTGTCAGATTTGTCGGTGCGTTTTCAAATGTAAATTAATTCTAGAACTACGGCAAGAAACGGAGATAGTTGTCTGGCGAGATCTCATATAAACAGAAAGAGTAATAAATAATCATAAAATAAACCCCGACGTTTTACACATACAACCAAACCTTTTGCTTAAACTTTTGAACAAGTGCCACTCAAACTGTCCATCTTCATTGTGTGTAATTGTTAATAGTACACCAAACTGTGGTACAAATTGATTTAAGAAAGTGTTACGATGCTTTCGGCTGAAATATCGCGTGATGGATACGCTTCTGGGCACCTAAAAGCTCTATCGACGATTAAGATAATTACATCCTTGGGACATTTTAAGAGGTCCAACGATATCCATATGGATTTATTGATGCTCTAGTAGGCTTGAAAACTTTTGTTTTTTGACATGGATAATCACATTGAACCTATTTCTCTATGTTTCGATTCATTGCAGAGCGGAAATATTTTCCTTTAATCATTTTAGTGGATATATCCCGGATGAGATGAGCTATGTAATTTTTAAAAACACTAAAGCGTAAATCTTTCGGAATATAAGGCCTTTGTATGTTATGTGATACTTCACACCACTATTTGATATCAGGAATATCAACTGAAATATATTTTAATTCGAATTTGTTTTTGGTTTGATCGTTTTTGTGGCTCCGTAATAATTGAAGTTCTTGATCTAATTTTTGACTTTCTGATATTAGAGATTGAAATCTACTATGTTGAGGGCGTCTTCCTTCATGCGAGTAGGAAAATCTGCCACATGAACATTTTTACTTCCTACATAGAAAATATTACTTGTGAATTTTAATTTATAAATTCTATGTAACTGAATTGCCTAGGTGATTTTTTAGTTTTTAAAAAAATTGGTGTTTCGAAAGGTTTGTGGTCTGTTAATATGCGACCTTTACGCACTATGAAAGAGAACTAGAGTTCTATTCCATGCATTGAAAATATACAGGATGTTCCATTTGCATTAATGAAGTAATTGATGTTTGAATTTGGCCGAAATGGTCTTTAATTTTTGAACAGCTTATTATGAAATACTGGAACGGGCATTATCACGATTAATAGTCCAAGGTATCCTAAATCCTAAACTTCCCTTCACTTGAATGGATTCGGCGAGATTAAGCTTTTACATCAACTCTTCATTTTCACAAAAAATTGAATATCGCAAGAACGACAAAACCTAGGTACATGATACCTTATTCAAAGTTGAAAAATCGTATATTTGATTTGTTTAATTACTTTTGGGACATATGGCTATGTGACATAATTTTTGGAAAATGTCACCATTTATCCACTAGAAACTGTATAAATACAGGTGACACATCCTGTATATATAGTAGTATTTTGTAGTCATTTTTGAAACTCTAACGGAGTTAATTCTTATGAAATAGCTATAAGTATTCCATAAACAATGTTACAATGTCTCAGACATATTATTAAATATAATCTCATTCTCACTACATTCACATTTTTATTGTCTCAACCAATTTGTTATTTGTTATTTTACTTATGCTAAAAAAGGTTAATAATGTAAGAATTGTGAGTATAAGTTGATTCCCCGTTTCTAAATACTTAATACTACAACTCGCAGTAAGTTTGTAATCAAAAAAATTATTCAGTTTTTAACCGGATACCCCACCATATCACAGGAGACCTGTTCATATCTCTAAATGAATTATTATTTTCCGTATATAAAGGTTATTTATGGTTATTTCTGTGTCGGTAACTACAGTTGTTTCACAGTACTCTAGATTTACGCCAAAACAAATTTCTCATATCAAGAAATAATTATATTTTCTTTGTTTTTTGTGAAAAGTAAAAATGAGTTCAACCTTTAAAGTATATTATTTTGATGTTCCTGGTAAAGCTGAACCAATACGAATGCTGTTAAGATATGGAGGATATTCGTTTGAGGATGTGAGATTCGAGAAGTTAGTTGAATGGCCCAAACACAAACTAAGTGAGTTGATTCTTGATTTTTTTCATTACATTTCTCTATTGAAAGAATGTTCTACCTAATTAATATAGGTCAAAGCAATTAATTACTTCGCGTATGTTTATCTCTGTCTCCTTATCAAAAGTTACCATTACCGTTATTTCGTCCTACTGATTTTGAATATGACCTTGACTAAAGACTAGAATTTATATTAAATATCTTGTAAAATGTCCAATCGAAGGATAACAGTGTCATTATTAATGCCCAAAAACTTTTTCTGGTTTATGTGATTCTAATTGTCACAAACACGTGGTTCAATTTTACAAGTTATAGATTCAATTAAAAATATGATTTTATATACTTAATGGAAAACGATTTCTGATATTTTATCATTTTCATTCACTATTCCGTAATATGTAGAAACAATATCGAAATCTTTTCTGGATAAAAGGTACATAAAAAATGATTTTGTTCTAGTATAACAAAATCATATTTTTATACAATTTTAAGCTATTTTTAGTTTAAGGTACCGAGCATGACCTTCCAGATCTCCAGTATTTTAAGCTAGTCCAATCAATTCCGAATATGCATTCACTCAAATACATATTTTAACCAGTTGATGTATCCAGCACATGACTTCAGTTTATGTAATGAGGCTATCAGTTGTCACCCACCATTTTTTTCTAATTCTTTACTAGAAAAAAATTTCATGAAACTAAACAAAAAATGGATTGTTCGTATTAAAATACATAATACTGCATAATTTTCTCCATACATCTACAAAAAACCAAAATTTTTCGGTCGGAACGGCAACATTTTTTAGAAATTGTTAACACGCTTCTATAAAAATTTCATAATTACGAAACTATGTTATACATCGATTCCTTTCTCACGCCGTTCGATATAGTATCTCAATTACTTACTATATTTGAATTCTTCCATTCATATTTGTAGACAATATAGGGGATTAAAGCTGGAGTAGAAATTTTTGTAAAAATTTATCTCAAAGAAATTTGTAATATCTACGTCTATGCATGTACCGTACTGAGGACGGCTAATGAGGAGACAGAAACATGCATGTCTGCGGTTACCACTCTTTTTAGTAGCCCCTTTTTCTATTTGCGTGCAATACCAACTAATCTCTTTGTTGCTTGTTATATATATTATATATATATATATATATATATATATATATATATATATATATATATATATATATATAGGTTGGGATTGATTATACAACCAAGTAAATTGTTACCAAATATGACGAGCTATTACAAGGAGTTAGAAGAAAATATCGGTATACACAACACCAAAAAAATGAAGGAGTATGCACACACCCTTAAGAAAATTGCAAAGGAAAAGAACAGGCGAATTTTTCTGGTAAGGTGTAAGAGTTCAGAGCTGGTACCTACTTTTCTTAAAATTAACAAAACATTTAATTTTAAAAATAAACAGTCAACAATCAAATATCAGAGTATCTTACGCATATTTTATTTCAAATTACTTCAACTGTTTATCAGTGACTCACTTACACATTTTAATCATGTAAATAAAAACCTGAATGAAATTAAAAACAGTCTCGAAAGAAATATTCCAACTAATATTCTCAATGACTTTATAAAATATCAACAAAAATCATATGAAAACATTTTCAACAAAACCAAAAATAAACAAAGAAATAAAATTGATAATCTAACATCCAAACAAAAATCACGTTTATGTACAAAACCAAATCAAAACTGGATCACAAACTTGAGTAATGAAATTATACCGGATGATGTTTTATTTACACTTAGTCTAGGCCAAAATTTTAATTACAGAACAAATGATACACACACAGAATTACTAATAGCAAATTTGGAAGCTGGAATAAGTAACAGTACGGCTGAAATCCAAAGTGACATAAGGTATAAAGTGAACAACATAATTTTAAATTTTAATAATAAAAAAAATAAACAATTTGATAGTAATTCATCATTTTTTAACAGACTTTTTAGCAAGACGAGAACATTTTTGAAAGAAAATAGTAATTTATTGGTAACCTATGCAGATAAGATAAATAAAACAGTAATATTGAAAAAATTAGATTACAGAGAAAAAATGTTACAACTACTTAATGATACTTCTACCTATAAAAAAGAAAGATTCAACCCCACTGAGAAAATTCAAACAGCTGTTAATAAATTAGTCAATAGTTGGTTTCAATCAAAATTAATAGATAAAATAACAAAAAATAAATTAATGATACATAATTCCCAACCTCCTGCAATCTATGGATTACCAAAACTTCACAAAAATGGTATACCTTTAAGACCAATTGTAAGTAACGTGCAGGCTGCTACCTACAATTCATCTAAATATTTTGCCGACATACTATCAAATATAATAGGCAAAAATAACTATTACACAAAAGACTCATGGGAATTTGTTAAATTTATACGAACTCAAAATGTCCCTAAAAATCACGTATTAATTTCCCTGGATGTCGCATCATTATATACGAATGTAGACACAAAACTAGCTTTGAAAATAATTGAAGAAAAATGGGATCAACTAAAAACATACACTAACTTAGATTTAAATGAGTTTCTCAGTGGTGCTGAATTGTGTTTATCCTCAACATATTTTCAATTTGAGAACAATTTTTATTCTCAAATATTTGGAATAGCAATGGGCTCTCCCATGGCCGCAACGGTTGCCAACCTTGTTATGGAATGCGTTGAGGAAGAGGTTATTCAATCACTTAGTTTTCAACCAGTATTTTTTAAAAGATATGTGGATGACATAATAACTTGTGTACCGAAGGACAAAGTTAATGAAATATTAGATAAATTTAATACCTATAATTCGAGATTAAAATTTACCGCTGAAATGGAAACAGAAAATACAATAAATTTTTTAGATGTGTCTGTCTCATATGACAATAAATGTAGCATTTTTACAAATTGGTATTCAAAACCACTTGCTTCACACAGGTACACAAGTTATTACTCTAATGCTCCACTAAGCTATAAAAAAAATGTTATTAAAAATTTAACTGACAGAGCAGTTAAGTTGTCGCATCCTAAATTTAGAAAAGAAAATTTAAACAAAATTCGCAAAAAATTTTGAGAAAATAATTATCCGTTAACTTTTATTAATAAACACATTAAGAAGAGAGTTCATGCTATTTTCAATTCTAGTCAACAAATAAATCAACAAGAGATATACATGTCATTACCATATGTTCATGGACTATCAGAAAAAATTACTAAATGTGTAAAAAAACAAAAATTATCAGTGTCTCATAAACTAAAAAACACAAACCAGCAATTCTTTTCAAAAATGAAACCAAAAATTCCAATAAACAAGCAAACGCACACAGTCTATCAAATTCCATGCAATGACTGCAATTGCACCTATGTTGGTCAAAGTAAACAATACCTTCAAAAAAGAATTCAAGCACACAAATATGCAAAAACCGATGTCACAGCATTATCAAATCATTGCAAAAATACTGGACATAGTTTTAACTTTAACGATGTGAAAATATTGGCCAGTGAAAAAAATGAAAAAGTTAGAACGTTTTTAGAAATGATTAACATTAAAAAAGATCCTAATAGCATAAATAATAGAAGCGATATTAGCAATTCAAACATCATCTATGATGGTATTTTGAGAGAATGATATTAGCTCTGATCTCTTGCACTTTGCTATAAAATTTAACAGCATTAAAATCAATAATTTGTCCGTACTAACGATAAAGTATAAAAAGGAAAAATATTAATTATGATAAAAAAATTACAACTAATCTATAGAGAGACCAATTTGTATTCAGTTCAATGTCCAAGCAATGCGTGATAAATATGTACCCGTTCAGAAATTGTTTTGTCTTTCATGTGATATCTGAAATAATGAAAGAAAGGTAATAATTTATATTGTTTTCGTGTAATTTGATTTTATAAATATTGACAGAATTTTAATTTATACATGTAATAATTTTAGATTATTTTATTAACCAGAAGATGACTTCATAAGTCGAAACGTACGTCGTTATTAAATGTTTTTTAAGTATATTTGACCTTTAATCCAAGAAAGTAACCAAAATATATATATATATATATATATATATATATATATAGTGCTATTCAAAAATCCCCTCCCCTCCTCGTATCTTTTGAACGGCTACACTTACATTAATGAAATTTGGAGGGTGAAAATAAAGTGTTGTAAACTTCTCTACGAATGGTAACAGGTGACGTAATAGTAATAGATGACGTCACAGTGCCACTCTGGCCAATAATTTTAAATAGGACCTTATGGCAAGTGATATCTCGTTTGAAAGGCATTGACATTGGCTACATAGCCATATTAATTTTGTTTGGGTTTAAATTAATTTTGACGGATAAATTAAATAAATACCAAAATTATTGAAATTATTTTTTTAAATCTAATTAATCAAATATCAACAATGGATTCTCATAACAAGTGTTCGAAATGTGCTCCGTCTACTTCCTGACAGTAATACATCCTATTAGTAAACCTTGTCGTACTCGTTCGAATGTGTCAGCTGAAATAGCATTGCATTCTTCAGTAATTCTTTCAAAACGCCAATGCTATCTGGTGCCGTAGTATCAACCTTAGATTTCAAGTACCCCCATAGAAAAAAATCTAATGGTGTCAGATCTGGTGACCGAGGTGGCCATTCTATAGGACTTCGCCGGCCGATCCATCTACCTCAAAGTTCTTCATCCAGGTAACGTCTTACTGCACTATAATAATGTGCAGGAGCACCATCTTGTTGAAATGTTATTTCCAGATGGCCGAATTCATCTTGATTATCTTCCAGAATTTCAAGAATTAACGGCTCAATTGCATCTTGTAACATCTACAGATACACTTCACCGCTTAAATTTGAATTTAGGAAAAAAAGTTCAACTATGTGGTTTCCCAAAATACCTGCCCAAACATGAACTTTTTCTGGAAATTGGGTATGTTGTTCACGAAAGGTGTGAGGATTTGTGTCATTCCAATACCTTACATTTTGTGTATTCACATTTCCATTGAGGCAAAAAGTACTTTTGTCACTAAAACAAATTGTTTTTGTGTAATGTGGGTTTTGACAAATTTTATTTGTCATACATTCACAGAATTCAAGTATTCTGTCGGTGTCGCCATCCGAAAGGTGGTGCACCATTTTTAACTTGTATGGATGAAATTTATTTTTAGCCAACACTCTCTGTACTGTACTTTTACTTACTTCACAGATAGATGCAACTTTAGTTGAAGAGAAAGTAGGGTTTACTACCATTTCAGCAACTATATCAATTTTTTTATCATCACTAAATGTTGGTCGACCAGATCGTTTGGCATCTTGAACACTACCTGTTGCTTCAAACTTGTGAATAAGCTCCCTCAAATAAGTTCTCGAGATATGGCGATCTGGGTATCTCTCATTAAATAAACGTTCCGGTTCATGGAGATTCTTTCTAGATTCACCAATTATTGAGATAGCTGCTACTTTGTCGGCTTGAGTACGTACCATTTTGCCTATGTAAACTCTTGAACGTCTCGTTAAACAATAATAAAATGAAATAGTTAAGCTATTTAGAAAAACTTTGCAAAGCAACAAATACTATTAAATTAAAAACGTCAATTTTTTTGACAACTAACCAGAGGCGAACTGAAAAATCTTCAATATTTAAATGTGAAATAATAATTTTGGTATTTATTTAATTTATCCGTCAAAATTAATTTAAACCCTAACAGAATTAATACGGCTATGTAGCCAATGTCAATGCCTTTCAAACGAGATATACTTGCCAAAAGGTACTATTTGAAATTATTGGCCAGAGTGGCAATGTGACGTCATCTATTACTATTACGTCACCTGTTACCATTCGTAGAGAAGTTTACAACACTTTATTTTCACCCTCCAAATTTTATTAGTGTAAGTGTAGCCGTTCAAAAGATACAAGGGGGGGAGGGGACTTTTGAATAGCTCTGTATATATATATGTGTTATAACGGAATTTGTAAGCACGATAGAGGGCGTATTTTTTGACGAATCGAAACCAAACTCGCAAAAAAAAATCGGTTAGGTCCAAAACATTTCGTTAATGAGCCGAATCGGCCCAGTAAAAACAAAATGGCAGTCTCTCAAAGTTGAAAAAAAATCGAATTTCCTTTGTTTTTCATTTGACGTAAAAAAGTTACTGAGCTTTTTCGTAGACCTTAACACGTTCTACAACTTTTGAATTCAATATTTTTCTCTAAATCGTACATTGAAGTATTTATTTAAGAAAATTCACAAATTTACCAGAAATGTTTTTATTTTTGATTTGATGCCAAAATGTTACTTTGTTTTTTTGTACATCTCAAAACATTCTATTACTTTTGTATCTAGTTTTTTATTTTAGGTTTTATGCAAAAATGTTACTGAAATAAGCCTGTCCAATTGGTCCTGTGCCATTCGGATTTTTTTTTAGTTTTTGTGGGATTATATCGTTGTTACTACATTCTATTATTAGAATGTTTGTTGTTGTTTTCTCTCGGTTTTCTATTTTTTTGTTTCCTTTTCTTACTTTCTTTCTAGTCATTCAGCAGAGAGTGTAGCAAGATATGTCCATGTGAAGAAATTGCTTTAACTGTTGCCGATCAATAGCAAGCAACCACTTTTTAATTTTTTTCTTGAATAACCTAGGGGAGATTATGGTTTTCAATTCCGAATGAAATTAATTATATAGTTTCGTGCCTAAAAACGTAAAACATTTTTGTCCAATTGTTTTTTCTTCTTTAGGTATTGCTAAGAATTCGTTTTTATATCTAGTGTTAAATGCGTGAGAAACAGAGGTGGCGTGCGTTTTGTGTTTGTGCAAATATACTAATAAGGTTTTGGCATACAACTGATACATGTCGAATATTTTAGTTTCAGCGTAGAGGACATTTGAGGAATAAGTTTTTTATACATTGATTTTATTATGATCTTTTGTATTTTATGAAGGTTCTCTACTAACACAGTTCCCGCGGTTCCCCATGTAATTAATCCTTAGTATAGATGATACTCTACCAAAGCGTAGTACAGTATCCTGAAGTGGTTTATATACAAAAGATTGGATAGATATTTGAATTTCAAGACCAGATGTCTTAATTTTTTTATAACGTAGTTTATTTGTATATCCCACTTCAAATGACTGTCCATATATATATTCCAAGGTATTTAATATTTTTTGTTGATTTTATATTAATTGTATATCTTTGGTTGGTATTTATAATGAAATTATTGTATTCTGATACATTATTAACATATGAAGAGAATGGGATGTAAAATGTTTTTTTCAAAATTTATTGTTAATGCTTTATAGTTGAAAAAATTCATAACCTTTTGAAAATCGGTTTCAGCAGTACATTTAAGTGATTCTCAGGTTTTATCCTGATAATATATTGCAGTGTCATCTGCAAAACTAATGATTTCACCGTTAATTTCTTATTCGAAAAGATCATTTAGGTATAAATTGAATAGCAAGGGTCCAAGGACTGTTCCCTAAGGAACACCGAAATTTAGGACTTGATATTGACTAAAAGTACCATTAATAAGACCAGTCTGTTTCTTATTTTCTAGGTAGCTTTTCATTAGATTATAATCAACACCTTGGAGACCAATATTTTTTAGGACGTTCATTAATTTATTATGATCGACTGTCTCAAATGCCTTTGCAAGATCAACATAGATACACAATTAATTTGACATTTCATTCAATTTAACTCCATTAACTCAATAATGATTAGATGTTGAGTTAAATTAAATGAAATATCAAATGATGGACCATAAATGCTTAAAATGGAAAAAATAAAACAATAATCATACAGTTTATTTATTTTGGTATAAAAATACACAACAAATAATTTCTATCATAAAGTACTTTTATTAACAAACAGAATATATAATGTAAAAACAATGCAATAGCTAAAACTAATTTGAGTAACATACATTTTCGATCAGAGTATCATTAGATTTTTAAATGATGTTAAATCAAGATAAAAGTAGAACATTATTTATGATAAGTTCATATTAAATTATTTATTTATTATTGCACTCCAATAAACACACAGAAATGGACAAACTAGAGGAGTATAACTGCTAACTACTTATTCAAAGAAAGTGTTAGCAATGAGTAGTTAACTACTATTTTTGGCAACTTCCTGTGAAAGAAAATATTTGAGTATAATTACTGTGACTGTTAGAACAAAAGTAATTAAAATATTTTTAAAGGAAACGTAGTCACCTACTGCCCAGCTCTGTAAATACAGGGTACCAAGTAATAACATATAAGAGTTGCTAAACAGCACTTATGACTGTACAAAATATAAAATATTATATCTAACATTTCAATTCTACTTAAAACATGCCTTTATTTCTTTACGGGAAGTATTAAATAGGTCTTCATGGCTCTTAAAAAGCCCAACGTCTTCTGGAAATTCTTTCTTGTTTTTGGATGAGCGAGCTTCTTCAATTAACAACAGTTATATAAGTGAACGCACAAAATAACAACAGTAAGTAAACACGCAAATATGCTTGAAAATTTATATCAACAAATGAAAACAAAATGTGCTTACTATTGAAATAATAATCAATGTAATCAATCAATTTTGGAGTTTTTGATTTTTTTTGAGTTAATGATTTTTTTTATTTCTGAATAATTTCAGACTTATAGGTTTTTTTATTTTTGGTTTTTATCGGATATTTTGGATTTTCGGTTACCGCTAGACCAAATACTTAGGCGTTATGGCTCAACAAAAGTTAACACTGATTTTCCCATAAATTGCCATACCATAGGCTATATATGAAAATCGATTCTTAAGGAGTAAACTCAAAATATAAGTACTTAGTGGAAAATAGTGCTTTTTCTAATTATGAAGCATTCATTTTCACTTTATAAATGCCTTTAATTAAATCTATTGGATTTAACTTTCACATTAAATAAAATTATGAATTGTTACTACTTACTGATCAATTAAAATAATTGAAAAAAATATAATAAACAAGATTATCAATTTTACATATATACGATTATGAACATTTACATACTTAGGAATTTATTTCTTAAAACTATCTACCTACGTTGGAAAAATGAAAGGACTTTATGCTGATTAATGGTTTTTTCGCTTCGCAACACATTTAGTGAAGGTGGCAAGGACTCAATACCTTCCATCCCATAGCTGGTAGAGGGAATAGCTTCTACGTGTGGTGAAGGTGGAAATGACTCAACACCTTTACTGGTGGAGGGAATAGCTATAACATAAAATAAAATCCAGATTATTATTTTTTTAATGGGTACATTGTAAAATGTCCAAAATTATAGCATGCATATTGAATGAAATTAATTGTCTCGACCCTTACTCCGTGGAATCTACTCATATTATTGTTTTAAATGAAACTCACTGTTTCTAGATAATTCCACAATATATTGAAAAAATGTTAAAAATTCTAAGAAATTGACAATTGTTTCGATATTAAATATCATCGTCAGAATGAGAGAAGTTACATTTCATTTGATGCCTACCTGATGTGTAATAACCAGGCTAGGGTGTTGATCCACCAGTAAAGGTGTTGAAACATCGCCGCCTTCACCACATGTGAAGATATTCCCTCCACCAGCTATGGTATGAAAGGTCTTGAGCTCTTGCCGATTTTCATATATAGCCCATGGTATGACAATTTATGGGAAATGAAAGTGAGTATTAACTTTTGTTGAACCATTACGTCTAAGTGTTTGGTCTAGCGGTAACCAAAAATCCAATAAAGACAAAAAATAAAAATAAATAAATCAAAAGATAGTTCTGAAATCCAAAAAATATTTAAAATCCAAAAAAAATCAAGAACTCCAAAAAAAATCAAAAAACACCAAAAAAAGGAATTCAAAAAAACCAAAAAAATTTAAACATTCAAATATTTTTTGACATTTTTTTGGCTTAGTACGAAAACATATGTAAACTTATTATTTCAATAGTAAGGGCGTATTGTGTTCTTTTGTTGAGATGAATTTTGTGTGTTTACTTATTTATTGTTGTTGTTTCATAAGAACCGAATGCTTTTAAATGTAGAAATATACAAATATGCAATATACTAGGTTCAAGCTTGTAATATAGACATATTTAAAACTTCCAGTAATGAAATAAAGATGTGTTTTAAGTTGAAATGAAATGTTAGATATATTATTTTAAAAAAATTGTACAGTCACAAGTGCTGTTTAGCACTCTTATATGTAATTAGTTGGCACCTTGTATTTACAGAGCTGGGCTTTTACTTAAAAAATATTTCAATTATTTTTGTTAGTCACAGTAATTATACTCAAATATATTTTCTTTTACAGAAAGTTGCCAAAAATAGTAACCTAGTTAACTACTCATTGCTAACACTTTCTTTGATTAAGTAGTTCGCAGTTATACTCCAGTAGTTTGTCCATCTCTGTGTGTTTATAGGAGTATAATAATAAATAAATGAATTGATATGAACTTATCATAAATACTTTTCTACTTTTATCTTGATTTAACACCATTTAAAAATCTAATGATACCCCAATCTATAATGTATGTTACTCAAATTATTTTTTCAATATTGCATTGTTTTTACATGATAGTTTATTTATTGTCATTCTGTTTGTTAAGAAAAGTACTTTGTGAAACAAATTGTTTGTTGTATATTTTTATACCAAAATAAATAAACTGATAATATATTATTATTGTTTTATTTTTTCCAATTTAATCATTCATGGTCCATCATTTGATATTTCATTTAATTTAGCTCAACATCTAATCATTTTTGAGTTAATGGAGTTAAATTGAATGAAATGTCAAATGATATATGGTTATTTTGAAATAAAATAATTAAAATACGGTAAATTTGAATATACCGCCAAAACCTGAAATTACAGAAATCTTTTTAACATCACTCAATTGTTTAGTCGACAGGCTCTTTAGATGGCGCCACAATCAGTGTCTAATCTATCCTTAGGTTATATGTGGTCCTAACCTCGATCTCGAACATTCCCAAAAATACTCGAGTCGGCGCCTCTGGTAAATAAAAAGCCGAAATAAAAATAGAAATACAAAAAAAAATGCGGTGTGTAAACAATTTCGACTTTATATTTTGAAGTTAGACCCGAAAGTCGCTTGTTCACAGCTATAGTGTCTTATCTCAGAGGCGGCTTTTATCGAAGAGACTGCGGGCTCACAACGCCTTTGATAAATAGAAAGCGAAAATAACAATAGAAATACAAAAAATACGGTGTAAACAATTTCGAATTTGTGTTGCTAAGATGCAAAAGTAATTACTCCAAAGAAGATCTAGAGCAAGATAATCAACCAAGAAAATATAAAATAAACATTAAAGCTGATGAAGATAAAGGGGATCAAAAAATAAAAGTATTCAATATTATCATTTTTGTGAGTTTATAGTAACAGTAAGTTTATTTTTGCACTAAAACGTTTTCTTAAAATGTTTATTTCATTTAACTGATATTCAAAAATAAATAAGGATGCTTCACGGTGGGATGGAGCATTAAACATACTTTAAAATGATTAATCGGAGAATTAGGTTATGTTGACAAAATTAGGCGATGAAAAAAAATTCCAAATTCGGTACTTTTTAAACGTCGCTTCACCACTAAATTCAGATATATACTTGAAATTTCTTCTGTCGCTCCGTCAAAAAAAATAATAACAGCTTCTCCTCACAAATTTAGCAGGCAATTTCTCTACAGAGATATTCTTCAAATTGAAACATTATTATCTTTATCTCTTGAAATAACTTTCTTTCTAAGCCAGTTCAACTTTAAAACACTCAAAAATTCTGTTTAGTACCTTGATTAAATTTATTGTTATCATTATAACAACAATTTATGCTGGGAACTTGTAGGAATTTCAGATAATATTTCAAATACTGTATTATTTTTACATATATATATATATATATATATATATATATATTATTGGTACAATATACTATACCGTAATGAATATAACAAATAAATCTTTATTTGTCCACGTTGCGGAAACAAAATTGTACAATCCCTGGTTGCAGCATTGTACACACGGCTTAAGCAGCGTATGTTATCTATTTCAAAGTTGACAGTTGTTGTCAAAATTCCCAGCTAGCAGAATCAAGCAGAATAACTAAAATTGTTTAAAATATTGAAAGATGAGTTTATTTTACCTTGAATTACTTGACTCTATTCTCAGGTGGGTTCAGTTCGTTCTAATGTAACAGTTTTTAATAAATTTTAAATTATTTTCTGAATTAAATATTTAGATGGTTAATTTTTTCAATATTCTCTCCTGTAAATGTGTATTTAAGATCGGAAATATCACTTAATTGATTTCTGACACTAAATTTCACTGTTCAAATAAAATTCCTATTCAATTGAATATGTTTAATTTCTATAAACGTCTAAAATGATTCAAATGATTTCGAATGAAAATACGTTTTAACAATTATGTATAATTACTCAAATCGACAAATTCCAAATTTAACTTTCCTTCTAGAAACAAATAATGATATCGTATCTTGTACGACTAAATTAACATTAAAACAACCTACAAACTAAATAACCTCCTAATCTAATTTAAAAAGTTTCTAATTTCTTTTCAAAATTTCGAATTGTCACTCAGGGCCTCGGTAAATGTCAAATACACGATATTTTTTAATAATTTCTTCCACTATTTAATTGATCGATAAGTATACTTATATTTCTTAGTTAATTGAATTCAATATTTAATCTCAGTACTTAGATGCATCTACTTTTAATTTTGTATCAAGGCCTGATGTTCAATGATATAATAATAATTCTGGAGCGAACTCACCAGAAGTCTGGATGTAGAGAAGAAACTGCCAACTCGTACAACTGCAAACACAAATTTTCGAAAATACACGCACTGAATTTATTTTGAATATGCCGAATAATGCCTTACATTAATTAATTACAATTTTCAACTACTAATTATGCAAAATTTTTGGAGAGATCTCACATGAGATGTTCCCCGTTCGGATTCGCAAATTTAACTACTGATTTTTTTTAAATAAATAACCACATCCTACTGTGGTTACAAACTTTCCTCTTTTTTGAAAAAGAAAGCTAAATTTGTTATTTTTTAATATCAAAGATTTGGAATACTTTTATTATAACTCAATACCTTGTAACGGCTTCTATTTTCTTTAACCTTGAACCATTTCAATTGTGACAGGTAAATGTCATCAGAAATTAAATGATCTGCCAAATCTTACAAATACAGGGTTTTTCAACTATATTGATTTTATAGACAATATAAGGTTTTCCGGAAGTATTGCAGAAATGAAATTATTGAAAATTTGGAATAATAGAACTGTATGAATATATATATATTATATTTTCAAACTTCGTAACTGACAGCCTTTTTTTAAAATCATTCATCTAAAATGTCATCTGAAAACTGTATGTTCCCTTTCTATATATTTAATATTTATTTAGTTTAAAAAGCCAGAAATAATTAACTTATTTATTCAAACTAAACTACCATATTTAGTATACTGTATATTTTAAATTAAATTTGTTTGTTATATTCAGATTTTTAAGATCGTTACATACTTTAGATTAGATACAGGGTGTTCCATTGATGGTATCAATGTTATTTCCTTACAATATTAGGAAAAAGAATTTTCGCAACCAATTTTGTGAAGAAATCTAGATTTATCGATGTAGATTAAGATTTATCCAGAATTATCTGGAATTGGTGTACACACAAATTGAATGAATCACAAGACGAATACTAAGTGTGTATTTTATTTTAAATTCAGTCAAGCGCTTTCGGCCAATAGGCCATCCTCAAAGCTATCGTCAAAAACAGTTTCAACATTCAACGTTATTGGGAAAACGGTTTTCATCAGTCCACAATATTTAAAAAAAGGGTCCTTTTTATTGCCATTTCAGCAATAGAAGCGAGTCTATTTCTGGATCTGCAGGAGTCAGACCTTGCGTTAAATGTATTTTGAAAGATTGATAGTTGTATTGCTTCAACACTCTCTGGATAGTAGATTTACTTATTCCTAATTCTTGTTGCAAATAATTGAGTTGAAATGTGGGGATTGACTCGGATATAAGCAATAATGTTATTAACATCATCGTCTGTTACAATAGGCTTACGTCGAGGATTTTGATGTTTTCAGGTTGGAAAAGAACCATGTCTTAACTTTTGTTCTACATAAGCAAAAGTATTTTTACCTGGAGTTGTTCGGTCGGGGAAACGATTTTTGTATGAATATCTAGCACGTCTGCTGTTTCTTCCACATACTCCAAATAAAACCGTGGATTGAACTGTAAAATGTTGCTTTTTAGTGGGTATGCATTCATCATAGAAAATATGAACATTCATTCATTTATATTTTATGATTGGATATTGCTCAAGGCGTCTCATGGAAGAACCCTATTGATTGTCAACCCATCAGTGCCAGTACAACGGATCCTATTAATCCAAATATACCACATTTTTGGTCATTTTTAGTGAAGTTTCAGTTTGTTAGCATAATACAGCCTCCGGAGTGCGGAATGGTTAGTTTTAATATTGAAAACCGTTTATTTTTGTATTAGAAAATATTCTATGCATACCTGTACCTAATATTTAACATCATAGGTATGCCCTTTGGACAAGTACCAGTTTTGGAACTTGATGGCAAGAAACTGACACAAACCGTACCACTGACTAGATACGTAGCGAACCTTGTGAATCTTGCAGGAAAAGATTACGAAGAAAATTACGAAATTGATTCTACTGCTGAGATTATTGGAGATATCTATAATAGTGAGTATATTAAAAAAAAGTCTTCCATAATCATTAATGTAACGAAAGCTTTACAGACAATTGTTATGTACCTAACTCAAAATTAAATAAAGTAAGATTATTTTTATGTATCTAGCATATGGGCGTCGCAATGGATTTTGTTCAAATTTGTTAATTTCATTTGAAATTCCACTTCATATGTGAATTCAACAAAACTTAGCGCTAGACACTCCTTGTTTAAGAAGCCCTTAGACAAAACAACTCCTATCTTCATATTCAGTAGGCACTTCCGGATTGCCATACCGGATGAGAAAGATTGGAAAGAAGACCCTTCAATTAAAGCAGATCAAATCTGGTATACTGATGGCTTCAAGACCAACAAGGGGGTCGGAGGTGTTATCCACGGAGACAGGCCGTGAAGGCAGCCATAAGTCTCGTACAGCACACCACGGTGTTTCAGGTGGAAATCGCCGCAATCATGCACTGTACCAAGCTGATAAAATAAGAAGAAGTTAAGAGAAAAAACGTTATGATTTATTCGAACAGACAAGCGGCTCTAAAGACAATCAGCTCCCAGAAGATCAGTTCCAAACTTGTCAGGGACTGTACACACGCCCTTGAGGAAGTGGGCTGGTCTAAATAACTTACCATTGCCATGAAGGCCACATAGGAAACGAGAAGGTCAACGACTTAGCCAAAGCAGACTCGGCCACAGATGTGATAGGCCCCGAAACATACTGCGCAATCTCAGCAGGCCTCTTTAAAACAGCCATCAAGAACTGGATAGACAGAGTTTCAGAGCTGGTGGCTGCAAACACAAGGCAACGACAGGCTAAGCAGTTCATTAAACACTGCTCGCACAAGTTCACATTAGACCTACTAAGCCATAGCCGAAAGGTTGTAAGGATATTGGTAGGTCAACTAACGAGGCAATGTAGACTCAACAAGCACCTGGAAGTAATGAGCTTGGTACGTCCTTGAGGCGGAAGGAACCATGGAGGACTAGGTTAAAAGTGTAAAAAAAATCGGTGCGATTTTATCAATATACCAAGTGCTTAGCGCTGTGGAAATTACTACAATTAATAATTTTTATTACCGTGTTTCTAAAGTAGTGGAGCTCACTGATTGTTGCATTAATATGGTTCGCATATATTTGAAAAATAGTATAATAGTATTGATCGGTTCTTCATTGTTAAAACTTCCTTTCAAACTATCTCCATAATTTCATGTATTTCCATATTTTACAAAATGTCCTCATTCTATTTTGTATAGATAAAATACTGAATATTCCTTCTAGGTGTCTTGAACTTTTTCTTCGAGCGTGATGAAACTAGGAAGAAAAATCTTGAAAAGGAAATGCATTCAACATTATCTTTATTTTTACCAAGTTTAGAAGAACGAGCAAGGAAAAATGGGGGTTTCGTTGCACTAGACAGGGTGAGTAAAATACACCATAATATTGCAATATTACTTGTCAAATTTCAAAAATGAAATAACAAACATTTTATTTATACAACTTTCATCATCTAATATTCCCCATTTTGCTATGATTGAATAAAACACTAATTTTAACGCTACGTCTGGAAGTAGTAATACGTAAATATTAAGTTGGAATTACTGAAACAGTTGGTGATATTCATACTGCAAACACTATTAAGGCTACATTCGTAATCAATTCGCTGGCCAAGTGGCACTTTGCCATGCAAGTTGGCACGAAATTTGCCATTCACAATAACTTCAAAGTCGACTTTAACGCAAGAGCGTTCGTACCTAAATGATTGTCAGGATTCCTTCAACATATGGTCGAAGTATGATTGTGGCTGTATTTAGTTCAGTCTGGGGTTGGAGGTTATAATATATAATTTGGATTTATTTTTTATAGCAGTTTATACTGCATTTCCAATTACAAACTATTCTACGACCAAGACCAAACTGCATCAACAATTGCCTTTTTTTAAAGCAAAATCAGCATCGTTGCAAGTAAAGTAGAAGTAATATCCTCCTCCTCCATTTTATTTTTTTAATCAATCAGTCGTACGGAAAAATCAAGAAAAACACACAACTCGATGAAAATGTCAAACTATCAGACATAAATATCAAAAAACAAATATGAATGCGCATGTCCCATAGCCGGCACGAAGTGCAAGTCGAAGAGAAAGTTTGCAGCTTGCAAGAAATTTCGACGACTTCAACTTCAACTCTGACGCCAAATTGCGTTGTGAACGATCACACTTAAATATATTTGCTTAGCTTGCGTGCCAAAGTGCCACTTGGCCACCGAATTGATTACGAATGTAGCATAACCCTCAACTGGCGTCGTGAATTTTTTACCGTTAACTATGTCCTGGGGAGGTTTCATATTGTCGAAGGAATATATATCTATTTTGTTATTTTGTGATGGTTTATTATGGACTGAAACTTGTGCATGCTCATTTCTATTATTTTCAATAGAATAACGACAAAGGCATAAAAGTAAAATATAATGAATTTTTTAAGATTTTTTTTGACAATAGAAATTGGCAAAATAATTCATAAAAAATGAAAAATATATATTTGCTCGATTTTTTTGTTTTATTTAATGTATAAACAAAGGAATTGTGTGAAAAAACTTACAAAAATACATTATTTTCAACAAAATTATCAATTTTGATGCTACATTTGCACAGTGGACAGAGCGGTGAACCACTCAAAGTACTTGTTCGTAGATGGCAGTTCAGGGATTTTGTGTTGAGGTTAGATTGAAATTCTTTTAAAAAAATATTTTGTAATTTGTGAATGATTTAGGTACGTGGTTTACATTGAATACCTCCATGCATTTAGTGACAATATTTTTTTATTTAGCCTTTAGATTGTAACATACCTATTATAAGTAAGTATGAGACATTATAATACGCGATGGTCCCTAGAACCAAATAAGTTGCGGGAGATAGTTGGTCTTATTCTGAATCTGAATGTGAAGATGTTAATGATTCTGATAGGGATTCTACGTATGATCCAAATGAAAATAAAAAGAAGAGTGTTTTTTATTTTCTTTCATCTTCAGATGAGAGCGATTCTGAGTAGCCTGTTCCCACCGTAAATCCATTACCAAATTTGTCTTCAAAAAGAACGGTTGAAACACTTCAGCATCTCGAGAAGAAGTAAAACAGAAATGTTTTAAATTAATTGTAAGTGTGGACAAAGAACCTCCAACTTGGAAAAAAGAAGTTACCGTTGGGACTTCTATAAGGGACTTAACTGCACCTTTTCGAGTTACAGATAAAAGTCCGATATCAATTAACTTATTTTTTTAGTATGTATTAGGTTCCTCGAGGCTAGAAACTGATGTTTCAACTGTGTCGGATTGTATAGGTTGATTTATAGTTATTGTTTTTGATGGATTGGTGGAAGAAGTTGGGTTTTGTCGATTTTTGTGTTATCCATATTATCTACAGATAATGTTACATGGACATGTACTTCAGACTGTATTTCTGCTATCTCCGTGTGGGTTCTATCTTGTTGAATCTCTAAGTTTTATTAAGAGTATTTTCATGTATAATTGGATCTATTAGAGGACAATTTTCGTCATCGTGTCAAGTTTTTCTGCATTTGGAGCAATTTAATCCGTCTAAGGTAATATACAATAGATATCAACTGTTTTCGTGTGGAATAAGGACTGAATCAGGCAAGAGAGATATTATTGGAGCTACAAGCACTTGTCGTCTGAAGCTAAGTATGTTGCTACGGCGGCACGTGCGATCAAATTCAGTCCTAAAGTCCACCAAACGTGACTAAATCGACCTAAACTTCTTAATGACTTAATTTCGGATTTTTCCCTAGACGAAATTATAGAAAATCTTGACAATCTACCAGAAGAAAGGAAGGTAGCGTTATCAATCATTGCTGACCAAAACAACGTTTGGTAAAATATCTTCTTAAACTTCTTTTCAATTTCCAAACAACGCACATTGGCGTAGATTCTAAGATTTGTTCACAATACAAGAAACAAAGATAATGAACTCAAATTACATATTTAGTTACTGGGTGGAATTCCGCCTTATCTTTTATTATGAAACAAGTTCAAAATCAGTCCATTTCAACGGAAATATCAGAACTTTCAAAAAATAAAAATCTGTCAAACAAACAGATGATATCGTTAAAACCATTTTTAGATTCATCCGGTCATCTCCGTGTCGGAGGTAGGTTGGAAAACAAAGTATCCCATTTTATTACCCTCATAAAATATGCTATCGATTCAACGCACAGACGGCTCAACAGATATAATGGCCGATGTACCAAAAGATAGAGTCTCATACACACACCTTTTGGGGACGAGGGAGGTAGGTAAACTGTACGGAGATATACTTGGTTTAATTAATTTATTTTCTAGGAGTTTTTGAATTTCTTGTTTCAAATAGTAAGGATATCTAAATGATTTTGGGTAAATTGGTACATCGGACGATAGTTCTGATATGATTTTTAACAGCGTGAGTGAACGTTAAGTGTAAGTTTTCGTTATATAGATATTTTTGAATAAATTATTGCATCTCTTTCTTCGGGATTCAGATGATCTGTTCGAAGAAGTTGGGTAATATCAATATTATTATTATAAGATGATTTAGGGATTGTTTAGTCAAATTTCGATAGAGGCTGAACTACTTGTAGAGGGTCTTGATAGTTTATAGAAATATTATTTGATAAGATTTCTTGTTCTATAGGTATTTTACAGTAACTGTTTTTTGCTAGAGCTGTATAGATACTCACAGAGATATTTAAAATTCTTCTAACTGAAGATTCGGAAGAAGGGGTAAATAGGTTGGGATTTACTTCCAAATAGAAGGGGGTTCTAAATGAATTAATTTGTAATGATTCTCAACAACATATCGAATATGCATTTAAATCCGAATTCTTTCATAAGAGGGAATTTACAGCTAAAATTACCCTTATTTTAATTGATTTAACTGATAATTTAGTTTCATAAGCTGGTTCTGGATTTATAATAGACTAATTGCTTGCACAGGGTTCAATCAATCTAAATTTGAGACAACAACCGCGTTCGGAGGTACTGTTTGTCTAAAATAATTTTGTTGAGACGAATTATGAAATGATGGTTGGTTTCTTGGTGATTTATTATACGAAATCTTATATTTTGGAGGTTGACGATTTCTTTGGGATTTCTGAGATCTAAGAAGGTTAGCAAATTCAATTTGGGATCTTTCATTGTCTTCTGCATTCGTACAAGGCTTGTAGAAACGAAATTAATATAAGAAGTAAATGATTAAGGATCACGAAAACGAGCAATAAGAGCTGTTTTGAAATCGGATCATTTATGAAAAGATCTATTTATGATTACGTCTCTAGCTGAACCTAATAGTTTAGATTTGACTTGCTCTAATAGGAGAGTTGAATAAATCATTATTTTCAGTTTTAAATGTGTTAAATATTTTTCCGACTGTCTTAAAAAATAGGCTAAATATTTAGAATCATAGTTATACGTTGGAACAAGATTTTTGCCATAGATCAGCGGTTCTCAAACTTTTTGGTAACTGAACCCTTTTGGAAAGTGAAATTTTTGACGGAACCCTACAATAAAACAATTGTTTTTAAAAATGTATTCTTTATTAATAATCATAATAAAAGTACAATGTAACAGTTACTACTTATTACTTACTTTACTTAGCGAATTACTATATAACAAGTATAATAATCGAAGATATTAAAAAAGAAAAAAATCTAACTAATGGGAGGTATAAAGCTGTTTTATTTTTATTTTCCATCAAGTGGTTGATGTCAGGTTTGATAGAAGGCAGATAGAAGTCTCATATCAGGTTCGGCGTCCATTCTAGTGCGGTATTTTGTTTTCGTGGCTTCCTGTTTCGCACAAATATGTTGTTGGGAACGGGAGAAGAATATTCAGAGCAA
The DNA here is from genome assembly GCA_963921935.1 of Galeruca laticollis. Lineage (NCBI taxonomy): Eukaryota > Metazoa > Arthropoda > Insecta > Coleoptera > Chrysomelidae > Galeruca > Galeruca laticollis. The sequence goes on from OY998176.1 coordinate 183,036,233, forward strand.
TTTTGGCAAGCATTGGATATTCATCACAAATTCTGCACCAAAAATCGTTGAGAGGCGTCGTTTTGAACAGCGACTCCATACTTGTATCTGACGACATTTCTAAAAGAGATTCATATATGTTGTTTGACATACTTTTGGGCTTTTGCAAGTTGGGTAAAAAAGGATTATGAATCCATGAATTCAGTTTCCTCTTTGTTTTCTGTTTGACATACTTCTCAACAGATGTGCGCATCGAGGTGAGATATTGGACCAATTCTTCAAATACATCATCTTGAAACAGTCGTTATCGCTAACAAACTCACTGAGTGACGTAAAGCTTTCTATTTTTCTCTTATTAACGCAAATAATCCAAAAATCTAATTTTCTTTTAAAGGCAGTGTATAATTTTACTTGTTACGTGTATTAATCTATGTAAATAGATGTAACTAGGGACACCAAAAAATTTCCAATTAAATATTATAAAAATACAGTCTGCTAAACCAATTCAGCTTATTATTTAATCAACAATTTGCCTATCTGAGTCAGCAAATTGAACATTTAAGTTGGTCCTTCGAGCCGGATTGATTAAATAAGTAAGAAACAGCATATATATGTTCAATGCGCCGCAGTAGTCCACCAGCAAAGCAACAACTGTGTGAAATCTACTCCGGCGGCCTTTAAGGATTTGATTGATTGGAAAAAACCACTTAGATATAAAAACCTACAGGTATTTATATTCAATTTTTCAATTCATCCATTGGCATATTACGAACTATTCAAGTCTGTTTGATATCATTTGCTTCAATTTTATTATGTTCAAAACAAATACCTAGTAAACCTATTTCCAATTACCTATTACATTTAACAGTTCTGGGTAACTGTTATAAATAACATATTTTTTGAATTTTTATTGAAGTTTATCCAGTCAAGTTGGATTTCATACCATTTAAGGGCATATAATTTATTGCCAAGTTGAAAAGTATACCTACTTGAATAACCATTGTTTGGTCTAGTTTGGGTTCAAATTACTATTAATATTTGTTATCCAGGGTTGGGCAAAATATTATTTACATTTAAAAAAATCAAAAACCATTGATTCTTTTAAATAAAAATAGGTAAAAAACTTTTTAAGTTAAACGGTTTTATGTTAAACATACATTGCAATGTTTAAGATAAATGTACTAAAAACCAAAAAATAATAAAATAGATACAGTCGTGGGAATTATAAACATATACATAGACTAGACTAAAATAAAACCGTGGGGCACGTCAATTGTCTACAAATTATCGACTTAATGTGAGATAGAAGGATCGTTTAATTCGTCGTTAGGCAGTTGGCCCGCAGACGGTGAGGAAATTACTTACTATTTTCTTGCTCATGGAAATTCCAATAGTTATACACTCCATGTAAATAAAAGAGATGTTTCAACTAGTTTATCGTTGGACATTCACACTGCTGGCTGGCGAGGAATTGTTTCACTGCTCGTAGTTTGTCTTTAATCGACAAAACATATGATAAAAGTACTACTCGCTCACCACTATGAAACCCTAAAACTCGCTTATAATCGAGCTTGCTAGCTTGTTTCCACATTCTAGCCCTACTTATCACACGTCCATCGTTGTCGGTTGAACAACTGCCTAATTATAGTGTAACATTACAAAACAAAAATTTTAATCAACGATTGTAGACAATTGACGTGCCCCACGGTTTTATTTTAGTCTAGTCTATGCATATGTTTATAATTCCCATGACTGTATCTATTTTATTATTTTTTGGTTTTTAGTACATTTATCTTAAACATTGCAATGTATGTTTAACATAAAACCGTTTAACTTAAAAAGTTTTTTTACCTATTTTTATTTTTTGGTTTTTAGTTTTTATTTCGCATTCTGTTTAATTCATTAAGTGCTTCATTATTGCAAGGTTTCTTGCCCGTTAGTTTATTGCAGTCCAACTCTTTGGTAGCGGCGGCCATCTTAGATTTCAATTTTGCATAGTAAATTGTATTCTACTTGTTGAGACCTTTCATTTGATACCCATGTTGATGGGATTGATAAAACCTACGTTATCCGCCATTTTGTAGAGGTCGTTATCTTGGATTTTAATTTTATATAGTATATTGTATTCTACGGGCTGAGCACTTTCATTTGATACCCATATTGATGGGATTGATAAAACCTACGTTATCCGCCATTTTGTAGCGGCCGCCATCTTGGATTTAAATTTTTTATAGTATATTGTATTCTACTTGTTGAGCCCTTTCATTTGATACCCATGTTGATGGGATTGATAAAACCTACGTTATCCGCCATTTTGTAGCGGCCGCCATCTTGGATTTCAATTTTTTATAGTATATTGTATTTTGCTTGTTGAGCCCTTTCATTTGATACCCATATTGATGGGATTGATAAAACATAAATTATCCGCCATTTTGTAGCGGCGGCCATCTTGAATTTATAATGATAATGAATAAACATAATTTTATTGTCACCAAAATCCAAAGTGTATACAAAATTTCAGATTATTCGGTTGACAGGAAGAGGGTGAAATTTGAATTACCAAATTTGACCCAAGAATAATAAATAAAACAAACGGGGTGAGCTAAATAAAACCGTTTAAAAAATCACGATTTATTTGATTTCTTTGATTTTTTGAATTTGAATATAAAATTGGAATATTTTGATTCTTTGAAATTATTGTTAATTATTTTAATGTATAAGTCTAAAAATTATAATACAATTTGCGGCTCAAAAACTTGTGACAACGCATTTGTCGCGCTTCTTGCAAGAAAATTATTGTAGCGATTTCTTTTCCTTCTGTCCTATACACTCACTATACAGTGCCGAGTGAGGCACGAATGAGTTTGTTGTACTTTTTGCAAGAATATTCCTGTAGAGGCTTGTTTTCCTTCTCAACCTATAAATTGACGTCGCCCAACAATTTCACGAATTTCGCTAGTTAGGTTAGTTAAGTGAAGTGAAAACATATAAATAAAGTAAAATGAGTGGAAGAAAAGAGGAGCCAATATGGCAGTTCTATATTAAGACAACAAATCCAAATAAATTGGGGTGTAGGGCTATTTGTAGAAAGTACAACAAAGATATTCAAGGGTTAGTCCAAAGACTTAAAGCACACCACGATGTTTATAATTATCAAGAGAGGAATACAGGTAATCAAATCAATAATTTAATTTTATTTATATTTAATAAAGATCTTTATTATTAACCCGGGAATGATCGCGTGGTTAGATTTTGCCTAACATTTTTTTTGTTGATTCTCCAAGCACTTTATATTTTATTTTTGAGATAATTTAGTGAAAATTTTGAGACATAAATATTAATTATAAGTAACATAGTGTAATTTTTAATTATATATTCTGAGATATTTTGAAATATTTTTTTAATATATACGTATTTTATTATAAGTAGATACATTTTTGATAAATCACACAATACAACAGGGTAACAAATGTTTCTATGCATTTAAAGACACATTTAAATCAAAGATATTGTCTTCAAACACAAAAATTGAAATATACAAGACAGTAATTAGACCAGTCGTACTTTACGCCGCAGAAACCTGGAATTTAACAAAAAAAAAACACATTAGAAATCTGGGAAGAGAAAATACTACGGAGAATATACGGCCCAATTAAAGAAAATGGAGTATGGAGAATATTAAGAAACTACGATGTTAATCAAAAATTCGATAGCCCAATAATAACAAATGAAATAAGAAGTAAACGATTAAGGTGGGCAGGACATGTACACGTCTAGATAATGAAAGGTGTGTCAAGAAAATACAGGAAACTAAAAAACAAGGACGAAGAGCAAGGGGACGACCAAAAACTAGATGGTTGGATGGTGTAGAAGAAGATCTTAAAGAAATTGGAATAAATGACTGGAAGAACAAAGCAAAAGATCGGAAAGAATGGAAAAGAATAGTAGAAGAAGGAAAGGACAGACTTCAGAGCAGAAACTAAATCACCGATTTCACCAACTCCCTACTGATTTAAAGCAGTAGGGTTGGCCAAGCGGCTGGCCACCGCTGCCGGAAAAATGAGGCTAGGAATCCCAATAGGGAGGTCTGAAAGTCAATGAGAAGAAGAAGATACATATTTGAGATAAATTTAAATTTTTTTTTATAGATATTATTCTTAACAAAGATAATATAATTTTTAAGTATTCATCCATAGATATTTCAGGATATGGATTTTAGGCATATAAAATTGTTTTTAAATGTTAGGTGAAATCTAACACGTGGCCTTTAATGTAACTTTTCTAACGCGACCTTTCCCAGGTTAATCAAAGATTATCTTTACTCTTCTATACTTACTTAATTTTTAATTTTTTTCAATTTAAAAAAATAAATTTGCTCTTACATCTCTATTGAACATTTTCACTTTATTTTAAAATCAATAATTCAATACTATATCAATATGTCATCAATTAATCAATTTCAATTTTCAATTATGTTTTTTCTCTTTCCAGAGAGGCGAATGTCGCTTGACAGTTTTGCTAGCACATTATCTGCCTCAAGTTGTAGTTCACTCATGACGGATAGTTCATATGTTAGAAAAACTCCACCGAAAGTACCAACAAGTCCGGCAACTTTTGAGCCAGTCCAAAAAAATAAAGCAATCGAAACTCAGCCTACCATGAGTGGTTTTGTAATGCGGACTTCAACTACTGAAAAACATAAAATTGACAAACAAATAGCAAAGGCTATTTTTGCTACTAATTCGAGCTTCAGATGTATTGAGAATTTAGAGGCGAAAAAAGCCATTCAGTTATTAAGACCTGGTCATACACCGCCCTCGAGAAAAACGGTAGCAACAAGTCTTTTGGGCGAAATCTATGAAGAGGAAAAAGAAAAATGTTTCTCCTCCCTGTCAGGACAATCCGTAAATATGTCAATTGATGGGTGGTCAAACGTGCACAACGAACCAGTGATATGTGCAACGATAACCACTGAAGATGGACAAGCCCTCCTATACGAAACTATAGACACATCAGGAAATCCACATACTTCATACTCAAATAGTTTGTGACCTGATTTCTTCATCTGAATTAAAATAAAAGTGTACCGTAAAATCTTTTGTAACAGTGAATTATAATACAAGTGTACCGTAAAATATTTTGTAACAGACAATGCCGCAAATATGACACTTATGAGAAAAACATTAGAAGAAAAAACGAACATAACTTATGGCTGCTCTGCACATATTTTCAATTTACTGTGCAAGGACGTTCAAGTTAAAGACGTTAAAGAACATGTGGTCCAAATTGTAAGTATTTTCGAAATAACCATTTGGCTAAATTCAGTCAAGCAGGAGGCAGCGCTTTAGTCCTTCCAAGCGATGTGCGATGGAATAGCCTTGGCGATTGCTTAGAGATGTATGTCACTCAGTGGGACATCATATTAAAAATCTGCGAAGAAAATAAAAAGGAGTTTGATTGCACTATTTACCAAAAAGTTTCAAATATTGGGATTAAACATGCAGCGCAAGATTATTTAAACATTTTAAAACATATATCAGTTGCTCTTGATACTGTGCAGAGGAAAAATGCTACTGTCGCAGATGCTGTAGAGCAGTGGAAACATTTACAATATATCTTTGATGAATCTGTGGAATTACCATTACAAAAAACACAACAATTTGATAATCGATATAAGCAAGCACTAAGGCCATATCATTTTATAGCGTATATGTTGAATCCACAAAAAACAAAATACCAGTTAACACCAGAAGAAAAGAATATAGCTTTAGAAACAATTAACGAGTTATATGAAAACACTGGACTGTTACCTTTAGTAATAAAGTTAAATGCCCGCAGTGCTCCATTTAAGCAAGTTATGTTTTCGGACGAAGTAATAAAAAATGTAAACGGACGACAGTGGTGGTTATCACAAAATGATGAGCCGGAAATCTTGAAACAGTTGTCAATAATAAAACAGTTCCTATGTGCAACTGCTTCTTCAGATTCAGTAGAACGCGTATTTAGCTCTTTTGGTCTTGTACACTCGGATATTAAAAACAGATTAGGCATAGAAAAAGGAGGAAAACTCGTGTTTTTTTTTAAATTGTATAACGAAAATGAATAGACTGAAAATATACAGTAATAAAATTTAGGTGGTACGTTTAGTTTAAGAATTTGGAATTATGTACTTCTTTTTTGTTGTTTTTGCTAAAAGCAGATATTTCTTTTGATTTCTGAGAAAACTTTTATATTATGTTGTTATCTGGTTCTGAATAAAAAAGAAAAAAAATGATTTCAAATCATGATTTTAATTTTAAAAATCAAGCGAATTAAATCATGATTTTAATCGGGATTTTAATCACTTCATTTTAATCAGCCCAACCCTGTTGTTATCTACATTCGATATCACAAAGCCTATTACAGCGTTAAGATATAGTTGTGTTTTGATAAGTTTTGTAGTTTGATAATTATTACTATTTAAACTATTATCATGCCTGACACGACCAATAGTTCTGATAATTCAGTACCCAATATAAGGAATGAATTTAAAAAATTAATAAGAAATAGAGGAAGCATTAAACAAAAATTAATTAACCATTTTAGAAAAATTTGTCGATTCGATAATTAATATACAGGGTTCAGATAAAAAATCGAGTTTAACTGATGTCGAGTTAAGGTCAAATACAGGTTTCAAATTATTGGAAGAATTTGATAAGGTGCAATCAGAAATTGAATCTTTGTGTGATGAAGAAGATTTAGAATGGCATTATATATATATATATATATATAATGAACGCAAATCTATTGACATTGTCGAACAGCAAAATTCACCCTCTTCTTATGTTAATCCTCCTCAAGCTACAGATTCACCCACCATTAGTGACTCTCTTCAAAATGTTTTGCTACCTAAAATAAAGTTACCCACATTTTCTGGAGATTATGAGCAGTGGCTCAATTTTACTTCCATCATTACAATTTTTAAAAGCATCATTAGAAGGTTTTCTATCTCGGTACATTGAGGGTTTAGAAGCCTCAGATAGACCATTTTAAAGAGCATGGACTATTTTGTGTGGTAAATTTGACAGAAAACAGTTTTTATAGATACGCATTTCCAAAAAATGCTTAAAATTCAACAAATAAATAAAATAAAATTCTATCAGTTTAGAAACATGTTAGACCAGTTGTCAAAACCTATTACAGCTATTAAAAGTTTAGATTTAGATCATAAAACCTTGTCAGATAGCCTCATTATTCATTTAATGTAAAACAAATTGCATATAACTAGTCTGATAAATTGGAAAGAAGTTGAATATAATTCAGAAAAACCTGATCTGGATGATTTCCTAGATTTTAATAAAAATAAAGTTGATCTACTTCAATCATTAGAACATTCTTGCAAATTAAGCAAACCATGTTTGCCACCCATTCACAATTCTAGAAAATCCGATAAGCCTTATAATGGTCCTAACCAATCTCAGATCCATCTGAGTCTAGACAATTCAAATCTTAGTTCTCGCCAAAAGAATTCAAATTGCCTAATCAAATGCAATTTTTGCAAGAAGAACCATCTAATTCATAGTTGTACAGATTTTCTGGCCTTGACAATTACGAATAGGATTGAAAATATTAAAAAACTAAAATTATGTCAAAACTGTTAACGTATTGGGCATAATCATAACCAGTGTAGTCTGAGATCCTGTACTGTTTGTAAAGCACACAGAATAAGCATCTCAAACACAATTCTCTAATTCACATTAATAAAGTTACAGACATTCCAAACGATCCTTCAAGTAGTGTTGAGGACACACCTCAACACAATTTTAATTTAATGGTAAGGCTCCAGGAAAACATACCTAATGAAGTCCTTTTATCAACTATTTTATGTAAAGTCAAGGACACCCACGGTAATTATCACTCATATAGATTATTATTTTAGATTAAGAAGCACAATCAAATTTAGTTAGCCAAGAATTTTGTGACAATTTAAAAATTCCTTGCAAATTTGTCAATTGTTGGTATTAACCAGATTGTTTCTCAACTCAATAAGAAATGTACTCTATCTTTGTTATCAAATTCATGTAATTATAATTGTACAGTTTCTTGTTTTGTTGCCACTACTATTAGCAATAAAATCCCAACCTACCAGTCGATTACAATAAACTGGAATATCCCTGAATGCATTCAATTAGCAGATCCAAGTTTTTCTGTTCCCGGAAGTATTGATATACTGATAAGGGGCGAACCAATTTTGGGATTTCATTCTTGATGTTAAAATTAGACTGGGTACTAACCTTCCTCCTCTTCAATATACAGACTTTGGCTACATTGTAACAGGGAGTATACCTGTCAACTTTAAGTTTTGTATTTGTTACTTTTCCAAGGTCCACATCCCCGAGGATGACCAATTAAAAAGATTCTGGGAACAAGAGGAGGTCAAAGTCTCCACTCTGATGTCAAAAGAGGACAAATAATGTGAAGACATATTTAATAAAACGACCTATAGAAATGAACAAGGTCAATTCGTAGTCCAGTTTCCATTTAAACATTCTCCTTGCCTCTTAGGTGACAGCAAAATAACTTCTATAAAAAGGTTTCTTTTATGTTTGCTGCTATAATCTTTACACAATGATGAGAACAATCGGAATTGTAGTGGTCGTGATTTTATAGAATTAATTATTTTTACCGCTTCATCCATAACTAATTTTGAATTTGACGGCATTTGCTTCATTGCAAGTGCTTGTCTATGCAGGATACAATGGCTGGAACTACAATTAGGCGCTTTATTTTTTATTAGTGATACTGCTCCTGCTGTTTTACCCATCATCGCCTTGGCCCCATATGTACAAATGTAAATGCACTCGTTCCAACTAAGATTATTTTCTTAAGAAAATATATTTATTTTATTAATAAAAATTTCCCCGGTAGTGTTTGTGGGCAGCGATGAACACATAAGCATGTCTTCTTCAAAAGAATTTTCATATGGATATCTCACAATAACCAGCATCAGTCGACTCATCCATTTGCAAGACGAATCGTGTTTTTGTAGACGTGTAACTAGTTCTTGTTTGACGTAGTTTGCCATATCATGAATTCGCTGTGAAACAGTATCGTTTGATAACGGCATAGTAGAAAGATGCTTTGCAAATTTTTCATCAAGCATACATTTTATTATGTCTAACACGAATGGCATTATTAAATTCTCAGCGATAGTGTGTGCTTCACCTGCTTGTTCAATGCGATAGCTAACTGAATATAATGCTTCCGTGGCCTTTTCATTGATAGTTTGGGTTACAAGCATCATAGTTTTTTGACTTTCCAATAGTTGTATTTTTTACGTACAAAAAATTCTTTATTCTTGTGTTAAGACTCGGGGTGTACAGTTTCCAAAGGTCAGCGCAACTTTGCAGGTGCCTATTAGGAAGCAGTTTACTACATAACATGCAGAGAGGTGGACCGTTGGAATTGATAATTCCAAAACTGATATATAAGCTGTGTAGCTGGATGTCGTTGCATCAACGTCTGGATCAGTAATTGCTGTATACTCCCCGCGTTCTGCTTTTGAACATTAGGCTTCGTTAGAAGATGTTGCTACAACACGTTTAAGGCCTTTAAGCCAACGTTCCATTCTTCTTTAATAATTATGTTACTGCGTAGTAGACTTTAGTCCAAAGAAGAAATGTACAAAACTGATACAATCAGAATACAGCAGTAGAGCAATACCTAAACACTCCGTTCAAAATTCGCAATTCACTAGCTAGCTTGTAAGTAGGTACGTACTTATCGCTAATCGTCGACTGATGAGTGCGGAGGCGCGATCGTCACTTTTATAGTCGTAACCTCGATCTCGAACATTCTCAAAAATACTCGAGTCTGCGCCTTTGATAAACAAAAAGCCGAAAAATAAATATAGAAATACAGAAAATGCGGTGTAAACAATTTCGACTTTATGTTTTGAAGACCCGAAAGTCGCTTGTTAACAACATAGTGTCTTACCTCAGAGGCGGCTTTCAACGCCTTTGATAAATAGAAAGCGGAAATAAAAATAGAAATAAAAAATGCGGTGTAAACAATTTCGACTTTCTGAGCGTGCACAAGTAGATATCGGCGATGGTGGCAAAGTAAAACTGTACTGTGTGGGTGGCGACTAAGTTCGGCTGCGCCTCGTGATACGCCTGCGTCAAAACGTTCGACCAGAGAGAGAGAGAGATGTTTTGATCTAGATACAACTTATCCTTATCCCCATTGATTTGAGAGATATTTGCTGTTAAATTGCGCAGAAGAAATGCACATCTTATTGCATGTGTTTAGGGGATATAAATACAAATTTGAAATTTCTTATAGATATTTTCTCTTCGTAACACACTATTTTGTTAAATTCTAATAAGCTAGTGGCGTGATACTTCACATTATTTAGGTCCATTGACATATGTCGGTGGAATGAAACTATTCCCCAATGATTCCAGATCAAACGCTAATTTTTAACATGTGCTGATGATGTGCAACTTTCATAGCGTGCAGGTTTCCGTCAGACCAAATGTGCTCATTGTACACACTAAAAATACCACCACATCCTTCGCTTTGTCAGTAACTAATACATCAAAACACTACTCCTTTTTTATTAGAGAAATCTACTCTAGGCTCATAATCAGTATCTAAAAGATGTGGCTTTTTTACGAGGGTGCAGTGCATTTCTTTTTAAAAATCTCCATGCTGACATTCTGGAAATTCTAGTTTGCAATGCGTATCTACAAATACTAATAGAAGAAGCGGCTTCTACCGGATATTTACATCATTAGAATAAAAAGCGAAAAGCCTTTAAAGCATTGTAGGGCGCTTAACAAAGGATACTTTTTATTTAAAGAACTTAGTAAAAATTGCAGCTTCTATCTGTTAAACTAAAAGGTTAGAGAAAAATTGTATTTAGATATTTCAAATATTTCTTAACAATCTCCGATTCCTCTAATTGACGATACCTACTGATGGGACACTCTATATAAATTGGTATTGATCAAGCTCTACTCAAATTTATGGCGAAATATTCGATATCGTAGAGCTCTTATTAGTATTATTAAAGAAATCTTAGGAAACTATTTTCATAATAACCTAAAACTTTTGAAATTATATAAACACCTGTAATAAAGCCTGTTGCATTCACAAAACAGTTTATTTGTAACTAGCTATCAATTTCCTTTTACATTATTTAGTTTTACGTCTCATATTGAGTTGTTTGCAAAGTTTCAAACTTCAACATTTTGTGTTATTAGTTGTTCATTATTGTTTCAGTTAACCTGGCCTGATTTGTGTTTTACAACTTATTACCAAGATATCAGAAATATTTTGGGACAAGACTTTCTACAAGATTATCCAAATCTTCAACTAGTCAAGAAACACGTATTGGCAGTGAAAAATATAAGAGATTGGATAGAGACAAGGCCATTGGATCCAGCATTTGCGTACACTTTAAAAGATGATTTATAACTTATTTTGTCGTTAGTTTGTTAGTGTTATGCATATATGATAAACGCGAAAAGGAAAGACGTGTAAATCATTATTGCCATTACTTATAGATTATTTCCATTAATATACTTTCTAATATAAATAATGGTCCTCATCAGTATTATCATTTGTCCGCTTACCACGAATCACAATTCAAATTAAGATATAGTTTGATAAAAATGTAAATTTATTTTATATTATTATTACCTTATCTCAGGGATGAATTCGGCACTTAGCGCTCGCCAGTAACAGGAAACTTTAGGTTGAGATATCAAACAAAAATACAAGAGACCATAGATGAACAATTTAATAAATGGTGAAATAAAAAATATGGTTCTTTGTTAATTACAATGTTGAACAATACATGTGTTGTAATTTAAATAGAAATACTTGCAAAACCTTCTCGTAAAATAATTCATTCCAGTTATTATAAATTTTATTTAAAACTATCATCGATTAAATTGCGCTCAAATCTATCTACTATTTGCGTAGAATGGCCATTCGCTGCTCTTCAGCCTCAACTGTGATTATTTTAAATATAGCCGTCGCGTTGTGTGTGTATTCTGTGGAAGTTATTTAGTTTATGAAGATAAAGAGAGGTGTGGCATATTGTAAATTTATTATTGCTAATGAAAATTAATTTGGTGAGTAATTATTTGAACAAGTAGTTAGTGTTTTATGTCCGTGATATTAGTGGAGATTGAATTATTAAATCTAATAATTATTTAAGAAATTAATATCAATGATAACGGTTAACCTAACATCTGAAATATACGTGTTATTGTTTTTATAGGAAAAGTTTAATGTACACAAGCGAAATATAGTTCATATTTGGTTTCTTCTTGACTCTGGAGATGATGCATGTGAAAGATCGTGGCTACGATCGAATAAAACCGGAACCCAGGATTAAAAAATGAGGAATTATGAATTATTTCACCAGTAAAGTACCACAATTAATGGTATATATATCGACGATATCAAAACTATACTAATGTATATTTATTCAGTCTAACCAAGTTCTGGTCGATAGCACAAATTATATTCACTTTTTTGTTTAAAATACGAGTTATTCTTTTGTTATTTTTATTTCAATACGTTGTTGATTACTTTGGTTAACTTATTATATAATTTTGTTTAAGTTTCTTCACAATTTATAATAATTTGGAGAAGGAAAAATTTAACATGTCTCTCCATTTATAAGATCACGACGCTTCTCTCCCAAGCTTGAAATCAACAACCCGCAATTGTTTTATTTTTTTTCATTGTTCATTGTTGCTAAGTAAATATAATTGTTTCTCTCGAATCGAAACATCCATTCCTGTGTTATTGTAGATAAATTCACTGTGTTTATTTACACTCTGTAATCACTCCGAATCACTCTACCCGAACTATTGAAAGAACGTCGATTTTCGCGTTAATATTTCAATTTGACATTTTGATATAATATGATTGAAAAGTTTATGCTATATACAGGGTTTTCTGAAAATGTTTATAAATTACAAAGATATAGTAGTTGAATTTTGTCTCAAAATTCATACTATTCTATATACAGGGTTTCTTATAATTATGTACTATAATATATTATTCACGGAATTTACTCGTAGTTGTTTTATATTCCTTTTTTATTTTTTAAAATATAATTACGAAATTGAATAGAAATTTTGTAAATCATTTTATTAAATGTACATTATACGTGTTTAAGCTATGTCTATTTAAATCAGCATGTCGTCATTAATTATCTTTTTATTGAATATTTACTAAAGATTCGAATGATGATAATTAGTTTAATTTACCTTGTAGCTATGTTTCACTTTAATATATATTATTATAATTAACACCTTAAAGCGACAAATTCTATTATGATTATTTCTATATACACAATTTATTATAATTAACTTTTGATATATATAACGCGTATTGCTATATATTTAATAATTTATGGACGCCAACTTACCATAAATAGGTAAGTAAAATTTAATATAATTATTCTGACTTAATTCAAAATATCATAAAAAAATAATGTAAATGTATATGCTCCGGCTATATATAAGACCTCTTATTTTCAGGGAGTCGGTTCTCGAATGAATTGCAGTGTTCAAATATATCTTTTCTTTTCATTTCCTGTTTTTTTTATATAAATTTAAATTAACATTTTTACACAGTTCTACAAATAAGCTTTTATTCTAAATTTTAATTCAAGAAACACCCTGTATGTTAATTTTCTCTAATTTGACCTAAATTTATTACTATTCAAAATTTTACCATCACTACCTCTAAATTGTATACTAAAAAACTCTCACCTTTCTTCATACAGGACTGCTTCTTTTGAATTCCTCAAACAAAGATCTTTGTTCTGGATGAATTTCAATATCTAGCTTACCTTATAAAGAAAATCTATTAAAATTACAATTAACTAAACAAAATTTCTATATCCAATGATCCAATAATTAACAAAACTTCAATAATTTATACGACTTCAATCAAATCAAATAGAACTTTCTCAAAGTATCAACGAAATAACCTAATTTAATAATTAAACAACTTTAAAAAAAAACTACTATGAAATTAACTATATCTTTCTAAAATGGTTAACGAAATAACCAAATTTATTAATTACACAACTTTAAAAAAAACAACTAACTAGTATAAAATTTAAACCGACCTTTTAACTTAATGTTCTTTTTCTTATATTGGGTTCATGTATTTCCTTACCATGTTGCTTCTTTCCAAAATATTTATTTCTGTTCTCAATTTAATGTTCTTCTTCAAATTATTAGTTACCGTCTCCAATTATTTATTTTGCTCACAATCTTCTAAATATGTTCTATTTATGTCTACTATCTGTGTTAAAATAATATCACGTGCTATTTTCCCAGTCTTACATCATTCCATAATATTTAATCTCTGTTTTCCATATACTGTTTTAATTTTCAATTATATTTGTTCTATTCCTTGTATTGACTATGTTATTTCAATTTTCAATCCCTGAATCGTCTCCAATATAATTTATTTAGTTAGTTTCCGTCTTTTCGGGATAAAAACCTTCCGTCACCAAAATATGTCAAGTGAATAGTCTCCCGTTTCAACAACCTCTCTCCTCACTTCCTTCCTTAGTTTCCTTAAAGGCTTGTTCAAATAAATTTATTTTCATCAGTGTCATGTATTGTCAAACTCAGATTTTATTCGATGGAAATTAATAGATCAACTATCAACAATACAACCACATCGAACATATCATTTTCCTTTCTATTCATAACAATTCTCAATTAATACACTTCTTATTTCCTACTTCCGTATACCTTTTCAGACGTTAACACCCGTTTCACAGCTTTTTGTAATTCCTACACTAATAAATTTCTCGGTACACTTATGTTTCTCAAAATACCACTTTCTTTCAAATAATTAAATATTAAATATGTGATCAATACATGTCACTACAATGGTGGGACAACCTGTATGTGACATTCTCCCCCCAGAACAATGAACATCTTTGTTCAGTGTTATAATTATTTGTGTTGATCATCTTTTTTTTATGTTTTTGTCTCATTTTCGTTTTATTCATAGTATTTATACAGGAGTTGTATATGATATTTCCCTACGTTCTTTTGTGTTTCTGGTTCCAGTAGTTCATATACGTTATTTCCTAATAACCTTTTTATAATGAATGGTCCAATATAGGGTTCTTGCAATTTAGCACATGTTTCATTCCTTTTGTTGCTCACCCTATGTCTCTTTAATAATACCTTGTCTCCAATATTAAATTTAATTTGTTTTTTTATCTTCTTGTTTTCCTTCTTCTCATTTTTTTCATTATATTTCATGATGTTTCTTTTTGCCTTCTCCTGTAAATTTTCTATATTTATATTATCTATATTCCAGGGTCTCTCTGGTTGAATTTTTTCCATTAAAGTGACTGGTGCTACATTTGTCACTAGGCTCGGTATGTGATTAATATATTTTTCTATATTTCCTAATTTTTCATCCTATTCTTTATGGTTGTTTATACATTCTGATCTCAAAAACTTGATACATTCTTCTACCTGTCTCTCCGTTGGATTCGCATTTGGTCTTCTTATAGATATATCTATAATTTGTATACCTTGTCGTGCAAAGTGTCTTTTAAATTGTTCATTCGTGAAATAAGTTGCATTATCCGTTAGTATTTTCTTTGGCTTGCCATATTCATTTATATACGTTTCTAAACATCGTATTGTTTCTTTTCGGTTACATTTTACTGTTGGATACAGCTTGACACATTTTGAAAATAAATCATATATTACTAAAATGTTCTTATTTCCATTATAACTCATTATGAGATTGCTAAGATAATATATCGTGATTAATTCTAAAGGTTCGTTAACACTGATACTGTGTACCGTATGTAAATTATGATAGTTTCTGTGTTTTGTTCTCATACATACTTGACAATTCTGACATATACTTTTGGTACTCGATAAATCATGCATAGAAAAATAATTTTCTCTGAAAATCATTCACGTTTTCCGCACACCAACATGTCCATAATCTTGGTGAATTTCTTTTAAAACTCGCTCGGCCGTTTCTTCATCTAACACATACAATTATTGATTTTTAAAGACTTTAAATAAATATCCCTCTACTAATTTGATTCCGCGATAACACATCTTTTCTTGTACCTTATTCTTTACTTCTCCTATATTTTCTTGACTTTCAATAATCGTTCTTTTTGAATAAACCCCTGTTTCATGTTTCAATTGATTTAAACCCATTAATACCGTGTTTATCTTGTTATGTGCTATCAATAATTCTGTCGTTTTTTTAGTTTTCTCAGTATCTTTTCTACTTAGAAAATCTGCTGTGAAGTTAATACACCCAGGCCGATATTTTATTTCAAAATAATATTCTTGAAGTAGCAAATTCCACCGATAAATTCTGCTGTTTCCATATTTTGTTAACCTCATAAATGATAAAGCTTTATGATCTGTCTCGATTGTAAATTTATTTCCTCTAAGCCAATATCCCAATTTTTGACAACAGTATACAATAGCCAACATTTCTTTTTCTCCCACACTATATCTTACTTCAGGTTCTCTTAACATTCTTGACACAAAGCATATTGGTACTTCTTCTTTCCCTTGCATTTGCACCAATTCTCCTCCTATTGAATATTCAGATGCATCTGTACGTAATAAAAATGGTTCTTTAAAATTTGGAACATATACCTAAATGTTTTTATAAAATTCATTTTTAATTTGGTTAAACGCCTTTATTCTACGTTCATCCCATATCCACTTTTCATTCTTTCTTAGCAACTCTATTAATGGCCTTTCTTTTTCTACCAAATTAGGTACAAATTTAGAATAGTAGTTAATCATTCCAAGAAATCCTTTAAGTGTTTTTAAATTTTTAGGCTTTGGAAATTCTTGTATCTGTTCTAATCTTTTCTCATCTATTGTTATTCCATTATTCGTTATTTTAAAACCCAGATAAACTCGCTTTGATAAAATACACACTTATCAATATTTAACTTCAGTCCAAATTTGTTTAAAATATTTACAATTTTTTCTATATGTTTTAGATGTTCCTGTGAGCTATTACTAAAGATAAGGATATCATCAATGTGTGAAATGCAAAATTCTTGATATGGCTCAAGTACCTCCCTCAAAGTTCGTACTAGTGCTGAAGAACTTGATTGTAATCCAAATGGTACTGTTAAAAATTCATATACCTGCCCATCCACTTGAAAACCAGTATATTTTCTAGATTCTGGACTTAATGGAATTAACCAGAATGAATTCTTAAGATCTAATTTGGTGAATATTGTTGATTTTCCTATTTTTGTTAAGAGAATATTTACATACTGTGGTGCCTCATATTGTGGTTTAGAAATCTCATTTATTCTTCTTGCATCCAAGCATAGACGAATGGAATTATCAGCCTTCTTGACAATTATTAACGGACTAATGTAATGTGTGTTTGATTTTTGAATAATCCCATCTCTTTCCATTTTTCCTAATTCTTCTTTTACCTGTTCCTTATATGCTTGAGGTATAGGATAACCCCTATAAATGAATGGTTTTTCTGTATATATTTCTATTTTGTGTTCATAATGATTCGCTTTTCTCGGTGAATCGTCAAAAAGTTGCCTATTATTATTCATTATTTCTGAAATCTTCTTTTTATATTCCGGCATACATTTTACTCTTGTATCCATTCTCTTCCTTCTTCCACCTTCATTACATGCATTGGAATTACATATTTATTTTGCTCTGCATCCAAACTAACATTTATCTTCAAATTATTATTATTTAATTGTATAACTTTATGATGCAAATCTATTATACTCTTATTTTGACGCAAAAAATCTATCCCTAGAATCATATCTTGATCCATGTCTGCCATTATCAAAAGATTAACCTGTACCTCTTTATTTTTAACTAATAAGGTACCACAATACATTTTTTAATTTCGGCTAAATTCTTATTGTTTGCAGCTATAATAGTAATCCTTTTAATTGGTATTATATGTTCATTAAAATTGCTAAAATTGTCTAAAATTATCTTCTCTTTTATTACTGATAGTTGAGCTGCAGTATCGATTAGTGCTCCTATTGGTAAACCTTGAATATTTATTTCAATATATGGTAACCATAATAAATTACTTCCTTTTGACTTCATGCTTCCTATGCTGATATAGTTATTATTTCTTGTAATTATACTATTAGTATTGTCATCTAATTTTAGGTATCCTGTATCATGCTCTTTTTTCCATTTTACATGTTTTCTGTACAATCTACTTCCTGGTTTGAGTATATTATTGTGTATTTTAAAACGAATATGCTTTCTACATAATTGGTTTCGCAATAGTCTTTTCAGTTTTATTTTAACAAATTTATTTTTATATTTCACATGATTATAAATATTAAAATTCATTTTCTCTCTTGTCTCTGGTCCTGACGTGTATTGTCTATAAAACTGATGTTTTTCGTAGAGCAGATCAAATCGGCTAGGATTTTTCAAGATTTCAATGTTTAATTTGTTTACATTCAAATTATACTTACAAATGTACTTTGTTTCTTTGATAAAATTGATATAAGTGTTGATTCTTAATTCCCTTTCCCTTTCTAAGTAATATCCAACAATGAACCTAATAATAAGACAAAAATATGATTAGATAATAATATAACAGAATATTTAATTATGATACAGAAACCAAAGTATCATGTTTACATAAATAAATTAACAGAGAATTGTCAATGAAACTGTATGTCAATTTAGCACGGAATGACGATAGCAGAAATACTAAATCATGGAACTATTTATGTTTCTGAAGTATTGATGTTTCAAAAAAGTCTTAGAAATATAGGTAAATTTGATGGGAAAGATACATATTAAGCGAAGGTTATATAAAATAACTGATGTAGGATATAAAAGGATTTAATTGGAAGACATTACAACTGATTTTAAAACATTGTAGATTGCAGATATATTTATATGATGAACTTAAAGTAGGATGTAATTAATAATTGTTTTGTTTAATTAGGTATATTTCAGGAAAATTTAATATGTGAATAGGTATAAGGAATTATTTTAAAATTTTAAGGAAGATTAATTAGTCATATACAAACAAGGAAAAGACATTAAACGGTATATGAATAATAAAATAGGACAGATAGTTATTAATTCAGTGAGTTGATAGTATTTTGTCACATAACAACAAGAGTTTGTTGATTGAAAAAAACAAAAAAAGGAGTCGATGAGGTGTTCGAAAAATGTATGGTCGCATGTAAGAGAAACTTTTATAAAATTTATTAAAATTATAGATATTATTTGAATTACAAGCTAGAAAGATATTACAAAAGTTAAAATAAGATGAATTAAACATTTTGAGAAGAATTTAAAGCCAATATATGAGTAATTATCAGAAATACATGCGATTATAACAACTAGAGGGGACGCTTAGCAATCTTGTAAATAATATTAATAGTGTAACAGAAGATAATTCCTCAAACTCAATGATACATCGAGTTAAAGTATTGAAAGTAAACATAACAAAGTATATAAATCAAATTTAAACTTACCTGCCGTACCATCTAAAGTAAATTTAGCTCAGCAAGTGGATGGAGATCAGGCGTCATTTCAATAAGGAAGTATAGCAGTTCATTGGAATAGGAACTTTCTGATGTGGGAAACAGGTTAGTGTGCGTAATATATTGGTTAACTAATTAAAAATTAAACATTGAAAATTTTCGTATTTGGCCAAATTTCCTTTGATAATTTCATTGTACAAAGAGCATATGCATGTAGTAAGTAAATTTTTAGATCGTAGTAATTTGTTTAAAATAAGTATTTCATCAAGTTTGTAATGTTTTTCAATTTATTTCTGCTGGTAGTTATAGTCAACTAACATTTTACTCATCTTGTTTTATTTTAATGTCAAGAGTTAAATACAGGAATGCTTGATGCCATAGGCGTCACATTTATTTGGAGAGATATATTTTACAGCTTTGCATCAATCAGAGGAGATAAATTTTATAGTATATTTATAGAGGTGCAAATTTTATATTTCTTGTTAAAATTAATCCGGAACTCAACGGGAGTATAGAGTTCTCATGCTCTCCCATTAAATAATTAATTACGCTGAGCTAGCCAACAACTAAATAAAATATCACATTGAACAATAAATAACAATAAAAAAAACAATAAATAAAAATAAAATTATATTTTAATTGGCGCCCAACGTGGGGCGATTACTTTTATATAATCAGTGTCAATTATAAATTTTTGAATATAAATATAAATAAGATTAAAATTCTATTGACTATATTGAAAACATAAATATGTATGATGGATAGAAGACAAGAAGCGCAAACAAGAACAAGTAGAGATGATCAGATGATGGAGATGATACAACAATTATTTGCAAAAATGGAGCAAAATTTGAGTGGAAATATGAACAATATGGAAGACACCATAAATGGAAATATGGATAATATGAGGGGAGAAATTAAAGGAGATATGAACAGAATAGAAGGTACTTTGAATGAAAAAATGGACCAGATGAGTGGGAACATAGACAAATTGGAAAAGAAAATTGATGATGTGAAATCAGAAAGTATTAAAGAAATCAAGAAAATCAGGGAGGAAAATGAAGAATTTAAAAGAAGAATGGACAAGGTGCAAGAAAATATTGCAGATCAAAACAAGAATTCAAGAACGGAGATTCAAGAAGATGGAATTAAAATCCGGGAAGAGATAGAAAAACATGTTGCTGGAAAAATTCAAGAATTGGGTAGATGTTTGGAAGAAAATGTATCTGGAACTATTGTAATGGAAATAAATAAACAAATTGAAAATATAATCAGAGAAGTGGAATATATTAAAGTACAAGGACAAACAAATTAAGAAGTTATACAGAAGGTGGATCAGAAAGTTAAGGATTTAAATGTAAGATTTGAGGAACAAACAGGAACGAATAAAAAAATGTCAGAAGTTATGGGTAGATCATTTAATCGGGAAATACAAGAGATGAACCTAAAATTAACAGATACAATGGAAGAAATAGAAGGTAGTATAAGAAGAAATGAAATAGGTATAGGATGCTTAGGAAAATTTTATAAATATAATGTAGTAACAGGAATAAAATGGGACAACATGATAACTATAATTCATACAAAAGCTTTCTTGAAAATAATAATAAGTGAATGAATAATATGGAAGAATTTGGAAGATAATTCCTCAAACTCAATAATAAATCGAGTTAAAGTATTGAAAGTAAACGTAACAAAGTATATAAATCAAATTTAAACTTACCTGCCGTACCAGCTGAAGAAAATTTAGTTCAGCAAGTGGATGGAGATCCGGCGTCATTTCAATAAGGAAGTATAGGAGTTCATTGGAATAGGAACTTTCTGATGTGGGGAACAGGTTAGTGTGCGTAATATATTGGTTAACTAATTAAAAATTAAACATTGAAAATTTTCGTATTTAGCCAAATTTCCTTCGATAATTTCATTGTACAAAGAGCATATGCATGTACTAAATAAATTTTTAGATCGTAGTAATTTGTTTAAAATAATGTTACGAAACAGCACACTGGTATAGTCCCTAAAACTGACCCTGTCTAAGCCAGGTATAATAGTTAAAATTATGGCGGATACGCAGTTATAAAAAACTGTTTACGATTATCCAGAACTGGTTTTTGTGACCAGAGTTATCTAGAAAAGGGCAAAAAAAATATTTGTGTGTATAAGCCGCAGCCTGGAATTTACTAGTAAAAATGGCTTTAATATAAATAAGGACCGATCAGCGGGAGAGTTAGTTGATAATTTGACATCGTGAGATAAACAAATAAATTAGTGAATATAAATTAGTGAACTGTTTATATAAATTAGTCTAAGTGAATATACTGTATATATAAATTAAGTGTTAGTGATTAGTGAGTTAGTGTTTAAATAAATTAGTAAGTAGCCATACCGAGTGTTTGAAATTTATCCCACCCGTAATAAAAACTTTTAATAAATAAGAAAAACATTACATTGGTGTCAGGTGTGGGGTAATATAAATAAATATCTACGTAAAAATGGCCAAGAGATTAAGGGACCTGAAAGTAGCGGAATTACGAGCGGAATTGGAAGATCGTGAGTTGGAAACGTCCGGTAAGAAAAGTGAATTAGTAGAAAGACTTAAAGTGGCACTGGAAAATGACGGCTTTGATCCAGAAACAGTTTTATTTAATGACGAGGCTTCCACCTTAATCTCGTCAATTTCTGCTAACATGGACGAGAAGATTTCTGCCATGCAAGAGAACATGGACGAGAAGATTTCTGGCATGGAAGAGAAGATTTCAACGAATGTGAATACGATATTTCTGCCACGGAAGAGAAGATCTCAACTAATGTAAAGACGATATTTCTGCTATGAAGAACGATATTTCTGGCATGAAAGAGAAGATTTCTACGAATGTGAAAAGCGATATTTCGGCTATAAAGAACGATATTTCTGCTATTAAGATCGACATTTCTGTTAATATGGACGAGAACATTTCTACTTTGAAGAACGATATATCCGCCGATATCTTATTAATGAAAAACGACATTGCCGCTGACGTTGAAAATGAAATTTCGTCTCTAAAAACTGAAATCGAGAATAAAATGTCAACGATGGACGAGAAAATCGAGAATAAGATTACAACGATAGACGAAAAAATCAAGGAGTTAGAGGAAAACATTGCCGATTCAAGAACGCGAGGCACGCCAGAGGAAGAAAAGAAGACCGAGCAAACGAAACTTTGCAAGCCAGAAACACTACCTAAGTTTGAAGACATTGGCAGTTTTAACCGAGTCAAGGCCCCAACGTTCGATGGAAAAATGTCGTGGACCAATTATGTGAAACAATTTGAAGCAGCCGCTAGAGTGAATAATTGGTCCGATAGAGAGAAGGCAGTGAACTTAACCATCGCGCTTCGCGGAGATGCCTTAGATGTACTCCAGACGATACCTTTGGAAGAAACGGATGACTTCGAGCAGCTGAAGAAGAGGTTGGACATGCGATATGGTCATGAACATCTAGAACATTTGTACCAATCTCAACTGAAGAACCGAAGGCAGAAACGGGATGAATCCCTTCAAGAATATGAAGTGGAGATTGCTCGACTAGTTCGGTTTGCTTATCTGTCAGCACCAAAGAACATGATGGAATGTCTGGGCATCCAGGCCTTTATTGATGGCTTACGTGACCCCGATATGCAGCCCATCCGAAAACATTAGTCGACGCATTGACAGCTGCCCTTGAATATGAAGCAGCAACGAAGGCTTCAGGATATAACAAAATTAGGACCATCCAAGAAGAAGGTGACGAAGACAGATTTGACCAGTTCGTCAGTTTAATAAAAAGTACGATTGACAAGAAGCCGAGGAAGATCAGATGCTGGAATTGTGACGAGCTAGGGCATGTACGTAGTTCGTGTAAGCGTCCCAAGACTCCTGCAAACCAAGAACCTCAGACACAGGAAAACTAGAACGGGTCGGCTACGAGGGGGCAGCACCGACCAATGATCGTTCCAAAGACCCTCTCATACTGATAGCTTCTCTCAGATGTTGCAACGACAGTGTATATGTGGATGGCGAAGTGAATGGCAACAAATATGGTCTGCTGGTTGACACTGGAGCAACTAGAACCATTATACGACCAGAACTAATAAACTCCAAGAAGAAGCTTTTACCAACGAGACTGCGACTGCGGACCGCCACAGGTGAGAGTGCCAACGTTTACGGTGAGACACAAATCCAATTGGGAATTGGCGCCTAAAAGTTCACGCATACGGTAATCGTAGCTGACATTGAAGAAGACGTGATTCTGGGAATGGACGTAATGAATGTACATGGTTTCCAATTAGACTTCAGAAACAGAACTATTAAAGTGGGTTCCGAGGAGGTATTCCTGCATCCATATGAAGGCAACGCGCTGTTGGCAGCTGTACAGGAAGATACCGTTCTACCTACACGAAGCGAAACCATGATAGTAGCACGGCTACAGGGAATCATGGAGGAAGGTACACCGGTTATGATGGAGCCAAGGAACCACGACGAAGAAGTTGGCAAAGGAGTACTAATTGGAAAAAGATTGGTTACATCGGCGAAAGAGATCCCGGTACGTGTGATAAACGTGAATGATTACCCAATTACCATCAAGAAGGAAACTAAGATTGGATCCTGCGTACCAGTGACGTCTATAGTTCGTCAAACAACGACCACTGACAATTCCAATGCCAGATTCAAACAAATGTTATCAGTAGCTGGTCAATCTTTGAATCGAGCTAAAAAAAAGAGAATGAGGGAATTTCTCTTGCAGTATCGAGACTTATTCGTACCAAAAGGAGGCAAGACTGGTAGAACATCAGCCGTCAAACACAAAATCGATACTGGTAATGCTAAGTCAATTAGACAATCAGCTCGAAGACTTCCACGAGCGAAGAGAGAGGAAGCTGAAAGAATAATTCGAGAGATGGCAGAAGAAAAAGTGATAGAAACATCTACTGGTCCATGGGTGTCTCCAGTAGTGCTCGTCAAGAAAAAGGATGGAACTACGAGATTCTGCGTGGATTATCGCCAGCTTAACAACGTGACGAAGAAAGACAGCTATCCTCTGCCCCGAATTGACGATACGCTAGACACTTTGGCCGGCAGCAAACTGTTTTCCACCTTGGACCTGAAGTCTGGTTATTGGCAAGTGGAAATGGACCCAGAAGACAAAGAGAAGACTGCTTTTACCACCGGATCTGGATTATGGCAATTCAACGTCATGCCATTCGGGCTCTGTAATGCGCCTGCGACATTTGAAAGACTCATGGAAAATGTCTTGAGAGGGTTGTCTTGGAAGACATGCCTGGTCTATTTGGACGACATCGTAGTACTGGGGAAGACATTTGACAAACATCTTAAGAATTTGGAAGACGTATTCAAACGACTCCAAGCTGCCAAGCTTATGTTAAACCCGAAGAAATGTCAGCTGTTCCAAAACCGAGTCAACTATCTAGGTCATATAGTGAGCAATGAAGGAGTGGCGGTGGATCCAGAGAAAATTGCTTCCATTCAGCAATGGCCGCAACCAACCGACAAACATCAAATAAGGAGTTTCCTTGGACACATATTATAGAAGATTTATCAGGAAGTTTGGAGATATTGCTAAGCCTCTAACTCGACTTACAGAAGAAGCAAAAGCTTTCCAATGGGACGAAGATTGTCAAACGGCTTTTGATACCTTGAAGAGGCATTTAACCACGGCGCCGATATTAGGAGACCCTTTACCAGAGGGAGACTTTATTCTTGACACTGACGCAAGCAACGTAAGAATTGGTGGAGTGCTCTCACAGATCCAAGGAGGGCAAGAAAGAGTGCTGGGATATTTCAGCAAAGTCCTCTCAAAACCAGAACGAAACAACTGCGTCACAAGAAGAGAACTTTTGGCAGTAGTGAAGTCCGTGGAACACTTTTACCAGTATCTCTATGGTAGGAAGTTTTTAATCCGGACTGATCATGCAGCACTCAAGTGGTTGATGCAGTTCAAGAATCCCGAGGGCCAGATCGCTAGATGGATTGAATGACTTCAAGAATATGATTTCAACATCGAACATCGAGCCGGTGTGAGTCACCGAAATGGCGACTCCCTGTCCAGACGGCCGTGCCCAGCAGACTGCTCCCACTGCAACAAGATGGAATCTAGGGAAGCTGCAGTTTCAAGAACTACTGTAGTCAACGAGGAATGGTCACCCACCAGGATCAGAGAAGATCAGGAGAATGATCCTCACCTGAAGATGATCCGGCAATGGAAGAAAGAAAATCGGCGACCTACCTGGCAAGAAGTGTCAAAGTTTTCACCGAAACTCAAGGCGTATTGGGCTCAGTGGGACTCTCTTGTCCTGGAAGAAGGGCTGTTGAAAAGAGTCCTTGAGAACGATGATGGTTCCGAGATGAGGAGGCAGTTAGTTATCCCGAGAACAAAAGTAGCTGAGGTACTGAAGAAGTTATACGACAGTCCATCGGGAGGTCATCTGGGAGTGAAGAAAACCCTTCAGCGAGTCCGTGAAAGGTTTTATTGGATGAACAGCTCCGACGATGTGAAGGACTGGTGTAAGAAATGTACGACTTGTGCTACGAGTAATGGACCACATCGCAAGAGAAAGGCACCCATGAAACAATACAATGTTGGAAGCCCTTTCGAACGGATTGCTTTAGATATCGCTGGGCCATTTCCAATGACAGAAAATGGTGGCAAATACATACTGGTTGTAATGGATTATTTCACAAAGTGGGTAGAAATTTACGCTATCCCGAATCAAGAGGCCACAACTGTCGCAGATGTATTGGTGAAATAATTTATCAGCCGATATGGAGTACCCTTGGAAGTCCACAGTGACCAGGGGAGAAATTTTTAACGCCATCTATTCCAGGAGATTTGCGACAAGCTGGGAATGAAGAAGACCAGGACAACAGCTTTACATCCACAGTCAGATGGAATGGTCTAGAGAATGAACAGGACTATTGGAAAATACCTGTCCAAAGTAGTATCCAGCCATCAGAGAGATTGGGACCAGTATCTTTCTCTATTCGCATTGGCTTATCGATCTGCTGTCAATGAGTCCACGGGTGAAACACCGGCGAAAATCCTGTTTGGACGTGAAATGAGGCTTCCTTGTGACCTGGAATTTGGCTGCCGGCCTGGAGAAGATCTAGCAGGCGATGACTACGCAATCCAATTGAGAAGAAGGCTGGATGATATTCATGAATTAGTTCGAACAAATCTTCAAGTTGCCAGCGACAGAATGAAAAGTCGGTACGACACGCAGGCCACAGAAGGCGGTTTTAAAGAAGGGGACAAAGTATGGTTACACAACCCGGCGAGGAGAAAAGGATTTTCTCCAAAATTACAAAAATCCTGGGAAGGTCCATACTTAATCAAGAAAAGGATCAATGATGTTTTATATCGCATAAGCAAGATCCCCAACGGAAAACCAAAAGTAGTTCACCGAAACCGACTAGCACCATTCGAAGGAGACCATGACATAGAGGAAGGAGTGAACCTTATTCGAGATGTGTCTGACCCCACCTTCGATGAATTTATGGGCGCGTATGGAGGTACCGGGAAAGCTAGATATGGAGTCACTTCGGAATAACAACAAGATTTTATCACTCTTCCGGAAGATTTTTCACTGGCATACAACATCCCCGCCCGTATCAAGAACGCACGAGGGTTGGCAATCGTCTTTCGAAAGAAGTTCGGGCAATTAGAAAAACTTGAAGGCCAGATCCCAGCCCCTGGCAAGACCCTGAAACTGAAACATAATTCTTCTACGTGGTAACTAAAAATTAATTCCAAGATCGATCTACCTACCGCGATGTGTGGGAAGCACTTCGAAACCTCCGAGACCATGTGTTGGATTCCAACGTGAAGAAACTGGCTATACCTAAGATAGCGAGTAACCAGTTGGATTGGCGAATCATCAGGAACATGGTAGAGATTATCTTTCAAGATACCGGTGTCCAGATATTAATTTGCAGCTACAACCCCCGTTATCAGTTTCCGATGAATACGGTGCCCTGCTATTTCCATAAGATCGTAAAGTGTAGAAATGGGGCCAGTTGCCGATTCAAACATCCAGTCTCGGCTACACAAAAGTTCCAGGAGGAACTTCCATTTAAAGTGGGGGTAATGTTACGAAACAGCACACTGGTATAGTCCCTAAAACCGACCCTGTCTAGGCCAGGTATAATAGTTAAAATTAAGGCGGATACGCAGTTATAAAAAACTGTTTACGATTGAGACTATCTTATCTAGAACTGGTTTTTGTGACCAGAGTTATCTAGAAAACGGCAGAAAAATTATTTGTGTGTATAAGCCGCAGCCTGGAATTTACTAGTAAAAATGGCTTTAATATAAATAAGGACCGATCAGCGGAAGAGTTAGTTGATAATTTGACATCGTGAGATAAACAAATAAATTAGTGAATATAAATTAGTGAACTGTTTATATAAATTAGTCTAAGTGAATATACTGTATATATAAATTAAGTGTTAGTGATTAGTGAGTTAGTGTTTAAATAAATTAGTAAGTAGCCATACCGAGTGTTTGAAATTTATCCCACCCGTAATAAAAACTTTTAATAAATAAGAAAAACATTACGATAAGTATTTCATCAAGTTTATAATATTTTTCAATTTATGTCTACTGGTAATTATAGTCAACTAACATTTGACTCATCTTGTTTTATTTTAATGTCAAGAGTTAAATACAGGAATCAGCTTGATGCCATAGGCGTCACATTTATTTGGAGAGATATATTTTAAAGCTTTGCATCAATCAGAGGAGATAAAATTTATAGTATATTTATAAAGGTGCAAATTTTATATTTCTTGTTAAAATTAATCCGGAACTCAACGGGAGTATAGAGTTCTCATGCTCTCCCATTAAATAATTAATTACACTGAGCTAGCCAACAACTAAATAAAATATCACATTGAATTATAAATAATAAAAAAACAATAAATAAAAATAAAATTATATCTCAATATATTTATATATATATATATATATATTAAACTATGTTTTTTATGTTCTGATTTTAATTTAATTAGATATATTTAGATAGATATAGGTTATATTTAATTATTTATTGATTTTGTTGTGTAGGGAGCATGAGACTCGTTCTACCCTTCGAGTTCTGGCATTGATTGATTTATTCTGCTTACGTGAATAAAAAGAAACACATTATTTTAAATGATTTAATTTTTTAAAAGAAAATTTTATTTAAATATATATAAAACAGATACGCCTATGACATTACCAAACCATAGTCACAAATGAGAAAATACACCATCCTATGCGCATGCTCAAATAAATGCGAATGGATGCGAGAGAAACCGAACGTTTCTTAGAGGCGCTTATCAGTTGCGTGAATATCAGATGTATCATAAAATCGTTTATTTTGTAATGCTGGTGATGGATATTGCATTAAA
Organism: Galeruca laticollis; assembly: GCA_963921935.1. Classification (NCBI taxonomy): domain Eukaryota; kingdom Metazoa; phylum Arthropoda; class Insecta; order Coleoptera; family Chrysomelidae; genus Galeruca; species Galeruca laticollis. The sequence continues at coordinate 183,065,181 of OY998176.1, forward strand.
GAATTTATGTGTGGAATTATATACATACAGATGATTAAAATGTTCAGAAGAAATGAATTACAAATTATACATACATTTGAAAATATTATATCAAGTGATTTAAACGCATATTTCTTATACAATTCGAAATGAAGTAAGTACCACCAATATTTTATTACAGAATTACAAACATGCATGTAGGCCTTTTTAAATAATCTTGAAATTTTATCTAATGAATAAACTACATAAAGTCTTTTTTTCTTTTTTAGTTAGATCGATCATATAGACGCAAGAATTATTATTATACACATGGAAATAGTCACTGAATTTAAACTAGTTTGTAATTATTATTATTGGCCAATAATATCTAAAGAAAAACTGACCTGAAGTCTGGAATCTGGATTCTAATTCGTCTGGTAACAGGAATACGCCTACCGCAGTCCAAGCTGATTATTTAAGGAGAATTTGTGATATTCTCAGGGAGAAACTGGATATACACACATGTGAGTGTTCGTAGTTTTATATATACAAGGAATCTTTGATAACTAACCACCCACGCTTCCTCTTGATCGTCAATTTTTTAATCAATAAATAAACTATTGTTTCTCAGCTCACTAATTTTGAACAAAGTTTTGTTTCTTTCTCATTTAACAAATTTGTCCTGTCATATTACACCAATCATATTCTTTCTGGAGCTGTCGAGTTCTATTCACAATTACAACACTCTATGAAAGTTTTGAAAACACATATGAATGCGAATTTCACTTGAAAAAGTCTGTTTTTTCTTTAATTAGTACTAACTTCAATACAATAAGTCTTTTACAAATAGTGAAATTCATTGTTATATTTCGATATTACAATGTCAACTCTTGTTTTGATACTTGTGACAACTTGAAAATAACATCAAATTTATAAACATAAATTCTTTTATTTGTCAAAAATATATATATATATATATATATATATTATATTGTTATTTTTTTAATATTATCATTTTTATTAGTCTATTTTATTTATTTCAGAAGAATATTACCATATTATTTTATACAATTTTATTATGGTATTATGATAGTTTATATTTTACTCTTTTTATTCATATCTGTCCGGCTAGCTAACATTTTTTTGAAAATAAATTTTTGAATGTGATTAAATGTAGTTTTATATTTTATTTGACTCACCCAGTACCTTACCTTATGACGAGTAACTCTTATCTCATACAATGGGCTAAATTGAAAATCCTTCTACAAACAGTGGCGACACCCAGTTGTGAGAGGTATAAGCAACAACCAATGAGATCAAAATACAACAAGTAATCTTTATTTTTTTATCACAATAAATTGAAAAATACGTTGTTATTATTATTAAATTATAAATTGAATTAAAACTTTTAAGGAAATATGAAAGAACAAACAATGCAATATGAAATTCAAATTGGAGCATTTATATCCTATCTATAAGTTTTAATCAACCTTTTACAAATCAAACCTCCATGGTAGGTTCGTAGTTCAAAAGTATCATAGTTCCTTAAGGTTGTCTAGATTCTGTATCTATTGATTAAGTTCAAATCTATGCTTAGTATGAAATTTTTAGTTTTGCGTTTTGTTGAGTAATTGTTTTCTTATTGTTTCTTAAAAAAACATTATAATATATATATCTTGATTTCATTATTTGAACTATCCAAATTTTATAGTTGCAAATATTTACTTATATCTATCACCATTTTATGATTCATTTCCTCCATAAAATTGATTTCAAATTTTGACATATAATTACATTTATGTCATTTATATTTTCTAGACTTGTCTAAATCTTTATACTAAATATGAATATCATTTCTATTATTACTGTTCAACTAATACTTATATTAAATTAGATCACTAATACTTGTTTATTTTCAGATAAACAGCTGATTCCTTCATGACAAACAAACATCCATATTGGGCAGATTTAATGTTCTCTTCTATACTTGTTAAGCGTTTTCAAAATTTAGACAGTTATTGAGGTAATTTCTTTATATTTATTGTTACTCTTTTTAATTATTATTAACAAATGATTTAATATACTATGACTTTATATGAATTTTTACTTATGATTGTGGTTTATTAATGTGTTCTTTATTAACATAGTTTCGATTCATTTTAAATACTAAGCAAAATATTCTCAAACAACTGATGTTCTTTAATATATAAGATATGTGGTTCAATTCCCGTCAAATTTAAATTTAAATGATATCAATAACATTGAGAGCTATTTAAATTTCAATTTTCTTCTTTGAAATGATTGTTGTATCACTATTTAAATATTTATAAATTTATGGCATAATCTCATATTTCCTTGACTTTATACTTAATTCTCAAATGAACATTCATATACGTTCTATTATAATCCCTATTCTTATCAATACCTGTCAAATTATTCTTTCCTAAAATATACTAGATTCGTATCAATGTCAATTTAAATATTCATAATATTACTCCTTCTACTACTTCTCTACTACCATATTTATACTAACATCCGCTTATATATCAACTTATATTTCCTATAATTTTATTATATTTTATTTTCTATATACTCTTCATATCATATTTCATTTCAATACTCATTATTCAATATCATTAATTATTTCTTAAATTCATATATATATCAACATCAATTTCCTTATTCTTCCATGTATTTCAAGTATTCTATAAAATTATAATTGACATCAAACATTACCTCCTATATTTTAATCGATATCATTCATTAATCTCCTTTCTTATCCTTTTTATTATTTATGTGTCTTATTTCCTTTTTTTAAAAGATGTGAAATTCTATTTGATACTTAAGTTATCCTTATGTTCATCCCCTCTATCTTATATCTTTATATTTTCTTTCTTTATAAAGCCAGTATTTCTCATAAATTGTTTTTCTTTAATTGTTATATATTGATTTGCCATATTCAAATTTTCCTTTCTTTGTAATCAAAGCTGTTTTTATATTAAATCTTACCTAATAAATTTTTCTTTATATTATATTGTATCTATTTATTTCTAAAATTTTTTTAGGTTCTGGAGAAACAAAAGTGAAGAACCTTATTGGATTACCACCTGCCAAATGGAAACAAAACCCTATCTACTATATTATGTTTATCTTTGTACACTACTTTAATATTAAATTTAAAACTATACTTATGACTATTGTTTTCTTATATTTCTTTCATAACATCATCTATTCATAATATTTATATACATGTTCAACATTGAACACTCCCCTTTCTAATTGTGTACCTGGATAGAATAGCCGATAATTGTTTTGAGCATCACTATTGTCAACTACATATGGCCCTTCAAAAGGTGATAGTAACTTCTTACATTGATTTTCACCTTTCTTTGGTGTTCTTAAAGATCTTACTAGGACTAAATCTCCTTTCTGAAACCGAATCTTCTTTTTATTCTTGTTTCCTTTTCTTTTGATAAATCTCATAGCACTTCTTTCTAAATTCTTGCTTACTTTATTTAAAACTTGTGACATATCCCATTCTCTCTGTATGATCCAATCACGTTCTGGGGGTATTCCTTTTAAAATAAATTGTGGACATTCTTCAGTAACTCCATTAGGTAATTGATTTAAAAATTTTTCTACTTGGTCCAGATTTTCTTCCCATAAATTGTGCCTATTATTACATAAAGTCCTTAAATACTTGACAACTTCCTTGATATACCTCTCAGCTAGATTAGATGATGGTCTTCTTATGCTTATAAAATTCATTTTTATGTTATGATTTCTACATATACGTTTGACTTTTCCACTCACAAAGTAAGTAGCATGATCAAGTATTAAAATTTCAGGAGTTCCTATTTCTTCTATAAAATTTTTCAGACAAGATATGACTGTGTTCGCATTAGTACGTTGACAAGGAAAAGTTCTTACAAATTTTGAAAAAATATCTACCATGACTAAAATATGTTTATTGCCTTGCTTGCTAGGTATTAATTGTGATATAAAATTAATATATGTAAAGGCTTGAGTGCTATTATAGGTTTTGGTCCACTAATATTGTGATAATTATTTTCCTTTGCCAACTGGCAAATTTTACAAATTTCACAGATTTGTTCCACTGATGATGTATCCTTCTTTGCGGTGTAATTTTCTCTAAACAACATCCATAGTTTCCGAGATCCTATATGTCTATATTCATCATGTAGTTGTCTAAGAATTTCTTTAGCATATTCTGATGTTTTCAAATAAATTTCCCTATCTTTCATTTTCTTATACCAAATTCCCTCGTTTTGAAATGTTCCCCTTTTACAAGATGCTTGCAAGTTTCTCTGATCTTCCATTATTCTTTCCAATGTAAACAAACTTTCAGTTTTCTGCAATCTATTGATGCCAATTTGGAAGTGTTGATCATTCCTCTTCATTTTCGTTTCATGGCTAAGAGCATCCGCTACTACATTAGTTTTCCCAGGAATAAATTTTATTTCAAATTCGTACTCTTGTAATAGAAGAATCCATCGATGTATCCCATTGTTGGCATAACGGTTTTTAAACATTGCTGTTAAAGCTGAATGGTCTGTTTCCAAGTAAAATTTTGCTCCTAATAGATAAAAACATAATTTAGTTATACAAAATACAATGCTTGCCATCTCCAATTCAGTAACTGAATATTTTGTTTCAAACTTCTTTGTTACTCGGGAAATAAAACTGATTGGTACTTCACCTTCCTCTTGTTCTTGTAATAAAACTCCTGCTAACCTATCTATGGATGCATCCGTTCTTAAAATAAATGGCTTGTCATATTGAGGATGATAAACCTGCAAGTTTTGTAAAAATATTTCCTTCAGTTCTTGGAAAGCTTGTTCTCTCCTAGCATCCCATTTCCATTTAGTTTCCTTCTTGAGTAATTCAATTAGCGGTATTTCTTTATTACTGAGGTCTGGTATTAACCGTTTAAAGTAGTTGAGAATTCCCAAAAATCCTCGAAGAGTTTTAAGATTAGTCGGTGTCTTATATTCCCTTATAATTCTAATTCGTTCAGGATTGATTCTCACTCCAGTAGAATTCAAAATATATCCCAAATACTGCACTTCCTTCTGGTAAAATTGACATTTTTCCATATTCAATTTTAATCCTGCTCTTTCCAATTCTGCCAATATAGTCTTCAAATGTTTGTGGTGTTGTTCTTCATTTTCTGAATATATTAAGATGTCATCTATATAATGCAATGTAAAATGTTCATATTGGCTAAGAACAGTGTGAAGTGTTCTTACCAAGGCTGCACACGAACTCTGTAAACCAAATGGAACAACACAAAATTGGTATACTACACCATCAATCAATAATGCTGTATATGGACGACTTCTTTTGTCCAATGGAATCAACCAGAAACTATGTTTTAAATCCAGTTTTGTGAATATGTTTGCTCTTGTAATTCTACCGAATATCCCCTCTACATTTAAATGACTCTCATATTGTTTTTTAGTATAAGAGTTGATATTTCTGGCATCCAGACATAATCTAATCTCACCTGACTTTTTACGGACACATGTTATTGCACTTATATATGGAGAGTTGGATCTTTCTATTATACCATCTGGTATCATATTTTCTAACTCCTGGTATACTTCATTTTTCAGCTTATAAGGAATGGGATAGGTTTTTATCTTGAAGTTGCTAATATCCTTATTCATTTCCAACTTGTGTATATATTTTGCTGCTATACAAACTTCTTTGTTGAAGAGTCTCCCATGCTTCTTCAATAATTCATTGATCTCTCTTCTATGTTGTATGGGACAAAGTTGTTCTTGTAAATCTTCCAAAATTTCTATCTCGTTTATTTGACGTTGTATTTTCTCTACCTCTTGTTCTTCCTTTTTATCAAATGTTATTACATTACCTTCACATACTATGCACCCTTGTTTATAATCAATAATCATCTTGTGATTGCTCAATTCATCATTTCCGAAAATTACATCATATTTTAAATTCTTGACTACTAATAATTGTATTTTATATGCCGTATTTCCCAAATAAAAATCTGTTATTATTGCACTATTTGCATAATATAAATTTTTATCATTCGCCCCTACTAATTTACCATCACAATATCATCCTTATTTAAATTATCTACAATATCCTGTTTAATTAATGTCATCTCTGATCCCGTAACTACTAAAATTCTACATATAATGTTTTGTAATATACCCTGGATAAATAGTAAATTAGGCTTTTCTCCTTTTTGACAATCATTTTCATTATCTACAATAAATTCTCGAGGATGCTCATATCAATATGAATAGATGATATTATACACGTAAGGACGATCTAAGCAAAATTTGCTACATTGTCCTGTCCAGAAATACATTCTTCCACCTGTATCTCCTGTCTGACCATGTTTACCTGTCTTCTATTCTCGTCATCCCTGTTTCTTTTATTTGTCATATATATATATATATATATATATATATATATATATATATATATATATATATATATATATATATATCTTATTGTGATTTGTTAGGTGTGTAATTTTAATGTTTCAAGATAAATATATTTTCTCTAATTTGCCCTACGTTGGGCCGACATTTTATTGTGGATAGAATTGGTATGAGAGAATATTTAAAATGTTATTATTATTGTTCAGTTTTTGTTTGCCCGGTATATTATGAAATTTTTAAAATAGTTTGTAAAGTAATTATACCCTTTGCATGAAAGACTCCACAATCTCAAAGTAGGGTTCAAATGTTAAAAAAAAATTTTAATTTCAAATATGAGCGCCAAAGTTAAATAAAATCCTTACATTTTAATAAAGAAATTTTGTTAATCAAAAAATATACTTGCTTTTATTATTTCTAAATAAATTCTTGAGACGGTCCTGTCTGCTTAATTTCGAACCTCTCCACGATTCACAGACGTCAGGTCAATACTGCTAACTGTTGAACATAGATGGAGCAATCACCAAGAAATTAAAAGTCTCAACAATATAATTTCAAAATGTTTTTCAAAGGGAAAAACGTTATTCAATGTTGTGGAAACAAATACATCATTCTTTTACAAAAAAAACTTGTGAAAACCAACTATCTAGGATGATCAGTCATTCAAACAAACCATACACTCAGGTGAAATATTATTTCTATGTGCGATTACAAAATAGGCATCATTTTATACAAATTTGAAAAAACGAATGAATTCCGTTATAAAACGTGCATGACAGAAAATGGCGAAAAACAATGCTGATGAGCGTCTATGTAATATCAAAGTACAATTCTTTGCACAAAACCGGTAAGTTTGCTTAACCTTTTTTTATATATAAATAAAATAGTTTTTAATACTTGTTCACTGTATTGTTCTAGTACACTTCAATGATTGGTTTTTTTTTATTTTATTTTAGGTTACCTCTTGGAAAACCATACAATTTGTCCAGCTTGGATAATATCAAGAATTGATGCTATATTTCGTCCATATCAATACATTTTATATATATATAGATGAATCCCATAATCCAGTGCTTTCTGAAAAGTATTGTGGAGACACCATTTCCACAATACAACATTTTACTTGGTTATATTGATAAATTCTATGGTTAGTACTCTATTATATTTACCAATTTTCTTGTTAAAATATGTTTATCTACTTGATTAATTACATTACTGAGTTGCTTTTAAGGATAACGTATTTCTTTCTCTAATTACCATTTCAAACTGTTGTTTCTCAAAAAAGTTCAAATAATTTTTCTCAAAAATTTTGCTTCTTATCCATTCACTGCTACCAAAAAGAAAACTACCTAGTGAATAGTGTCCATTATCAACAAATTGTTTTATTCAATTTTTTAATTATTAATCTGCTTGTCGCTGATGAAAATATTTCAAGTGTATTCCACCAATCAAAATTGGCTATAAAAATTCTTATTGAAAAGATTCACTTCAAGTTGTAGATCGTCCATCTATCCTTTTAAAACACATTGTTTTAAGTTTTTCAATGATTAAAACCCATATATTATTCCCTTTAAATTGTATTCCAAAATATTTATAAATGACAGTTCTTAATTTCAATAATAGCTATACGGAATGACAATTCATTTCACAAATGTCATGCTCTATAAAATTAATGTTTTTATTTGACTTCCTACCTTGACATATATTAAATAATTACATAATCTTATCAGAAAACTTCTTTCAATATCTAATATTTACTTTTTTAAGACAAATCATAATATTATTTTACTTTTACAATGAGAAAAATGGATTGTTATTATTTATATGGAACAACGTTCAAAAATTCTCTCTCTCAAATATCAAAATCATGTTATTTTATTTCACATATGTATTTATAAAGCGTATTTAAAATTTCCTCCACAATTCTACAGCTTGACTCTTGTCTACTTTCTCTATTTAATAGTGAATAGTACAAATTGTCTCCATTTCAAACGATTTTTTTTTAAAAATTCAAATTCTAAAATTTTGTACTTGCTTACAGTGTGTAGTCTTTTATTCCATAATTTAGTATATAGAGTGTTGCAGGTTTCTCTTTATGTTAACATCCCCTAAATTTTGCGTTTATCAAATTTTAATATTAGGAAAAATTTCATGAACGCAAATTTTACTTTAAATATTTATACAATTCCTTTTTTTAACTTCTCCATTAATTATTATATTTGTATAAATCTTTTATGTTAAAAACAACTCTTATTTCATCACTTTCCATATATCTTAGAACATAGCTATTTACTCCATTCTCATTTTCTATAACATATGGTCCCTCGAAAGGTGGTTTCAATTTTGCACATATTTGTTTACTTTTGTCTGATACCCTTAGAGCACGGACGATTACTAAATCTCCTTTATTAAATGTCGTTTTAACTTTTCCCTTTTTTTTCATTCTTCGTAGATATTTATTTGCATTGTTTTGCAAATTTTTATTTACTCTTTCCAATACCTTTTCAAATTCTTCTGTAGTATTTATTTCCCATTTCCTTTGAGATCTCAATTGTTTCATCAAATAAATTGGACTTTCCATTGTAACTGTGTTTTAAGTCAATTTTAGAAAATATTTTCGTATTCGTAATGCGCCCAAAAATTGCTTCCACATTCATCGGAGCCTCGTATTGTGGTACAGTGTATTGGTTGATGTTTCTTGCATCTAGGCATAATCTTAATTCACCATTTGCCTTCTTTACGGCCACAATGGGTTTACATATCTTGTGTTACATCTCTCTATAATACCGTCCTTTAACATGTTTTGTATATCTGAATCAACTTCTTTCCTATATTTATATGGTATGGGTTATGTTCTTATTCTGAAATTTTCTATTCCTCTAACTTCTATCTTATGTACATAATTATTTGCCATTCTCATCTCCTTTTCAATCAATCCTTCATACTTCATTATTAAATTCTTCGCTTTCTCTTCATATTCCTTATTTCCACACACTAATTCCAATTCCTCCATAATTCCATTCCTCTCTATATTACATAACTTCCTATTATCCTCTTCAATATCCAATTCTTCCATATTTCCACTCCTTTTTATATTCCATAACTTCCTATTATCCTCTTCAAATGCCAATACTTCCATATTTTCATTCTTTTCTATATTCCATAACTTCTTATTATCTTCTTCAATTGCCAATTTTTCCATATTCTCTTCCTCAAATTCAATCCTATTACCATTTTTCTATCTCCATCTTTTCAAAATCAATTCTAGCTTTATATTTCGTTAATTCATCTATTCCTATAACTATGTCTGTTTCTAAATTATCCACTAGCAATAATTGGATCTCAACTTCTTTCCCATCCTTTAATTCAATACTTTCTATTACAGATCTACTAACTTCACACAATGTCTTTCCATTTGCTCCTATTAATGTAGTTTTCGGTATTTTGATTAACTTGTTTTCATAGTTTTTAATATTTTCTTCTAATAATTTTGTTTTTATTATGGATGCTTCCGAACCTGTATCTATTAATATTTTGACTTGTTTCCCATTTAATTTTCCTCTAATTTTTATTAATCCCGTTATTTCTTTTAATTCTAAATCTTCCCCAAATTTAATGTATTCCCTTGGATGTTCATATGTACAGATGATATTTCTTACATTTGGTATGTGTTCGATCCAAAATTTTGGTCGGGCTCTTGTTCAGTAATTATTTCCGGTTCTACCGATATCACTCTCTCTTCTCTTCTTTGGATATTGTTTACTCTCCTCTATCCTCCATTTCCGTTTCCTCTTTCTTCCTCCCTATAGTCTTTTCTTTGTTCTCCATCTTCTTCTCTTTGTCGGGTTTCATATTGTCCACTCCTATTATTTTGATCTCTGTAGTTCTGTTCTCTATAATTGTTATTATTATTGTTATTATATCTTAAGTTCCTGTTATAGTTATTTTGATAGTTGAAATTTCTGTTATAATTATTATTATTTCCTGAATTATTGTTATAGTTATTATTTCTGTTGTAGTATCCATTGGTATTATATCTGTTAATGTAATTATTTCTGTATTTCATCATTATATTTTTACATATCCTAATTTCTATCTATGTACAAAATAATATTTACATATGTTTTCTTTTTAAAATTGTTATTTGTTAATTATAAACTTTTTATTTACATGTTGTTTTTATATCCCTCCTTGACCTTTTACAATTCCTAATTCATTTTCTAGATTCCAGTCCTATAATACAGCCTTATTATTCAATTTTATTTTCTTTTCCTAAATTTCGTTTTATCCTCTTCTCTTATTGTTTGATTCCCTTGTATCCTAAGTTTCTTTAAATTTTCCACTGTGTCTTTTTTTATTTTGTTATCCCCTATCTCATCAATTTCTCCCAATAGATTCATCAAAATTTGCGTTTCCAATTTCTTCATATTATTGTTTCTTCTTTTTATTATTTCATTTCCCATAATACTCTCACTTCCTATCATTTCAATTTTAATTATCCTATTAAAATTTCTTGGATCAATTATGTTTATATTTCTGCCAAGTTTTACTCTCATTTTGAAATTTTCTGCTTAAATTATTCTTTCTATGTTTTGTCTTATGGTTTATTCTATTTCTTCCTCAGTCTCTTGTAATATCTTATTTATTTCCGCTAACTCCCAATTAAATTTTATCCCCCTATTATTATTATTTGTCTTACCATATGTCACTATTCGTTTCAACAATACAATTATCTTTTTTTAAAAAACGTGGGACATATTCATGTATATATTGTCACAAAATCGTTTTCCTACAAAGGAGCATTGAAGAAAAAATGAAAAAAATTACGTCGAAACCATCGTATGGTGAAATCAGATAATATTTTCTACGAGGCCTCGTGGTGTCAAAATAATATCCTTGAGATTGTCACTCAAAATAATACGCATATGCTAAATTTCAAGAACGAAATACATTGGATCCCTCATAGCATACATGTAGCGGTGTAGGCTGGGAACGATGAGGTCGTGGGCTCGAATCTGACTCGGGGTAAATATTTTTTTCGGCTACGTCATGCACAAATTTACCAGATAAAAAATGGACGACACACAGACATCTGAAAAAAAAAAGAAATCTGCAAAAATAATGCGCGCCATCTAGCGAAATCTATTGGATAAAAAATGGCCGACTGGATAAAAAATGGGGACGACACACACCGCTGACAGCGCCAACGACACCAGCGCCACCGTCGCCTAGCGGACGTTTTTCGAAGTAGTGGAATGAAACCCGCTTAGTACATCTACTGTAAAAACTTTTTAAAAGTGTTTTTACCGTTTATCAAGTAACCATAGGATTAGTTGGCAAACGTTGTGTAGAATAATTCGTAATCAGTAATTCATAAGTCCTTAATTTATCAGTTACAATGGCAAAATTCACTTTTATTGAGTACGTAGATATGCATTTAATGTATGGACTGGCTTCTCTAAACTGTTTAGAGGCTTTATGCAGAAAATTTTGCAAACAGAGCATTGCCAGAGAGACGAATGTTTGAGCGTATTGATCTAAGGTTACGAGAAACAGGTATGAATAAGTAAATGTAATTTTCCATGTATACAAAACAAAATTTTAAATTTTAGGAAGTTTTTTGCCAAAAAAAGTTGGCGAAGATCCAGTACGAAGCGTACGTACTGTGACAGTTGAACAAGATTTGTTAAATGCAGTTGATAATGAACCACCATCAACGAGTTTACGAAAACTATCAAGATAACATAACGTCTCGAGCTATTACCCGGGACACTGCTGTGCAAAAAATTTCGGGGACGTTTAACCCTTCTACAGCGGCGTGGTGAGGATATTTCTGGGAAAGACTGATAGGCGTCGTGAAGCTACTTCTCAAAAGAGTGTTAGGTCATGCTAGCTTGAGCTACGAGAGTATGTTGACTGTAGTGTGCGATTGTGAGTCCAATGTTAATTCAAGGCCTCTAACTTATGTAAGTGAGGACCTAAAAGACTTAGAGCCGTTATGTCCCGCCATGTTTTTACGCGATTGAGCGGAGTGCAGTATGCCAGACTGTGATTTAGTTGATCGCGATTCATTATGTCGAAAAGCGCGAAAAAATACAAACTTTACGCGAAACTCTCCGTTCCCAGTTCCGTTTGGAATATCTGGGACAGTTGAATTTAACCATAAATAATATTTCTCATTGCCAAATTGCACTTGTGGAACTGGTACTTGTTGGCAATGACAATAGTAAGGAGCTTGACGGGCCTGTTGGACGAGTAGTCCTGACAAAGATGGTCACATCCGTTTAGTAAAAGTTGAAACCTCTAGAGGTATATTGTCAAAACCTATTCAGAGACTTCATCCAATGGAGATTTTTACTGTTCCTGGCCTTGTACCAGAATTCCAGTCCAAAGGTTTACCTAAGTCTCTGACCAATAAATAAATCCTGCAGCCTGACGTGAATTGTTAAAATATATCTGAGGTTGATGACCAAATGAAAGACGTCAGTTCAGTGCCAATGCCGGAAGCAACAGTTTCGCGGTGCAGACGTGTAACCAAGTTGCCAGGGCGTTTTTTGTAAATGAAAGGGGGGAAATTCGGTCTTGTTTTTTATGAGCAATATTTAACATGTTAAACATTGCTCAGGTGGGAGGATGTTGCAACAATATGAAATTTTATAATTAATTGGAAGATACTATTTTTCAACAGACCACTTTACAACACATTATCCTAAGTTGCTGGATTCACGTTTTGTTATTTAAAAAACATAAGTTTGTTCATTATTGTCAATAACTGTCAAGGCGGCTCCAGACTCACGCTGCGAACACCCGTAAAGCACCGCGAACGCGAGTGTGGCTGGTATTCACGGCCTTCTCGCAGTGTTCACGGATGTTCGCGGATCGGTTCCGTTTTTTGTCGGTATTTTTGTCCGCTTCAAAGGGTTTGCGGCCGCGAAACTCGAACGCTCTCCACATTCACGAAGGTGACAAATTATGACATAACCTCAATTTTTTGGTAGTAGTAAATAGTTTTTAGTGTACTATTACAATGTTCATGTGTAAATATGACCAGCTATATCTGAAATAACAACTTAGAACTGGAATTTTTGGAACATTACCAAGGAGAACCTGTATTATGGAATGCCGAGCATAAGTATTATAAAGACATAAATCAAGATAACGATGCTTGGTTCCGTATTAGTAGTTTAATGGGTATTGCTGTGTCAGTCTTGAAAAAGAAACGTGACTCTACTTTCTAATTATAGAAAGTACAGGAAAATAAGATACAGCACATACAGTCAATGCTGCCGCTGATCTTTTTTCGTCCATTTTTCAAGAAGGCACGAACACAAATGTGTAACGTAAACATTGTGAGTGTGTATATAACTTATGGTCCGCGATGTTCAAGGTTATTCGCGGCCTAACTTCACGCCGCGACTTCGCGGTGTGAGTCAGGAGCCGCCTTCAAAAGTTTTAGCGTCTCAAAGTTTCGATGTTGACGCATAGTTATTTTCTATTAAGTTCGACTCATTTTAATAGTCCTACATGTTATAATAATCAACAAGAATATTTTTGGAAGTTTTGTTGTAACGGGGTGTGTAACCGATATACATAACGCATCGTTTTTATCGGAATAAAGACAGTTTTAAACTCCGTGTTTTTATTCTTAGAAACCCGCGAGTACCACATAAAACGGGGAGTTTTTTGTTGGCTCTACATTTATCATCTGAACTATCAGATAAAGAGAGTAGTTCCATACATTCCATAATTTTAGTTTTTTCCTCCATAATTAACAACAAAAATACATCTCGTATTAGCGATAAATCTATAGGTTGTTGATTTTGACACCACAATTATTTACTTAACATGAGGTTATATTTTCAGGAGTGCTCTCCTTACTCTCTCAATATTTCCAGATCCGTTGAAATTGATCTTTTTAGGTTTGTCTCAACCTGCATCAGTACGTTTGTTCCAACCACGTGAAGAGCCATTCTAAAACGGGACTGCGCAAGTGCATATAGTTAATGCCGTTCCAAGCTAACCGTGACAATCATATTACGGTTCTCTTTGCGTTCCCACTAACTCGTTCTAGAGCCGTTACGGAATTTTGATACTCAGCCGATAGGAAGAATTGTGAATACTGACATGCGCTGTTAGTATTTTGTCACTTTTTATGTTTTTGTTTGACGTGTTTGTAGGCATCTCAACTTTTGTTCTGACTGGATTATTTTTCAATAACCATGAATTTGTTTATTTCCATAATGTACATACAATAATTTTTTCAAACAAATAAGATTTTAGTTTCATTTTCAACTAACTAGATTTTTATAGTTTAATTTGACAAATTAAACAGAAAATAATGCATAATACCACTAATAAAGTCCATTAAATACAAAAATATATTTGTGAGGTCACAGCATTACAGAAACAAAACGATCGCTGAACGATAATAAAGCAGGGCTAAAACCGTCCCAACTTTTTTTCGTACATTTGTTAGATGCCAAGACCAGAGCTGCTCCTATAAAAAAGGAGGGGTCGAAAATGACCATACTACGCATGAAACTGCTTGCAGGTATTTTAAGAGCCAGACTGCATAATCATGTTATGGAAAACTAAATGTCAAAGTTAGTTTTGGAATGATTCTAGTACAGTCATTTCTTGGATCCAGCGAAAGGAAGAATTGTTTTTTTTGATGGATGTGGAAACTCATGTTCAACTCCCGCGCTATGGTTCTTATGCGACAGGAAGTGTGGGACTCAGGGTTCTAAGTAGTGCAAGTCCCTGCTTACACCACCAAACCACACCTCGGTAGCCAGTGTTATTTGGACTCTGAACCGCCGTTTAGCATTACTTCAAGTCCGACGGCTATGATTTTTGCTATTGACTGTCATGTTGTTGTTGCATCTATACATTCTGAATTATTACCTTCTACCTTCTCTTTGTCTTACGTCGTTTTCTTCCTGTTTTAGTATGGTACTTGTAAATGTTTGTACTGCTTCCCACTTATTTGGATCTTTTCTATCTAGATGAATACCTAAGTATTTCAGACTTTCCTGGCTGTTAATCATTGTTTCATCCAATTCGATTGTAATACTTTTTACTTTTCTGCCCGCTACCAGAAGTACCGCTTCGGTTTTGTGTGGTGCCAGCTTCAGTTTTTTCACGCACATCCATTCATTTATCTATCTGAAACTCCGATTGGCTGTTACCATCAAAGATTCAGAATTTGGTGCCGTTACGACTATTCCAATGTCATCTGCATATCCTATAAGCCGTACACCACAAGAAACGGGTATTTTCAGCACTCCGTCATAGTGGACATTCCACAGCGTAGGACCTATTACTCAGCCTTGTGGTATTCCGCATGTGACATTAATCTTGCTGTTTGTTCCTACGAATAATGACCTTTCGTGTAGATAGCTAGCTATTGCTGGTCAGTTCATCAAGAATTCCTTGCCACGGTGTTGAATTAAAGGCGTTTTGAACGTCGATCGTTATGAGTACACAAAGTCTTCTACGATGTCTTTGGCATGCTTCGTCTGCAATGTTCTGTACCCTTTTTAGTGCATCGATTGTTGATCTTTGCTCTCTAAATCCATATTGCTCGGTATCCAGGTCTCCCCATCTCTCTATTTCGGATTTGAGCCTTATGAGCATCAGATGTTCCATTAGCTTAGCCAGGACGTTCGGTAGACAGATAGGTCTGTAACTTATACTATTTTGGTCTGTCTTAGCTTTTTCAATTAGCACCAATCTGGCTAACTTTAGTTCCTTTGGGGAACTCGCCTTTAGTTAGTGCCTCGTTTAATACGAGCGAGAACTTTTCTGGGTAGCTCCTTACTATGGCCTTTATCACTTCGGCAGGGATGTTGTCGGACCCGGTGCTTTCTTCTCTTTCAGCCGTTCGTTTGCTTGTAGTAGCTCCTCTAGTGTGTATTATGGTATTTCCGTTATATTTACTGGCATTTTATTCCATACTCTCGTTTGCTGCTCTGGAAAAAGAGTTTTCGCTATCTTGATTTGTTCCTCGTCGGTCATGATCAGAGGGCGATTTTTCTTAAGCTTATTTGTAACGATTTGATATCCTTTGCCCCAAATATCTGCGTTGACCTCATCAATAACTTTTTTCCAGCTGGCTTTTTTTGGGAGAATGATGGCTTTTTAAGTTCGGATCTACTTAGCCTGTACTGATCTCGGCATGCAGTTTTGTGGTCTTCGTCTGTACTTTTATTGGCCCTTAGCATCGTCCTCCTTTTTTGCCAGCATATCTTCCGTTTGTCGCTCACCTCTTCGGACCATCAGTACACTGGTCTTCTTTTTGGATTTCTCTGTTTCTTGTGGAAGGTCTTATCGCAAGCGGTTTTTATAGCCTTTGTCAGTTCTTCAGCTGTCAAGATATCATTTTCTCTATTGCCCACTATTCTTTCAAATTCTTCTAGGAATTTAGGTATTCTCTCAGCTCGTACAAAATATACTGATGTAGGCTCAGATTTTCTTCTTCAAGCACCTTCCAGCTAGCGACCTGTTTGGCAACATTTCTTGTATTAAAAGTGATGTCTATATATGATTCGCTAATTCCTCTTCTAAATGTAGGTACATTTCCATGATTATGTATGACGAGATCCTCTTCTGCTAACCACTCCGATAAAAATTTTCCCCGCCTGTCTTTAATGTTTGAATTCCATAGGGAGGATTTCGCATTAACATCGCCGCCTATTATAATCTGCTTCTTATGTCTTCTCATATCTTCTCTTAAGGCTGCAAGGAAATCTACGAATTTTATTGTATCTACATTTGAGGATATATAACAGCTGTACATTACCGTATTACATGTTTCCACCCATACAAAACCTGCATCTTTACCTTTGTTATTGGTTTTAACGTTTCTTCTAAGTTTTATTGCCACGTCTATGTTGTCATCAACGATCCAGTGTTCGTTAAGAGCTTTTTTCTTGTTAGGTTCCGCTATTAGTATAACATCAGCTTGCCTTTCATCAGCTATTTTGTACATCAAGTCCATCGCTCCCTTTCCTCTGTCTATACAGCCCTGTAGAATTCGAATTGAATTGAGAGACATTTTTAGTTTGTGTTGTCAATGGCATGTAGAATATGTTCTGCTTCTTGTGTCAGCCCATGAGATTCTTCACAGGGGTAGTTCACATCTAGGTTTTCCCTTAAATCGTGCTCTTCCATATTTTGCTTGGCCGGATCGTTTCGGCGTAACTTTATTTCTCTTCTTTCCGTTGCTCTAGCTCTATTAAGCGCCTTTTTGAAGGCTGGACATTTCATTGCTCCTGCTTTGTGGCCGGTTTTATCACATACTGGGCATGTTTCTGCATTTTTACACTGATCAGCTACATGGTTTTCTTTCCCGCATTTATAGCATAGTGCTACTCGGCTAGGCCCGTTACAGTCATTTGTCTTATGGTCATACTCCCAACATTTCGTGCATCTGCTTATCCTTAGTCTCTTTTCTATTCTGCACCTGACGAGTCCAACTCGTATACGCTCCGCTCGTAGAAGTTTCGCCGCTTTTTCTTTTTTAACTGTAAGTGTCGCTGCTTGAGTTTCGTTTGATTGAGGGCGTAGCTCTCTTAGCCTATGGTATTCTTCATCCCAGGTTCCAAGGATCTTCGTTAGTTCTTCCAGTAGGTTCTCTCTAGTTGCTTCGACGTCCATACCTTTTATGTGTAATGTTTCATATTCGTCATTTCTGCCTAGTTCTCTAACCTTCATCCCCTCTGAGATATTTTTAATAGCTTCTTTTACTTTGTCCATCGCTTTTTCATCCTTGTCCATTGTTATGAGAAGATTATTATCCTTGGTATTCCTAACAGTTCTGATGGCGTTGATAGCTGAGGTAGTTCCAATAATCTTTTTAACTTGGCCCAATACTTCCTTGTAACTCTTTCCACCTTCTTTTATTACTAAGCCGTATGTGGGACTTTCTTTTATTTCAGTTTTGCCTCGCTCCCCCATTGCTGCTTTATATTTGTCAGTGATGAAGATCGTTACTTTTGTTTGTGAGCCGTGGAAAATTGCATCTGTCATTTTTTGGGGATTTTCTACTGTCATATTTGATATATGATGTAATGCCATGTGCATGTCTTCTGCTGTTTCTTCCTGCAGTCGTTTTAGTCCTTCCCAAATTTGTTTATCACTTCCATCGTGTTTTATTTTTATTATCTTTTTGCGTGTATGGAGATATGGGGTTTTTGTCTTCACTCTTGTGATCTGTTCTATAACCTCAAAATTGGATTTTAATTGGCGTATTTCTGGGAATTTCTCCTTATACATCTTTTGTATACCAGTGTCAAAATTTGGGTCTCCTGGTTCAGCGAATACAACTTTTACCGTCTCGTCACTTGTGTTTAGTGGGTTTCCAATAACAATATCGCTTTTGGTAAATACGCTGCTGTCCCATTCTTGTTTTTGAATCGTTTGTAGGCTTTCTAGGTCCTCAACTCCAGTTAATGAGGTGATCTTTAGATTTTTTGGATACCAGGGAGTCGTTTGCGTCGAGGCATTGACTTTAGTGGATTCCATAGTTGCATCTGTTTGCACGTCTGCATCATAAGTAGCTTTTTCAACTGGCTCCATTTTATGGTCTTGCAGCCACGTTTTTATAGACATACGGTTAAAAATCTCAACAGTTTTGCTCATTTTAACTGCAATTTCTTTAATTGTGGTTTTTGTGTTTTGGTGCTTCTTGATTACCTTTTCTAGGTCTGTTATGTATTTATTTGATGCCTCTATCGCTTCGATAATCGTAAAAACTTCTGGAATTTCCTTGTGTTTATAAGGATCCTCTCATACTCATTTCTAACGAGGTATCGTGAACCTTTCTCTTTTTGGTTGAGTATTCTAACGAATTGCATCTGGCCAGATGGCCAAGTATATTCAGCCTGCTATGAGCTAGTGGTTTATTCGCTGGTTTTCCTATATCCTTATCTTCAGATAGATACAGGTTTTTTTGGCGTTGTCCACCTTTGGTCTGTATTCTCAGTTGTCGATTTCTCTAAGGGCTGAGAGCCTCCCTGTTTGTCTACATTTAAATGATTTTTTGTTTCCATAAAGTCCCACGAGTAGCTAGGGAAGTTTCGGTCCGCAGACGCAGAGCCCCGCTTGCGTCTGTAAGGCTACTTACACCGAGAGGTCGCCAAATTATCCCGGAGGCACCGTTCGAGTCCACATCCGTGTGGCCACGCATCCATCGGCACGGTTGCTAAACACCTTGGCTTCCGGATTTTTTACAGCTGGTTTGCTCCATCTGGACTCTTCTGTCTGGGTTTCCATTTCCAGAGTGCCCCTCAGAGAAAATTATCGTTTCCTACTATTTTACAGTCGAAACATTTTTTATTGCGATTGAAGTAACAGGTGTCGATTTTGCAGGATCTCTAAATTTGAAAGATGATAATAAGGCATGGATCTGCCTCTTTACATGTGCAGTATAACGCGCTGTACATTTGGAACTAGTAACGTCTTTGTCAACCGTGAGTTTTTCACAGGCATTGCGTCGGTTTGTGGTACGTCGTGGTACACCAAAGACAATATTTACTGATAATGGAACGAGCTTGAACGGTGCGGAAAACGCGTTTTCCTTATCTAATTGGAAAGCTATTACCCGGGACACTGCTGTGCAAAAAATTTCGGGGACGTTTAACCCTTCTACAGCGGCGTGGTGGGGATATTTCTGGGAAAGACTGATCGGCGTCGTGAAGCAACTTCTCAAAAGAGTGTTAGGTCGTGCTAGCTTGAGCTACGAGAGTATGTTGACTGTAGTGTGCGATTGTGAGTCCAATGTTAATTCAAGGCCTCTAACTTATGTAAGTGAGGACCTAAAAGACTTAGAACCGTTATGTCCCGCCATGTTTTTACGCGATTAAGCGGAGTGCAGTATGCCAGACTGTGATTTAGTTGATAGCGATCCATTATCTCGAAAAGCGCGAAAAATACAAACTTTACGCGAAACTCTCCGTTCCCAGTTCCGGTTGGAATATCTGGGACAGTTGAATTTAGCCATAAATAATATTTCTCATCGCTAAATTGCACTTGTGGAACTGGTACTTGTTGGCATTGACAATAGTAAGTAGCTTGACTGGCCTGTTGGACGTTTTGTTATATAAAAAACATAAGTTTGTTTATTATTGTCAATAACTGTCAAGGCGGCTCCAGACTCACGCTGCGAACACCCGTAAAGCCCCGCAAACGCGAGTGTGGCTGGTAGTCACGGCTTTCTCGCAGTGTTCACGGATGTTCGCGGATCGGTTCCGTTTTTTGTCGATATTTTTGTCCGCTTCAAAGGGTTCTCGGCCGCGAAACTCGAACGCTATCCACATTCACGAAGGTGACAAATTGTGACATAACCTCAATTTTTTGGTAGTAGTAATTAGTTTTTAGTGTACTATAATAATGTTCATGTGTAAATATGACCAGCTATATCTGAAATAACAACTTAGCACTGGAATTTTTGGAACATTACCAAGGAGAACCTGTATTATGGAATGCCGAACATAAGTATTATAAAGACAAAAATCAAGATAACGATGCTTGGTTCCGGATTAATAGTTTAATGGGTATTGTTGTGTCAGTCTTGAAAAAGAAACGTGACTCTACTTTCTAATTATAGGAAGTACAGGAAAATAAGATACAGCACATACAGTCAATGCTGCCGCTGCTCTTTTTTCGTCCATTTTTCACGAAGGCACAAACACAAATGTGTAACGTGAACATTGTGAGTGTGTATATAACTTATGGTCCGCGATGTTCAAGGTTATTCGCGGCCTAACTTCACGCCGCGACTTCGCGGTGTGAGTCAGGAGCCGCCTTCAAAAGTTTGAGCCCCTCAAAGTTTCGATGTTGACGCATAGTTATTTTCTATTAAGTTCGACTTATTTTGATTGTCCTACCTATTATAATATTCAACAAGAGTATTTTTGGAAGTTTTGTTGTAACGGGGTGTCTAACCGATATACATAACGCATCGTTTTTATCGGAATAAAGACAGTTTTAAAATCCGTGTTTTTATTCTTTGAAACCCGCGAGTACCACATAAAACGGGGAGTTTTTTGTTGGCTCTACATTTATCATCTGAACTATCAGATAAAGAGAGTAGTTCCATACATTCCATAATTTTAGTTTTTTCCTCCATAATTAACAACAAAAATACATCTCGTATTAGCGATAAATCTATAGGTTGTTGATTTTGACACCACAATTATTTACTTAACATGAGGTTATATTTTCAGGATTGCTCTCCTTACTCTCTCAATATTTCCAGATCCGTTGAAATTGATCTTTCTAGGTTTGTCTCAACCTGCATCAGTACGTTTGTTCCAACCACGCGAAGAGCCATTCTAGAACGGGACTGCGCAAGTGCATATAGTTAATGCCGTTCCAAGCTAACCGTGACCATCATATTACGGTTCTCTTTCCGCACTCCTTTCGATTTCATGCGGTTCCCCAGTGCTTAATCCACTGCCGAAAACATCGCCGATTTGAATTTTGTGAGCAATGGAAACTTTTTTTGTCACACTTTCTGTCTATATCCAACGTTTTTCTTCTTGATGAACGTATTAAGGCACCGTATTTGTCGATTTCTACTCTTTCCTTCAATTCTAAAGTCGCTCGTAACATGGAATATTTCGGCCATAAGGATGGATAAGCAGAATATTCCTCAGAGAGTTTCGCGAAATATGCCAGCAACACAGTTTCTTCTGCATCTTCAACATGTACTTTGTTTCGCCACTCACAAAACTGCCGATATTCTTTTTCATAATGTATTTTAGATTTGTCCGGAAGCAAGTTCAACCTTATAGTGTTGGCTGCAGCTAATATATCGTCAGGAATATCGAAATCGTGCTTAATTTTAAAGATTACTTTTTAAATGATAAATGAAATGACTTAAAACCGTTTTGTTTGTATTTTTGTATCGCCGTTGTCAATGATACGATAAAGCTTTGAATGTAACTTGATTATTAGCTATTTAACACCGTCTCGGACATTGATAGGTGACGAGGCTATTGCCTCGTCGCCTAGCAATGTCCTCGACTATTATAAATCGCATAATAGTCTCGTTACATTAATAGCTATAAAGAAATGTGGAGACAGTTTAAACAGTGGATATGTCGTAGATATAGAGTATATGATGGAAATTTAGTAGTGAAGCAATAAGGCATAATTACTTGATAGTCACTGCAGTGTCACTTAACAAATGAAAAAACGAATAAAATTTTAAAATATTACAATGGTCAAGGCAAGACATAAGTTAAATAATTGATTTGTTTTAACTCAGTAACTGTCAGCGGCCATGTTCTGACGTCACACTTTTTCGATCTATAGTTGATGAAATTAATCACATGATAATGAGTTCTTTATTTATAAGTATTATAGTATTCAGAAGGATTTATAAAACAAAAAGTAGATCGTCCTAGCATGCTATGGTAAATAATTAAGTAAACTTGACCTTATGACCAGAGGAAAATTATCATGTCATAATCTTATCAAAGTATATTTATTAATGTTATGTGATAGTGATATGTGAAACAGATGATTAGAAATTTATCTTAAAATGAAGTTCCAGAATGAGGAAACAAATGCTAAGTTAGATATTATAAAGAAGCATATTGCAAGTTTTCCTGATTTTCCAGAGAAAGGAATTTTATTTTGGTATGTATAGTATAATTTAAAAATTAGTTTGAAGTTAAGTAAATAATAGGAAACCATATTAAAAGTATTTATCTATTATGTTTGACATTTCTTTTCAAATATCTGTAGTACCTACTCACTAATTTATTTGATAATCCATTCAAAATTTTGCAGTTCGTCACACTTTAAAAAAAATAAAAGAGACTTTTGACTACCATAAATTTCAGGTATTCCATTAAAAACACCTTAGTTGAGAGTATTAGTATTGAAATTCATTGCAAATAATATTTCTCTTTCTATTAAAAACACAGTTGTTTTCCTTCGATTATTACAGACAAATGTAAGGAACAAGTTCAATCTGATGAGATTTGCAAATGGAAGAATTGAGTATTTTATCATTTCCTCCAAAAAATACATACTTTGCTGTTTTGCATCTTATACTGCCTGAACTACACCAATGAAGTTATCATGAGTTCAATTCAGTAATCTGCATATACCATAGACATTGAGAATAGACTGAGCATTAAGACACATTTACATTGGTATAGTTACTTGTACCAGTAGCTACCAGAGAGAGTTCACTTTCTCAATTGAGACACTAGTAGTTGTCTACATTAAAAAGTGGTTATTTGATATACTAAACTTGTCCAGTCACATCTACACAAGGCTAGTTGATAAATGTAGCACATGTCCAGTGCGAATTGTGATGGAAGGGGAAGGCAAGTAAATAGATATACCAGCTATTAACTTCCTGTCCTCGCTACTTGTCCAAGTACTCATCGTAATCTGTTCACATAGGGTTAGTTTCATTTAAAACAGTAAGGTTAGGTGCTGCCTTGCAAGTCACTAACTCATTTACTATACCAATGTAAATGCCGCTTTTTCCTCACAAAAGTGATCACTCTCTAGAATGAGACAAAGCTACTGCTGCAAATGCCTGTCTCATTTCAGGGAGCCTTTAAAAACATAGGCCAGTGAAGTAAACCAATCAGAGTACTAGAAAGAAACTACTACTGGTCACACATTTGCTTTGTCTCTCATACTTTTCGGTCTGTATTCACTCCACAACTGAATATAGAAAGCTCAGTCTATTTTCTATGTCTGTGGCATATACCATATACATAGAAAATGGACTGGGCAGAAAAATATAGTCAATAAAAACAAATGAATAAGTGTATAATTTTTTATTAAAAATCAATCATTTATCAGATAATAAAAGGTACATTATTTAGGTGTAGGATATTAACAATAAACTGTGGAGGTAACTAGAAACAGTAAGTTTCGTTTAAAACACTAATATGAGTAGATTCCACAAAGTAAGGATTGAGACAGTTAAATTAGTAATAGTTTATTCCAATAAATTTTTACCTACAAGGAATAGGAATATGTAAGATTCCACTGATCATATTACTGTCACTAAGTAACAGAACAAAAAAAAACTGTTATAGTTATGTAACCTACAGAAAGTAAATTCACATTACTGTGTATGTTGCAAATATGATAATTTGTAAAAAATAAAATGTTATGATATTATGACCACATTAATTCTTAGTGTGCCTCTATTGATCGGTTATGGTATATACATTTATTCAAGATATAATTATCACAGAAAGTACATACTTTTTACATAAGAAAGGTACTCTTACAAGTGGGAAACAATATTAATTTTTCCGAGAATTTTGCTATTTGTTTTCCAATTTTAGTCTCTTTCATTTTCTTTCAAAACTCGGTTTACGTACTTTATTTTATAAAACAAGTTAAATGGGGTGAAAAGTTTTAAAACATAATTTTTTTGAAACTTACAACATAGGTTGAATTCCACGTCTTTCATAGCCTCAACAAATGCATGTGACATTCCTGACGAGACACATATGTTACTAAATTGAGATTCAAATATCTTTTCTAATTTATAAACATAATAGTGTTTTAAATGAAACTCACGGTTTCTAGTTAATACCACAATATAATAAAAATTGTTGAAAATTCTAAAAAATTGACAATTGTTAGAATTTTGAACAATTTTTATCATATTGTGGTATTAACTAGAAACCGTGAGTTTCGTTTAAAATACTAATATGAGTAGATTCCACGCAGTAAGGGTCGAGACAGTTAATTTCATTTATAAACAAAATTTCTGCATTCTTTGTTGGGAGTTCAAAGGCCACCAGATATGCTTTTAATGCAGTCATAAGCTTGAAAAATATTAATAGCTGTGAAGTATCTAGAATCTCACAGTGTTCAGAGTGGTAGAATTGTCACATAATATGTACATGCTTGTACGATTTTTGTAAAATATTGTGGTACATTTGATTGATAAATGTTAGACTGAGTCTATATAAACAGAATATGAATATTTTTTTCTTATAAAATGAAAATAAAAAATGACCAAGTTTGGGGCAGTGCTGGCATTTTTTGAAATTTCATTTCATGTGCCGCCACCACACAGGGCGCGTTTCAATAGTTACCAATGTTCTACATTTATTTTAATTTTGTGCAAAACAACGAATATTTTTGAAAAGAACAAAAACCCAAAAGGGATGAAACAAATAAAAAACCCAAGAAATTAGAACAAAACACAACAGGGACATAGTTAGAAATTACGTTCCGAAATTATTTTTGCCAAAAAATTACTGAGTGATGCATAGGCAAATAGCAAATATCCTCCCTCCCTGCATACGTTCTATCTACACCCAATTTTAATTATGCAAGAAAGCTGGAAAGTAAATAGATCGTGTAGACAGTGAGAACACTCCACGTTAAGGAAAAAGAAAATTGTAAGTTATAACATGCAATCTATTTTACGAACCAACTTTTATTAATGGGTGTATTAAATGAAAGAGCGTTACATTTACATGGTGGATCATAGAATTTAGATAGCCTATAGATTAAAACTGGAATTTAGGCATCTAATTAGAACAAAGACTTAAGAGTCGGAATTCAAACCATTATGGGGCAGCTGAAAGAAGAATATTGCCCTTAATCATGGGCTTCAACTATCCACAAAATATTGTGTGCGTTGGTGTAGTGGTCGTGTATAGTATGTTCCAGAAATTACAACTTAGTTGTCCACAAAATTCAAGGCAACATTGTAGACCCTGCAGTAGTGTATTAAGGCTCAAAATAATGTTTTTTACCTGAGATTAAATGAATCCATTACTTTGGCTATGCAATGGGCTAGATGTAATGAGTTCAAATTCGTAGTCTTTAGCAAAAAGTTATACTTTAGTGTCCATAAATTGACTTCCGTTATCGGCTCTAATATTTTCTAATATTTTCTGCCATGTCTTGCGAGGATAGATTTAAGATGAGTTATAACAAAGTCACTAGATAGCGACTGTAACTTTGCAATTTCTGTGTATCTGGAATATTAGTCAGATACAATTAGGTATCATGAATTATATTTAAACAAATCAATTCCAAGAACTTGCTCTCCAGAAATTCTGTTTTTATGGAAGGCTCCGATCTATTGCTTCTATGCATTATGCATTTGGTACACGTCGTTACTAAGTTCTCTATATTTTCCGAGATACAAGGCCACAAACAGATTGTTTAGCTAGCTCTCGACACTTTGTAATCCCTTGGTGTACTCTTTGTATTTTATTAAGTATTTCCTGTCTGAGAGCCAGAGGTATAATTAAACTTGACCCTCTGAATAGTAGTTCATTTTGTAAGAATAATATATCGTACCTGTATTGCCAATACAGGGAGCATGACTCTGATAGTTGAGTTCTCGCAGTAGACCATCAGTATTTATATATAAATTATTAATTCCAAACAGCTATAGTCTTCTTGAATTCGGTCACGTATTTATTTTAATCTAACATCCGATGGTGGCAATCCTGAGGCCACATTTTGATCATATGCATTGTTTCCTTCTGCTAGCTAATCATCAACTTCTTGTAGAGGACTGCTAGATATCAAATCTGCCAAAATTAGTTATTTCCCCGTATGCGCTGTAATCAAATAATGATGTCATCTAGTGGTTTCTTAGTATGGCAACCAATGGACGATGATCAGTTTCCAAGGTTAAATGCAGCCCCGTTATTTACGACACCTGGGAACAGGAAAACAATTGTTCTTGTTCCATGTCAACACCGTCATTATTGATTGTTTACACAGGCCCGTTTTATAGACTATGCACATCCTTTTTTAAAATCATTGTATCTTGGTCTCTCAAAGTTAACAGCTTATAACTATACCTATATGTAGAATTGGTTCTAACCATTCCATTTTACCTTCTCATCTATTCAAAATTCCTCATGTATTTGTGGTGAAGAGATATGTACAGCTGAACATGTGTGTGTGGGGGGGGAGGGGAACTGGCTTGGAAATAAATCCTTCAGCCACAGATTTTTTTATTTAATAGTATACAGATCGTGTCACTTGAACAGATCAAATTTCGTTTGTCTAAGGAACTCCACCATAGTGTCAAAATAGTATATTATACACAAGGGTGGTGAAGACTGTTATTATTGACCGAACATCAAGATTATTTCGCGAGGGGCTTCGCCCCGAGCGGAATAAGGTGCGAGGCCTATAAATGTCTTCACCACCGTGGTGTATATACAATTTTTCCATTACTAGCCAAATTCAAGACAAAAATAAAAGTTTTTCTTGTGAAAATCGCAAATTCGCCTTTCTACTAATAAAACAAAAATCAAGTAGTCGGATGCAGATTGACATTTCCATTAGTAAAACTTATTTTCAAATAACGGGTACGTTCAGAAAACATAACTTATAACTCAACCGTTGAGTGAGCGCTCGCTAGCAACGAATGGTTGACGTGTGCCTTCTGAACGATAAGTTTTTGGAAAGTATAAAGCTTCATATACAATACAATTACAATATTAGTGCTTAGAAAAGTTAAACTCGGAACGTCATCGAAATCTTGCATTCACATTAGCTGATTTTTGGTCGCGCCCTCTTTGTCAATGTAGAAATGTCAAAGCCATCAGATCAGAAAAAGAAGAACTGGAGAAACTGTTACGTAAAGTGTTAAATATAATTACTAAAATTATGGATGATGAACTGCATGGACCGTTTACAAGGTTCTACGGCTAAATGTACTAATTGTAATTGTTAATATGTTCATTGTAGATGTATCTTCAATATTGAAAAATCAAAATTATATATTAGATGATGGTAATATAATTGATATAAACAGAAATATGATGAAGCAATAGAAGATTTGCAGGAACCATTGCCACATGATTATAACGTGAGAAGACGTAGTTTTCCTGATAAAAACAGGAATTATTATGAAGAAATATTTCCAGCGTATAATGTTATGTTGTATTTTATTTCTGTATTTATTGCACTAATCTAAAAACATCACAATCTGCAACGTGTTGTACTCCGTGAGCGCACTTGAAAACTGCTTATAAACATGGCGTCCGCTCACCAAACATGTTGACTTTCGCTCACTGATCAAAGTGCGTTGCCTAACCTAACCCAACGGTTAGGCAACAGTTTTCTGAACGCACCCATAGTTTGTAATTATCGCCATGTTATAGTTACGAGATGTCATCAGTCATTATTGGTTGAGCGTGAATTTAAAACTAATGGCATTGTTATTCAAATAAATTTATCGTGTTGGGTAATTTCTAACAGCAAATACGTTAAAGACATTCTCCTGGGTATACAAAATTATGTTGCACACGCTTTGTTAAACTACTATCCCTGTATTCTCAAAACATTTGAATTTGACCATTATTGACCAGGTTAACAATAGAAACAATTATTAACCACTAATAGAGAAATTCAACTTCTCAGTTGGTTAGAAGACGCAATAATTGTCAACTTCATAGCTAGTAGTGGAAAATAGTATATTATACACCAAGGTGTTGAAGACTATTATTATCAACCGAGCACCAACATTATTTCGCGAGGGGCTTTGCCCTGAACCGAATAAGGTGCGAGGTTTATAAATGTCTTCACCACCGTGGTGTATATACATTTTTTTCCACTACTAGCCAAATTTAAGACAAAAATAAAAAATAAAAAAATGTCTTATAAAAATCAAATAGGTATAATTTAATCACACAGCAATAGAATACCATTATTCCTATAGTTCATAATCACCAATATTAAGTGCAACGAATTAACGAAACCAATTATACGATCACATCCAAAAATTTCACAAAACGTGGTTTATGTTTTACTTTCAACTTTGAACAATTACAGCAGTAGTGCGTTCACAACACTTGGGTACAAAGTGAGCGGTCATAAAACATTTAACATATGCTTCACGATATAGAAAGTAATATATTATTTGTCTATGTGGGTCAAGGTTAGCTACCAGTTTCTATCAACAGAAGATTTTCAAATTCCACTGGTGATAATGTTGAAGGTAAAAACATTCCTCGATCCTCGTTTTTCTAAAATTAACGGAAAATAGACAACACATTTCAATGTCATATTTTGATTGTGTCGATCTACAAATCGTTCAAACTGATTTCTCCCTAGGCGTTTACTTCGTCGTCTGACTGACACTGGCACTGTTTTCGCTCCTCACCTCACCCATATATTATGAACGCACTCCTTATGTCATCAGAAATTTTTGGTTGAGCGCGAATTTTAAACTAATGACAGTTTTATTGAAATAATTTTATCTTGTTAGGTAATTTCAAGCAGTAAATATGTTAAACACAATCTCCTGAGTATACAAAATTATGTTGCACTAGTTTTTGTTAAGCTATAATCCCTGAATTCTCAAAACATTTGAATTTGTCCATTATTGACCGAGGTTAACAATAGAAAAAATTATTAACCACTAATAGAGAAATTCAACTTCTCAGTTGGCTAGATGACAAATTGTCAACTTCACAGCTAGTAGTGGAAAAACTATTTTAAAAATTCAGCCCCAATAAAAGAGCTAGATTTACGGGGAACTCTATGTTTAATTTACTAAGGAATTTAAAAAGATTTTCTCTTTTTTATATTTGAGACCATTAAATATTATATGATTGATATCTTCATTAGTAACATTATCACAACTACAAGCAGCCGTGTCAGCTGAACACATTGTTCTTGATGGTCCTTTTGGGAAGAGAGAGACATTTCATTTATTTAGTTAATTTGTGTCTTTTAAATATATGTTCTATTTTAGCAAATGAAAATTGTGAAGTGTACAACGTATTGTTCTCTTATTTTAATCGATCAAAATTAAGGTTTAAAATTATGTTAAGTAGTATACAATACAATTTTATTTCCCAAATAAGTTACATTTGTTCAATTGTATAGATCTTATTTATATCCTATTCTATTCTAAATGTAAAGACCCTTAAAAAAGCGTAGGAGAATAATGGGAGTTAATTAATTGAAATTTATTGAAAAGAAAGAAATGGTACGTATTGGACGATTGTACACCAAAAGTAATAAATTGCATGAAGGTAGTCCAGTGAAAAAAAGACATCTTGTTTCGTCTCCCATAAAAGATTCCATTGTAAATTTAAACTTTAAAAACTGCGCTCTCAGGTCATATTTATATAGTTTCTTGAGAAAGGCGATACTTTTATACCGGCGACTTTTAACCGGTGACTTAGTGGTCACTGTTACTACTGCCGACCTAATTTCCCGTCAAACGGCGACTTTCGTCGCTATTTTAAAAATCGCTTATGGCGATGCTGTTGGTGAGGGATCTGCCACGTGCACGCTAATCGATGATAATGTTTTATAATTTATATTTGTTTTTGTTAATTGATAATGTTGATATGAATATCAATACTCAATTCAGTGATCTCAACCTTTATCATTTTCAGTTTAAAATCACTTATCCGAATTAACTAAACTTATTGTGAAAACAACGTTTATCAATTTTACGAACTTGTAAAGGCTAAACAAACATCGGCGGATTGACTGTACTCTAATAAATATATAAATAAATAAGCGAAGTGGCCCCCGGTATGTAGATGTATGTATTTGTTATTGTTATGACCTGACTGGATATATGCTTAATACTCTGAATAAAAGGATGCCGTCGTCGCCCCGTGGCTAAGTTTATAAATGGTTGGCCGAGTGAAACAGAAACAGTGACCTAAGTCACTGCTAAAACAAACGGTGACTTATAAATCGCTGTCGCCGTTATACCGGTGACCTAAAAATAACCGATAAGCTCATCACTAATAGTTTCATTGGCCGATTGTAATCCAAACCGTAGCTGTGTCATTTGCTGTTCCAATTTCTGCATGTCTTGCTCAGGCGGTACATCAATTGGGTCTACATCTAACATTGTTGGTCCTGGGCAGGGAACGTTAATTTCGCCTGGATCATCGACAACGTACAAGCTAAGTAGAAAACGTATTCCATAAAAAAGCATGCAGTACCTACTTGGTTAGCTTGTAAAACTTACAAGATCGCTTGGCATTAACTGCTAAAGATACAAAACTACAGTAAACAATAACTAAAACATGTTTAAAAAATATGCATGCGAACTATTAGTGACATGAAAAAATAAATCACGATTATCTACCAATTTGATCTACATACCCAAACCAAGCAACTAGAATAAAAGCTTGGATTGAATTGGATTATTTGTAGTGTTTCTACCCTAATTTGACGTGATTTGTTTAATATTACTACCTACAGAAGGTATGGTAATGTTTTTGTTATTTATTTAAACAATAAACGGGTGGGATAAATTTTAAACACTCGGTATTGCTACTTACTAATTTATTTAAACACTAACTCACTAACACTAATTTATATGTACTTAACTAGCCACTTAAATTTAATTTATATGCACACTAACTTATTAATTTGTAACACTTTTATATTCACTTAATTACTGTTTAACTCACTATGGCAAATTATAAACTGAACTCATCCGCTGATCGGTCCTGTATTTATATCAAAAACTTTCTTTACTAGAATATTCCGGAAGGGACATGCCTTTCGCGATATTTCTTAAAATGCCTTTCGAGAACATGTTTAAAAAGGACGGTCGCAATAAATCCCAATAGACCTTCTCAGAATTCGGCGCGCTCGCCTTTTTCTTAACTCCGTTAACATAAGGTTACAGGGCCGTACTTAGTATCTGCTTCGGTGTGCGAGTTCGTAACATTACCCCCTCCTTAACTGAAAGTTCCTCCTGGAACTTTTGTGTAGCCGAGACTGGATGTTTGAATCGGCAACTAGCCCCATTTCTACACTTTCCGATCTTATGGAAATAGCAGGGCACCGTCTTCATCGGATACTGATAACGGGGGTTGTAGCTGCAAATCAATATCTGGACACCGGTATCTTGAAAGATAATCTCTACCATGTTCCTGATGATTCCCCAATCCAACTGGTTACTCGCTATCTTAGGCATAGCCAGTTGCTTCACGTTGGATTCCAACACATGGTCTCGGAGGTTTCGAAGTGCTTCCCACACATCGCGGTAGGTAGATCGATCTAGGAATTCATTTTTAGTTACTACGTAGAAGACGTACCGCGAATTATGTTTCAGTTTCAGTGTCTTGCCAGGGGCTGGAATCTGGTCTTCAAGTTTTTCTAATTGCCCGAACTTCTTTCGAAAGACGGTTGCCAACCCTCGTGCGTTCTTGATACGGGCGGGGATGTTGTATGCCAGTGAATAATCTTCTGGGAGAGTGAACAAATCTTGTTGTTGTTCCGAAGTGACTCCATATCTAGCTTTCCCGGTACCTCCATACGCGCCCATACATTCATCGAAGGTGAGGTCAGACACATCTCGAATAAGGTTTACTCCTTCCTCTATGTCATGGTCTCCTTCGTATGGCGCTAGTCGGTTTCGGTGAACTACTTTTGGTTTTCCGTTGGGGATCTTGCTTATGCGATATAAAACATCATTGATCCTTTTCTTGATCAAGTATGGACCTTCCCAGGATTTTTGTAATTTTGAAGAAAATCCTTTTCTTCTCGTCGGGTTGTGTAACCATACTTTGTCCCCTTCTTTGAAACCGCTTTCTGTGGCCTGCGTGTCGTACCGACTTTTCATTCTGTCGCTGGCAACTTGAAGATTGGTTCGAACTAACTCATGAATATCGTCCAGCCTTCTTCTCAATTGGATCACGTAGTCTTCGCCTGCTAGATCTTCTCCAGGACGACAGCCAAATTCCAGGTCACAAGGAAGCCTCATTTCACGTCCAAACAGGATTTTCGCAGGTGTTTCACCCGTAGACTCATTGACGGCAGATCGGTAAGCCAATGCAAATAGGGAGAGATACTGGTCCCAATCTCTCTGATGGCTGGATACTACTTTGGACAGGTATTTTCCAATAGTCCTGTTCATTCTCTCGACCATTCCATCTGACTGTGGATGTAATGCTGTTGTTCTGGTCTTCTTCATTCCCAGCTTGTCGCAAATCTCCTGGAATAGATGGCTTTCGAAATTTCTTCCCTGGTCACTGTGGACTTCCATGGGCACTCCATATCGGCTGATGAATTCTTTCACCAATACATCCGCGACAGTTGTGGCCTCTTGGTTTGGGATAGCGTAAATTTCCACCCATAATAATAATAATCCATTACAACCAGTATGTACTTGCTACCATTTTCTGTCGTCGGAAATGGTCCAGCGGTATCTAAAGCAATCCTTTCGAAAGGGCTTCCAACATTGTACTGTTTCATGGGTGCCTTTCTCTTGCGATGTGGTCCATTACTCGTAGCACAAGTCGTACATTTCTTACACCAGTCCTTCACATCGTCGGAGCTGTTCATCCAATAAAACCTTTCACGAACTCGCTGAAGGGTTTTCTTCACTCCCAGATGACCTCCCGATGGACTGTCGTGTAACTTCTTCAGTACCTCAGCTACTCTTGTTCTCGGGATAACTAGCTGTCTCCTCATCTCAGAACCATCATCGTTTTCAAGGACTCTTTTCAACAGCCCTTCTTCCAGGACAAGGGAGTCCCACTGAGCCCAATACGCCTTGAGTTTCGGTGAAAATCTTGACACTTCTTGCCAGGTAGGTCGCCGGTTTTCTTTCTTCCATTGCCGGATCATCTTCAGGTGAGGATCATTCTCCTGATCTTCTCTGATCCTGGTGGGTGACCATTCCTCGTTGACTACAGTAGTTCTTGAAACTGCAGCTTCCCTAGATTCCATCTTGTTGCAGTGTGAGCAGTCTGTTGGACACGGCCGTCTGGACAGGGAGTCGGCATTTCGGTGACTCACATCAGCAGGATGTTCACCCTTGTCTGATTTCCCCTGTGACTGGAGTTCTTGGGTTACAGGAATCTTGGGGCGCTTAGATGGATTGCGTACGTGCTCTAGCTCGCCATACTCCCGGCATTTGATCTTCTTTGGCATCTTGTCTGCCATACCTTTCAACAAGTTGACGATCTGGTCAAGTTTGTTATCGTCATCTTCTTCCTGCATGGTCCTACCTTCGTTGTACCGCGAGCTTTTCTTGGCTGCTT
The DNA here is from genome assembly GCA_963921935.1 of Galeruca laticollis. Classification (NCBI taxonomy): domain Eukaryota; kingdom Metazoa; phylum Arthropoda; class Insecta; order Coleoptera; family Chrysomelidae; genus Galeruca; species Galeruca laticollis. The sequence goes on from OY998176.1 coordinate 183,099,583, forward strand.
TGCATTTAAGAGGTTCTTGGTTTGCAGGAGTCGTAGGGCGCTTACACAAACTGCGTGCATACTCTGGCTGGCCACAATTACAGCACCTGATTTTCTTCGGCTTCTTGTCTGCCATACCTTTCAACAAGTTGACGATCTGGTCAAGTCTGTCATCGTCACCTTCTTCCTGTATGGTCCTACCTTTCTTGTATCCCGAAGCCATCGTGGCTGCTTCATATTCAAGAGCAGCAGTCAATGCATCGGCCAATGTTTTAGGATGGGCTAATCGAAGCGTCTTCTCCATATCGTGGTCACACAAGCCGTCAATAAAGGCCTGGATGCCTAAACATTCCATCATGTTCTCTGGTGCTGATGGATAAGAAAATCGAACTAGTCGGGCAATATCCATTTCATACTCTTGAAGGGGTTCGTCACGTTTCCGCCTTCGGTTCTTCAGCTGGAATCTGTACAACTGTTCCAAATGTTCGTGACCATATCGCATGTCCAACCTCTTCTTCAGCAGCTCGAAATCATCCGTTTCTTCCAGAGGTATAGTCTGAAGTATATCTCCCCGAAGCGCGATAGTTAGGTTCACTGCTTTCTCCTTATCGGACCAATTATTAACTCTAGCGGCTGCTTCGAACTGTTTTACATCATTGGTCCACGATGTCTTTCCGTCGAATGTTGGGGTCTTGACTCGTGCAAAACTGCCAATGTCCTCTATCCTGGAAGTTATTTCTGGCTTGCAGGGTTTTATATGTTCAATCTTCTTTCCTTCTGCTGGCGTGTCTTCTGTTCTTAAATCTGCCATATTTCTCTCCAATTCCTTGATTTTCTCGTCTATCGTTGTTATCTTGTTTTCAATGTCTGATTTTAGAGACGTAATTTTATTCTCGACGTCAGCAGCAATGTCATTTTTTAACGATAAGATATCGGCAGAAATGTCATTCTTCATGCTGGAAATCTTCTCTTCCATGGCAGAAATATCGTTCTTCATATTAGCAGAAATATCATTCTTCATAGTGGAAATCTTCTCGTCCATATTAGTAGAAATATCATTCTTCATAGTGGAAATCTTCTCGTCCATATTAGTAGAAATATCGTTCTTCATGGTTGAAATCTTCTCGTCCATGGCAGAAATTGACGAGATTAAGGTGGAAGCCTCGTCATTAAATAAAACTGTTTCTGGATCAAAGCCGTCATTTTCCAGTGCCACTTTAAGTCTTTCTACTAACTCACTTTTCTTACCGGACGTTTCCAACTCACGCTCTTCCAATTCTGCTCTTAATTCCGTCACTTTGAGATCACATAGTCTCTTGGCCATTTTTACGTAGCAATTTATTTATATTATCCCACTTCTGACACCAATGTAATGTTTTTGTTATTTATTTAAACAATAAACGGGTGGGATAAATTTTAAACACTCGGTATTGCTACTTACTAATTTATTTAAACACTAACTCACTAACACTAATTTATATGTACTTAACTAGTCACTTAAATTTAATTTATATGCACACTAACTTATTAATTTGTAACACTTTTATATTCACTTAATTACTGTTTAACTCACTATGGCAAATTATAAACTGAACTCATCCGCTGATCGGTCCTGTATTTATATCAAAAACTTTCTTTACTAGAATATTCCGGAAGGGACATGCCTTTCGCGATATTTCTTAAAATGCCTTTCGAGAACATGTTTAAAAAGGACGGTCGCAATAAATCCCAATAGACCTTCTCAGAATTCGGCGCGCTCGCCTTTTTCTTAACTCCGTTAACATAAGGTTACAGGGCCGTACTTAGTATCTGCTTCGGTGTGCGAGTTCGTAACAGTATTTTGCAGATGGTGCCATTATGCAACTGTGGCAGTAATACATGCAAGTGGCGAAGATCTTCCATAAGTGTGAAATGCTTTTGTTGCCAAAAGCAATAAAAATTCATGCAATAACACATCCACCCTATGTCAACATAAAAAAAGTAAAATAAACTCATGTTGTGGATTTTTATTCAAAAATACTTTCCACAAATTAAATGTTCTTTCCCAGTATTGGCACTCCCTGTATTACACTCTTAAAAGTCTTTTGCCTTTAACATCTCTTTCATATTGTGCTTGTCAGAGCTGCAGGGTTTGCCTTTAAATTAATAAACAAATTTATAAACAGGTAGGCGCATACTTTTGACTTTGATTCTGTACACGTTAAGGTTGAATTTGGAATGTTCATTAATTTAATTGAATAATTGCAGTGTTCTTACATGATATGAGATTGTTAGAGCATATCCATTCATTTTTTAATTTATTTTCGGTTAAATTAGCTCTTTTAAGAGCCTTAATCCATTTTTCTCGGCGTTTCAATCGAAGTGTCTCTGGCTGACCCCTATTATTTAATAACGAGGTGGGCCAAAAGAATGGTAACTCAGCATCCCTTTCAATCCTATTACCACAATTTACAACGGCACAAACCTGAGGCATGTTTATGAAACTTTATATAATTTATTGCAAACAATAAAACTGTAAAACGTTCAATACCGTATACGCCCGAATACAAGACGCATCCCATTTTACAGAACGTAATCATGAAAGCATTTCAAGACCTGATTCCTAGCCGCACTACAAAATGCTTGAATACAAGTCGCACCCTAAATTAATCTGGCAACATTGCAATATTACGAACTTTCGTTTGCTTTGCAATCATCCGGATCATTCAACATAAAACATCAATCTTACCTTAACAATATTAATATCGAAAGTATAATCTAGAATCCGATGTAATTAGATGGTAACGTCATGATAATATTTTTAGGTTAACTATAGTAGCACAGCGGCTGTGATAGTAGTATGACCAAATATGGTACATAGTTGCCAGATTTCCTATATGTACCAATTACAAAGAAAAATACAAATGTACTCGAATACAAGCCGCGGTGCGAATACAAAACGCAGGCCAATTTTCAAGATTTGATTTTGCAAAAAAAGGTACGTCTTATATTCGGGCATATACGATATTACAACATGAACAATGGCATTGTCTGCTCACCATTCTAGTGGGTTGCCTATCAGCTGACGTCAGTTGCCCGCACCCTATAGTTGGCATATACATTAATTGTGTTAATTCTGCTCACTTCCGCCGTTTTCACTTATCTTTGGTTTAATTTTAGTTGTTATTCAGATTTAATATATCCGCTGGACTGCAGCCAACATGTATTGTTATATATTAAAATAGTTGATAGTTTTTTAGTGTTTTATTCATACTCGAGGAACAAGGTTATTGTAGGTGAGTTCAGAGCATTAAAGAATCTTCCCTCTATTTTCTTCTTATCTATATGGTTTGTTACTTCTGTAACACCCGATAATATTTCCAGATTTACACGACATAACTTAATGCAAATGATTCATAAATGTTTAGAAGCAGATGGGGCTAATTTTGAACACTTATTATAAAACTATTTGTTTAGTTATTTGTAAGTAATGAAATTAAATTATTATCATAAATACCTAGTCAACGTTTTTATTGATATCCACAATTAAAAATCCTTTCAGACTATTGGTTACTTTTCAGAATTAATAACCTGGATAAATAATGATAAATCATCTTAAATACTGAAAAACATGGCATACACCTTACTAAAGTTAAAATAATTGATTATAGTTTTTTTTAAGAAAATATTGAAATATCTGAAGAGTGGTTGAATTTAGTTATAAAGAATAGCGATAACAAACGAATTGACTTAAAAAAGGCATCTAAAAATGTAATAAAATTCAGGATGTTCAATTTAAAATAAGCTACTTACAAATGATTTGAATTGTGCATGATGGTGGCTAAGTTTTAGAACACCCTTTATAAATTATCGACGAGTCGGAAGTAGGGAGTTAACGTATTAGCTCTTGTTATTAATAAAAAAATCATTATTCATTTTGTGGACTAGAATTTTTTGAAAAAAATTTTGTAATTCAAAATATGCTTTAATCACTTCTGACACAAACTTTACCTAACATGTTATGACGAATTTGAAAAGGAAACATAAAAATACCAGTTTCTATTTAAAATATGTAACCGGAAGTGCTCCATTTATAATATTTGAAACCGGCGCCATCCAACAACTGCAACTTCATAATTTCAGATTTTTAACAGAACTCTATCAGCCATTACTTTTAATCAAAACTCTTTGCGCCCTACCCTGTCTAGAGAAATGTCTAATATTTACTATAAATATTTATTTCTTTCTCTCTATAGTTGATACAATTCTCTATTTAAAATATAGCGCTATATGTCACACTATGTCAACTATCTTAACTCCCATTAACAATTTTTAGGGACATCTTTTCTGTTCTACAAAGGCCGAAGATATTTCAAATACTAAAGGAAGTACTTATAGAAGCTGTAAGGAATATTCAACCGCCTCCTGACTGTGTAGTAAGTCTTGATTCCAGAGGATTCTTATTTGGACCTTTAATATCATTGGAGTTCGATTTCCCTTTTGTGCCTATCAGGAAAAAAGGAAAACTACCTGGTGAAGTTGTTTCCAGTAGTTATAGTAAAGAATATGGAGAAGTAAGTTATACTTAATTTTTCTAGTCGAGACACATTTTATTTCTAAACAGTATTTTTGACTATGGTAGCAGTCGCGATTGAAAGTTATGAAGAATGTTCTTCTGTTACTAGTAATAATACATCGTAGAAACTTTGGTACAAAGTTTGGTTATTATTATGTCTTGCATTACACCTATTGAAATTCTAAAAAGCGAATTTGTTAGATATTTGAGTTTCTCCCTTCAATTGTGGTGCAGCATTTGATCGCGAACTTTTGTTTTCCTATACAGTGTGGAACAGCCAAATAGAAGGAATTCAGTAGCTCCATTATTATACATTTTTCTAGAAAATTCTGAGACATGCAAATTCTAATATAACATCATGCGACGGAAAAATGTCATCCCTAAGTTTAAACCCCTCAGGTGTTAGATGCAACCCCTAAATTTTCAAAATTGAAGTAGGGGCTTGTGATACTTCATTTGAAATGTATTTTCATTATCTCTTCTTAACTCTTCAAAACTGCTATGGTGTTCTGTTCCAATTTGTATTTTATTTATTTTATATTTAACACATTCACGGACACCCCTGAAATGAAGTATGGACAAGAACACCCATGGTGGTGATAAGAAAGAAATTTATATAGCTATGGATTCGTGAATACATAAGTAATGCTTCTGTGACAGAAAAAAATGGGACTGTTATGACAGTCCATGTGCACTCACATACACAAAAGTGAAGTTGTGGTCTAGCAACTGCTATGGCAGTCAGCTGCCTTTGCAGCTGTTGCTCCGATTCAAACCGAATAGGAATTAGAGGGTGCAAGGACTGCAATAGCGAATGGTACAATAATACACTGCACTTAAAAATGAACATATTTAATCATGAATGAGTACTGCTATTGAACAAAAAAACAACAATTTGGTGTATCAAGGATAAAATGAGAATTTGTATTGAACAGGAACAAAAATACATTTATTCTTTATGCCATGCCTCGAAACATTTGTCTGGACAAAGGGGTACTTTGCTCTCGCAATCACGACATCTCCATGAAGTAGCCTTCTGCAGCTTATTCTTTCTACACTGAACACATCCCAGAAAATATGTTTTCCTTTCGAAATTGGGTGGGTGCGGAATTTTTTCTTGATAATGATTGCGCCTCTCTACTGGTGGTGGAAAGAAATGTCTCCTAGGTGGTTTAGCATAACTTCTGTCGTTTTTTTCATCCTGTGGTACACCAATCAGAGATCTTATCAGAGAATCTCGAAATTTTATGAAATCAATTTTTTTATCGACTTTTTGTTTATAGATATAGAAAGAATTCCATACAGCTATGTCAAGTAGATGGAACATGACTTTTTTATACCATCTCACAGTCTTTCGTGGACTGGAATAATAGGCGATCATCTGATTACAGCGATCAACACCAGACATATATTTATTATATTCTGAAATCTGCAATGGTTTTATTCTCTCTTTTCCATACCGATTCGACACAGTCACCAAATCAGGATGGTAACCTGTGGTGATAGAATAGACGTCTCACTTGTCTTTCCATTTGGATATATAAATATTATTCTGACGTTTCCAAATATTTTGCCCTTTTTTCAATTTCTCCCTGACCATTTCTGTACATACTCCTTTCCTATTCGGACTCAATATACCTGTTGAATGAGTCTTTCTACTGAGTAACGTGTTGGACATTCCTATACTATTATAGAAATTATCCATAAATAGATGATGGCCTTTATCCAAGTATGGTTGCATGAGTCTCAAAACCAAATCTTCCAATTTTGATTTGCTAGGATTTTCATTAATCATTTGTTTTCCCTTATATATCTCAATATTCAAGACATATCCATCAGGGGTACATAATTCGTAAAGTTTTATACCATACATGGCTATTTTCCCTTTGCTATATTGTCTGAATCGCAAACGTCCTCTAAACACTAAGAGAGACTCATCCAGAGAGAGTTGCTCATATGGATACATAGCAGATTGGCTATTGTCCAGTATAAGTCTCATCAAAGGGGTTATCTTTCCAAGAGCGTCATCACTACCTGAGAGAAGTTCACATGAGAACGTTCTGAGAATTTCTTCGAACCTGCGACCAGAGATTTTACTGCTGAAAATGGGATGATAGTATAGTGGGTCGAGGGTGAACATTTTCCGTAATGTAGGAAATTTAATTTGTCCCCCTAGAAGGCACAGAGCTATCAAGATTCTCAATTCATTTAAGTCCAGGTCGTGGGAAATCTTACTTCTGCTACCACGATGCTTAGGACAGTTTTTCAATACAAGATCATTACCATATCTGTTAGTAGATACTAATATTAACTCTTCAACTTCTGAAGACCATATTTTAGAGAACACGTCCATTGGTATGGATGTTACAGGGATATCCACCTTTATGCCACTTTCGTTTTGATTGAATGAAAAATTTCTAGCCCACTCAGCTCCCTCTACTTCATCAAGTCCATTGTTTTCCAAAGTAACTTCCGGAATAATAAAATGCTCACCTTCCAAAATTTCTGCATTTTCATCGTCCTGATTATTGTCACTCTCAGTGATGGAACTTGAATCATTCTCCTGAATGTATGTAGGATCGTCTGTCATATTATCACTATCCGCAAATGGGTCAGTAGGCGAACTGGGAATTTCACTTTCGTCACCTTCAAAATCAAATATTATTGTTTGCAGTTGTTACATAAAATTATTCTACTCACCACTCGATTTGATTCCATGCTCATCGTCACTACTCAATTCGTTGTACCACCGTAACAGACTTTCTTCATCTTTTCTGTTCATCGTTATATAGAGAATATATCCTCTAAGAACAAGCCGACAAACATCACTCATTGACATATAAGAGCGTACTAACACTACTAACTGCTTGTAAGGCGTAAACAATCTGTTCAAATATGCAGTGCGTCGCGGTGATGATCAGTAGACAAATTCCGGTAAATTCCCATTACACCGAAATTCCCGCCAAAAATGAAAATATTGCTCTAGCGGGAGGCACAAATCATAACTCTTTACATTTAAATGCAGAGAACGACTGCTGTTGCAGGTCATGTACTATCTAATCACATGTGAAGATGGACTGCAGAAACAGCCCACATCCCTGCTAAGAAATGTTATATGACTGCTATAGCAGTCCGTGTCCGCGAATGTGTTAAGTAGGCGATATGTCAAACCTGATGACACGTGTCATCAATCATCTTGAGGTCTCATAAAACCAAAACTCATCCTAAACAAAAACAGTGAGTGAATTCATATATATTTTTCGTTATTATTCGTCCTACACACAATACTCAATATTTTATCAATTACACTCACTTAACCTAACTTTTATTCAAACATGCCAAAATCTAAAAAACAGCGTTCTCCTTCAGAAGAAATAGCTCAAAGTCAATATGAAATCAAAGAACTCTTTCAAACAAGGAGTATTTATAAAAACAAATTAAATCGATTTAGTGAATGTGTTAATAGCTTTCATGATCCACAAAATCTCAAACAATTTCAAGAAAGATTACTTAAAATTTAGAAAATAATTTGACGAGTTCGACAAAGTCCAATCCAGTTTAGAATTTCTTGATACAGCCTGTCAGAATTAACCTTGAAACTCCATTTTATGAAACTATTTCAAATGGAAAATCAATTATCGAACAATATTACTCGGCCCTGCCGACAAATGTAGTGAACACGCGACAATCCGCAAATTCTATTCAATCGAACCCACATGAGGATGATGTAAAACTACCACTAACTCCCAACATTTTCAGGAGGCTGTCAGCACTAGCAAACTTTTATGTCAAATTTCAACTCAATGATTGATTGCAATTTTAGGATAGGTAAGAATCTTTATTATTCAAGAACTTGATTAAAAAGCGAATTATTTGAAATCATAGAAAAGCTTGAACTAGAAGACGCAAATTATGACAAACCATCAACATTGATAAAAAGAAAGTGCGAAAATAAAAGGGTTTTAATGATGAATTATATTAAAGCTTTACACGATTTACCTATAGTTTCCAAAGAGTATTATACAGATCTGAGCCAATTAATAGATACAGCTTTTCAGCACATTAACGTAGGATTTTTTAAAAACTTTAATCCCAGACAAATTGAGAGCAAGTTCGTTAATGCATTTGGTTGGGTTTTTTCCTCTCAAATCAATAATATTGTATAGATGCTCAGGGAGCCAGACACCTCTACCAAGGCGAATCTACAACAAGGAAAATAATAAAACACTTTATAATAAGGCCAATAATATATATACTAACTTTTCCATCTTTTCTGGTTTCTATCTCCACATTCTCTACCGCCTTCTGCACTATTCTTCTTTACTGTCTTATTTACCAAACTAAAATTTTGTGTGGCATCTGAAAATTTAAAATTGTTTCAATATGAAAAAATGAGACTTCCTTAACACATTGCGCGCCATGTCTTTCATTTATGAAATACAACTACATTCCCGCAGGGGCCACGTCGCTCATATTTGAAAGACATACATATCTCTCTATCTGACAGTGTCGTTCATAAATGAAATACACTGCCGTATATTTTTAATAGGGAATCACTACCGTGGCCTCTGGGGATCGTACTGAGAAACTTGGTTTGAGGAAAATCAGAAAGATAAAGAATCAGTAGTACAAAGTATAAAAACTATTTATTTTTTGAAATAGTTACCTAGCAAACCATTAGATATACAAATTATTGTAGTAAAATATCCATATCACTTATTTTTTATTATTCATAACTTACAAAATAGTCAAAAAATGCTACAGTAGCAAAAAAATAAAAATCATCCTATTTTATTAAACTCTTAATACAAAAAGCAATCGTTTTTGAAGAAGAACTGGTAAAACAAAGTAAGGAAATAATTCTCTATGCTACATTAGATTAGAAAATGATAAAAATCAATGTTTTTCATTGAAACATAAACGACACATTTGTGGTTGTCCGGTACACTGCGCGCAATAATCGTAGGTCATTTTCGCCCGATCTTTTGCCACTTTACGACCATGTTCTTTCTGTAATTTTGAGTAGCACACACAACACTTTCGGCGAATTTTCTTTCCGTTTTCACCAATTCGTGGAGCCAAATGGTGATAAGTGGATACCTTTGGCGTTTCAGGAAGCTGCTTCTCGATGCCAAGTAGATCTGCTGCCAAAATATCACGAAATGCACGGATTTGAATTTTCTTTTTAGTTGCCCGTTTGTATAGCACCCAAGCATTTACTACTGCTACCCCTAGAAGCAATTCCATCCCTAGTTTTTTGTACCACTTCACACCCTTTCGTAGAGTGGTTGCGTATGAGGCCATCTGGTCAGACAAATCGATGCCAGCTTTTCCTTTGTTGTAAGCCAAAATTCCCATTGGTTTCTCTGTTGCTCTTCGAGCTGTTTTACGAGATTTCTTTCTTCCTGTTGTCGCCATTGGCCCTTCTCTGTCATTGGAAGCATGTGGTAGACTTTGGGAGTTGTCAGATTCCTGGCTCTCTCTACTAGTTGAAGCTTGAACGTTGATGGTACTGGAGGTACTAGCTATAGGCGGGTCATTTTCAGCAATTCTATTGCGTACTGGGACAAGAGTTGGAGCATGTCTTGTAGATAGCAACCTGACTTCTCGCGTATCCTTCCACTTCAAAATTACAATTCCGTTTTCATCTTCACGCGACACTACTTCTCTTTTTAATTTTGCTTGCATAACTTCTTTTGGAATATTTTTCCTGTTGGCTCTCAGGGTTCCGACAACATGTGTTTCCTTCCCGAGCATTGCTTTAGCCAAATCATAGATTGTGTAGAAGTTATCTACGTATAGTGTCCTTCCTTGATTGAGAAGTTTCTCGCATAACCTCAAACAAACTTTTTCTGCTAATCCGACTTCTCGTTGTCCAGTCGCTGACTTTCCCGCATATATTCCAAGTGCCCATGTGTAACCATCAGTTGAACAAAGTTTGAAAAGCTTAATGCTATATTTGTGAGCCTTGTTTGGAATATATTGCCTTAATATTAGGCGGCCTCTCCATGGTACCAAACTTTCATCTATTACGATGTCTTCGTCAGGATAGAATAGCGATTGAAATTTATTTTGCAGGATGTCAATCAGAGGGCTGATTTTTCTTAGACGTTGACCTTCTTGAATTGTCGCGTTGTCATTGAAATGCAGAACACTAAGTAGTAATTGATATCTGTTACGGGACATAGTTGCTTTAGGAATATCTAGACGATAAATTCCCTTGGTCGCCCAATAATCAGGTAATGCGCTTAGTCGAATCAACCCCATCCACAGTGTCAATCCCAAGAACTTCTTTATTTCTTCTGGATTGGTAGGTTTCCATTTGTTTATGCGGGAATATTTCTATGGTATCGTTGATGTTATAGTTTGCGCCGCAAAACTGTTGATTTCGGTAACCAGAAGGTTTATGACTTCATCATCAACGAGAAGAAAAAATGCCTCAAGTGGGGTCATTGTGGCCGATAGTTCTCGTTGCACACCACTAAGACCATGAAATGGAAGGTCTTGTGGCGTCCTACATATTCGCTCCAATTAGGTAAATCTGGTAATTCGCAATCTTCCTCCATTTGGTCATCATTTTCATTCAGAGCTTCTTCCATGGCCAGATCTTGAAGGACACCTTCAATGTCCGGGGCTTCTTCGTCATCATCTTCATCAGATGACTCGAATCGATTTGTTGGAGCAGAGGTGTCAAGAGCGAAATCCGGATCGTTCAAAGAGTCATCGGAATCAAAGTCAAGCTCACCATCACTCTCGGTATCTAAATCGATTTCAGCTGCAATCTCCAATTCCGACTGCGTGCAGCTTTGAGGACGTTTAGGCATGGTGTATCAGTCAGTTAGATCAATGTATTACATCCGAATCTGTAACAAAAAAAGGAATCATTGGAAAAAATTCGTCGCTCATATTTGAAAGACGTGGCCACACGTGCATTTTTTCCTGCGAGGCCGCGTCTTTCATATATGAGAGACACTCATAAGTGGGAAAAAAACAAATACAAATCAGAAAAAAAAACAAAAAAACGACAAAAAACTTTATTCCGGCACCAAATACAATCGAAAAACTCAATACAGAAGTTTGGCCCATGGGGCTAATCTCCCGATACAGTGTGGCACGCAATGTGTTAAAACAAAACAAATAATTTGAAGAATTTACAATGAATTGGGACATCCTACATATTATTCATACGCTTACAACTGAAGTTATTGCCTTACCATTCCATTTTCCCAAAATTTCTTCCTGTAATTTATAACTAAGGTTTTCTAAAACATCAATTTTGTTTTGCTTGTGTTTTAGTTCTCATTTTAAGGACTCGACTTCCTCTTTATGTTTTCTATTCTCAGTGTTTTTGTTTATTTACTCCTGTTCATCACTCTTCTTAATATTTTTTCTTGTAAAATCTCTCTTACCATATGGCCATAATTCTCCTTTTATGGAGATGTCAACCCCTACAGTTATTAAATAAGCTATGTACATAACATAAATCACCAAAAATTTTACTATTTACTATGACAAGAGAAATTAAACTAGTAATACTAATACAACTAATATTCCAATAGCTATATTATTTTTATAATTTCACCTTTTTTTTCGTTCTGTAGTTTTCTGCTCAGAATCCACATCCGATTCCGAATCAACACTGGATGTTGCACATTGATATTCTATTAATCGGTTGAGTGGCAATGTGGGTCTTTTAACTGATATCACTTTTTGAACATCTTCATATGTTTCTTAAAAAAATCTTTTAAGTAATTACCTCCTATTATTAAAATGGTGGTTAGGGTCAAGATAGGCCAAATAGATAGAAATAAAAATAGATTAAAAAATGTACTCTAACTTTCAGTAGATTATTTACACTCATAAATTACAAATGCAAAAAAAAACCTAAAACAAATTAAGCTGTGTAAACAAATACAGTACACAACTCATAATCATTAGACCAAATAAAAATGTATATAAAGATAGATTTAGAAATATACTTACCACCTAAACATACAATATTAGCTTTGAAATAATGTCCATCTTCATAGCGCACTTTATATAACTTACAAATGTCTACTTTGCCATCACTTACAATCCTTTCACCATGTTCGATGTCATTTAAATTTACAATTTGGTTCTATATGGAAATTGTGCCACATACAATCCATATAGATCCAGATAGCTGTTTAATAAATCATTTTAGTTATTCCATATAGGATCCATATACAAAAATAGAATCCATATAGAACCATATTGATCCATATTTGTTTTCTTATATGGATCAATATGGTTTCTATGGTGCATTTCCACTAGGGCTGTGTGTATGTCGTCGGCCATTTTTCGTAACATGTCTTGTTATCCCGATACAGCCTCCGGAGTCCAACAAGTCACCAATTTTACGATTGAATATTGTTCAGGACATCTCACAGATGAATCCTATTCATTTTCGGCTCACCAGAGCCAGTACAACGGGTGATATGGAACTTGAGTACGACATTTTTGGAGAAATTACAGTTTGTTAGCATGATACAACCTCCGGAGTGTACACAAGTGATCAATTTTATGATTGAATATTGTTCAGGGCGTCTTATAGATGTACCTTATTGATTTTCATCTTATTAGAGCCAATACAACGCTATGCTATGATACTTGAAGTACCACATTTTTGGTTATTTTTGGAGAAATTTTGGAATGTTAGCACGACACAGCCTCCGGAGTGTATACAAGTGACCAATTTTATAATTGGATATGTTTCAGGATGTATCTCAGATGAACCCTATTGATTTTCAGCTGACCAGAGCAACTCAAACGAGTTCTATAAATTCAGATATACTATATTTTTGGAGAAATTTCAGTTTGTTAGCACCAGCTATCTTACAAAGTTGGGAAAAATCTTATCCCTTCTGTCAAATTGAAATTAAACAAATTGTTTTAAATAGTTATTATTTTTTAAGGAACATAAAAATAATTAAAACAATTACATCTTTTGTTTAAATTAACCATAGATCTGAATAATATTGAATTGGGTTACGGTAATCTTTTTTTTTTAATTAAATGACGTTATTTTAACCTAAAGTTTGTTAAATTAAAGAAGAATTTGAAAATATTTCTGTTTAAATTAGATTCTAAATTTAAAATATTCTTTTGATTGTTGGAAACTTCAATATTTATGATTTTATTGCCTAACCTTAAGATAAAATTTGTATTCTTCTTAATGTGAACATCTTGACGATGGAGAAGCACCGTTAATGGATATATTGAGTGTTCTATATGCTTCGGAGTGATATTCTCTATTCTGCATTTTGAAAGAAAACACCTTCTGTTATATCGTCTTGCTAAATTCATCTTAATTTTAGACCATTTTTTAAATAATTGAACAGTAGATTTACCATAATTATCTTCAATGTTTTTATTGAACCCCATTATCAGCAGTTATAGTTAAAGTTGATATTTGCCGAATAATTATTTATAAACACAGGATTGGGGAAGCAGCAAATTAAAAAGTGAACTCTTTAATACTTTTAGACCAAGTTTTCGGAATTTATTTTGTCCATTTTCAAGGATACAGTGTACGAGAATGATATATTTTATAGGTTGTACATGGTAAATTATATATAATATCAAAAGATGGTTGGTGGACACTTTCATAGTAAGCATACATTATATGGGTCACGACTTACTACAACAAAAAGAAGGGAGCTAGTAAATAGTTCACAAGATAAGCACTATCAATTCTTATTAACTGGTACTCCTACCTATTGGCCGACGGACCCCAACAAGGCTCCTGATTTACTAGATCTGTTTATTACAAATGGCGTTTCATCTGAGTATATGGAAGTTTTCCCAAACTATGACCTCTCGTCTGACCACTCTCCTATAATAGCAACAGTCGGATGTTTTATCATCCATAAAAAACCAAACCGAAGACTACACAACAGCAAAACAAATTGGATTGTATGTAAATTCAAGTTAGAAGACATTAAACTGCAAATAAGGCTAAATATTGCAACGGAAATAGATGAAGCATTAACAACTTTAGCCAGTACGCTTAAAGAGGCAGTACAGCATGCCACACCAGAAACAAATACTGGAAATAAAACGTTCAATGTTCCAGTCGAGATAAAAACTGATAGCAGATAAAAGAAAAGCCAGGACAAAGTGACATCGAATGCATGCACCATCAGATAAAACAATACAAAACAGAATAAGTAACCAACTGAAAACAAAAATAAAAGAAGCAAAAGAAAGATCTTTTACGGATTACATCACTAGTCTTAACCGATTTGACAACTCGATTTGGCAACCGGTCAAAAATTCTAGGAAACCCAAAACTCACGTGCCACCTATTCGTATTGAACTAGGACATAATCTACAATTGGCTAGAAGCGACGAAGAAAAAACAGTGCTATTTGCGGAACACCTTGCAAAAGTGTTTAATTCCAACAACGACGTACCTAATCCTGAAATTGAATGAAAATTATCTGAAATTCCTCCAAACGTATCAGCAATTAAACCACTAACAGTAAACAGGAAATCAATTAAATAAATTCCAGAAAAGCTCCTGGCATAGAGAAAATAACCCCAAAAATGATAAAGGAAAGGTATAATACTTATCACCCACATATTTAATGCTATTTTACGTCTTAATTACTGGCCAAAACTGCTGAAATAATAATTATCCCAAAACAAGGTAAAAACCTAAACATTGTCTCTTCGTATCGCCCAATAAGCTTACTGCCAATCCTGTCGAGGGTCCTTGAAATATTACCACTACAAAGAATAAACTCAGACTCAAAAATCGAGGAATGGATACCACTACACCAGTTTGGATTCAGGAAGGAACATTCAACTATACAACAAATCCACAGGATTAAGTCACACAATAAATGAAGCACTAGGAGAAGAAGAAAAAAATACTGCACATCATTGTTTTCAGACGTTAGCCAGACATTCGACAGGATTTGGCACACAGGCCTATTATATAAAATCAAAAACTGTCTTCCAATCACATACTTCAAACAGTTCCGATAATCATCCAATAAAAGCAGACTTATCACAGGGGAGCATCTTGGGTCCATTACTATGTGTATTATATACGGCAGATTTGCCAGAAAATATTGAAACCATTATGGGCACTTTCGCTGACGACACAGTCATATTAGCAAGCAATGAAAGTCCAGTTACAGCTTCCAGGATTCTGCAGACACATTTAAATGACATCCAAATGTAGCTGAGCAAATGGAAAATCAAGACACTCTAAGAAAAGACCAGTGCCCTCCGGATTATATGAACAATGTACAAATATCACAAGCTACCAACACGAAATACTTAGGCATGCACCTAGATACAAGGCTCACATGGAAAGGCAATATCATTAAAAAACGCAAATAAATCGACCTGAAAGTAAAAGATCTATATTGGCTAATTGGTATAAAATCCAAATTAACCCTAGAATACTAACCTTATTTCACAATACCGAGAATACTAACCATTCGTAATTTTTACGATCTCGTATTTAAAAATCAAAAACAAGTTGTCAAAATATTTTTTAATATAAAATTTATACATGATGCTAACTAATACATATGTATTGAACTAAAAGGTGCTACAATAAAGTGACGTCAATCTACGTTTTTTGGATGGACAAATGTAACAGATAGTACGTTTTGATGCAGTGGGTTCCTCTCGACTCTCTGGTAGTGAAATTTCTATTATTGTGGAAATCATACGTTTGAGTGAGCCTTGCAAAATTGGAACATTTATGCGTCGCTCTAACCAAGGTCTTGTCAGTTGTTCAGAAAGTTGTATCATGAAATCTTTTCTTGAGATTATTTTCTTTCCATGTTTTTGTAACTTTGTATTGAAAATAATCCAAGAATTTATACATGCAATGTTAAGCATGCCATAAAACTTCGTGTTTTTCTGGAACAACTTCTACTTCCCAGCCTTTGGTTTTATTGTAAAATAATATTATTTCTGGCTTTGCAGTATCCGGACTGATAGTTGATCCTTCATACATTGTAGATAGAAGAAGAACGCTTTTATTTCTATTAGGTTTGTATAAAACTATTGTCTTTTCTCTATCGTAACAAAAAATTGAGTTTACTACCTCTTTGTTTCTCAGATTGATCATTTCAGGGGGTACTTCACGTATAGTGCCAACTATCGTCATGTTGTATGGTGGCTTTAGAAACTGGTCCGCAAGATTTACCGAAGTGAACCAGTTGTTCATTGTTATGTTGCGATTACTTCCGTGGAGACTTTCAGTCAGCTTCTTGACATAATATTCTCCTAAGGGTACTCCGTTGGTATCTGTATTTTTCCCAAGGTAAGGTTCAGCAGCCATCATATATTTTGTTCCCAAATTACAACACATGACGATCTTTATCCCGTATTTAGCCGGCTTATTAGGAATATACATCCTAAATGGGCGGCGTCCTCTAAATGCCAATAACTACTTGCCAATAGTTATATAACTGCCAGGTTTATATGAGCGATTACAATTTAGAATAAACTTATTCCAGATATCTCGAATAGGTGCAAAACGGTCTAGTTGTCTTCTTTCGATACGTTTAGTTTTTTCATCGAACCGGCGATTATCTAATAAAAATTCATATCTCTCACAGCTTACTGTTACTCTGTAAATAGACCCGGACTTTTTGTAATCAAACATTTTTCTGGTGGCTAAATGGTTGTCCTTTTGGACTGCTGCAAACATTAGAAGGCCAACAAAAGCATGTAATTCTTCTGGTCTAGTACTGGAAATAGTGGATTTGGACACTTTGTAGTTTTCAGATTTAGTTTCTATATATCTGTATTGGTATAGATCATAATTTTTTCAAAAATAGAATCATTCAGCAAACAATGAAAAACATCCAATGGTGTCTGAGGTTTCCGTGCATCTCCTACAGATCCTTGTATTATACGTACAATATTTCGTTTTGAAATTCGTTTGCTTCTGTTGGCAACAGAAGTACACCAGCGGTGGCCCTTCTTACCCCTAAGACTTTTTCCCAATTTGGCACTTGTCTGATGTTTTCGAATCGAATCATTTCCTAAGTCGGTCTGCTCATTTTATATGTCATAATTTTCATTTTCTAAGACATTTTGTTCATTTGTTTCTTCCAAGTTTTGAGATTGATTATTTTCTATTGGAGTTTCAATCTTGTCATCATCAATAGAATAATTTATTTTTCGAGTTTCTAATCCTGAATTAGAGGATACTGGTACACTATGTTTATATCTTTTTCGCCGGATGATTTTACTTTGGTCAGAATCTGTGCTTTGTGCATCGGATACACCGGGTTCATATTCTGATTCAGAGGGACTAAAATCATTCTCCAAGTCTTCTTCATATTCGGAACCGCTAGATTGTATTTCTTCGTCATCTGAGAAGTTAAGAGACACCACCAATGCTTCTAACTCATTATTTGTTAATGGTCTTGTATCTTCCAAATGTTTTCGCTTTGAGATTTTATTTCCAATACACCTATCAGAAAATTAAATTCTCAACTCAAATGATCGCCACTACAGACAGCAAGAACTACTTGTAATGATTGTTGTACCGACTAATGAAGCTAGACGAGGCGTCAAAATACTGTGACTTATACACAGTTGTCAAATCTTAAAACACATTACAGCATTCGTTAATTCTACGAATGGTTAGTATTCTATGGTTAACACACAAAAACAAGCTCCTACTCTATAAAACTACAATCAAGCCTATCTGGATGTATGGTATCGAGCTCTGGGGTTGTGCAAATAAATCAAATACAGCCATTATGCAGAGAAGCTAGTCCAAAATACTTCGCATGATAGCTGATGCACCATGGTATGTGTGGAACCTAACGCTTCATAAAGACTTAAACGTCAGTTTTGTCAAATATGTCATAAAAGAACGAAGTACGAAAGATTATGAACGACTGGCTAAGCGTGAAAACACGTTACTCCATCCACTCATAGAACCAAAAGACGGTATAAAACTAAAAAAAAATTGGCCAAAAGACCTACAAAACGGGTAAAGAAGACTTGTCGCTAGAGATAACCTCATCACGCCATAGTGGAGCATGCATGCTCTGAAGCCATCCCATTAGCTTAAAGCGCTGTATATGTTTTGATTGCTAATAAAGTAAATAATAAAAATGTATATTGTATTGTGGGTGAGCTATTCAAAGCCTCTAGAACAGACGTGGGCTTGTATTTTGCTGCAGAGTTCTTGGAGAGAGGAATTCTAACCTTGGCGGCAGAGTCTTTGGATTTCACGTGTTAATTATCTATACCGATCTTGCTTTGCGTCAGAATCCATACCCGAAATCTTAAGCTCTCTACATTCCTCAATGACGGATAATGTATGGGTGGTGATCCAGGGTTGTTTACGTGTTGTGCTGCGTTTTGGTTAAGTTGTTTGGGTAGCCTGTGTAAGAATATTTTTAAATGTTAACCACATATTATAGGGAGAAGATTCATCTGTCATCTTACATAAATATAATGAACGGTTTTTGTTGTGTAGTTCACTTTTCTTTTATTTGAAAATGATTTAAATGTAAAAATCGATATTATGAATACTCTACCAAAAGAAAAAAGTCCGTATATCAATATAATTAATTCTAGCAATATAAATATTACGATTAATTAAATATATTAGAGAAAACTTTGAATAAAACCTTCTTTAAATTGCTGGGAAATAATGAATACTTCCCGAGACTAAAGTTTAGTATAGTTTATTTTTGTTTATTTAAATGTCAAAACCGTATATAGTCGGACCATGCTACTTTAAACCAAGTTTCAGATTTGTGTCA
Source organism: Galeruca laticollis (assembly GCA_963921935.1). NCBI lineage: Eukaryota > Metazoa > Arthropoda > Insecta > Coleoptera > Chrysomelidae > Galeruca > Galeruca laticollis. The sequence goes on from OY998176.1 coordinate 183,118,897, forward strand.
GTGTGTTTGCAACATTTTTGTACTATTAAATTATTCTGAAAATAGAAACAAATGGCCGTGGAAAAAATAATGTATGTATCTTTGGAAGTAAAGTTCATTAATCCCTCAGCTAAATAATGCCCTCGTTCGGTCGTGCATAAACTTTAGCGTCGGGATTAAAATTGCACTTTCTCCCTTGGTGCATAAATAACTATTATGTATTTCTTATTATCAACATAATATATACATTAACCTTACCGTATTTCTTTCTCGATCATTGTGGCAGGAGGTTAAGTGTTGTAAGTTTGGTAGTCTCTTGCATGTCTAGCGGCGTATAATTGTCTATTTCATCTACAATTTATTTCCATTTTTTGTTGATATTTTGTACAGTTGGAACCACAGATTCGACGACAAATGTCAAAGACAATTAATTTTTGAGAAAATAATGAACCGTCCTATAATTGTCATAGTAACAATAAATACTACCCATGGAGAAAAGTAAAATCTCGACATCTCATTGTTCAGTAACCCGTGGAGAAAGTGTTCAATTTTCTCCACAGTTGAAGAATGAACAACTTTCTGAACGAAAAACGTATCAGAAATGTACAAATTCTTCAATATGATTAGAAAAACAATTTTGTATATTATGGATAGTTTCTAAAATATCTGTAATATTTAGTATGCAAGTACATTGAATACCAGTGGGGAAAGTAAACGTTTTGTCTTTCTATACTATTTTACTAACATTTGGTGCAAAAATATTTGTAAGTATGTTGTATTTTTGTTACAGGATTCTCTAGAATTACAATTAGGGAGTATACAACAAGGTCAAAGAGTGTTGCTGGTAGATGATCTCTTGGCAACTGGTGGAACTTTAAGTTGCGCTTCGGAATTGATCAAAAAGATCGGAGGTGAAGTGGTGGCATGCCTTGTAATTATGGAATTACCAAAATTAAATGGTCGGAATTTAATAAATGCCAACGTATTATCACTTATTGAATTATAGTGTGTAGGAATTGATAAAATACATTCCATTTATATATATATTTATTATTTTGTGTAAAATTGGAATAAACAGATAATATTTGTGCAAATGGTTAGATTTTACTCAAATTCATTTGTAAATCATAACAGATTATTTTTAAGGGCATGTGAATTATTGTGAAAATATGGGATTTTCAACTTAAATTTCATTTAATAATTGTCATACAAAGACTAACTGGAAAGTTCTACAAAGTATCGAACCTGCTTTAATATAAACCACTTGAATTGTTAATCCCTAAAGATAGGTAAAATTGTTTGCTATTAACCATTACAACTAGTTTTTAAACAATTTCAACGTCTTAATTGAAAAGTAAATATATTTAAGCTTTGACAATTAATACAATTAGCGGGTTGATCGAGTGTTTCCTGAAGCGAGTTAAGCTCGTTTCGGGTTTAGTGCGAGGTTTTACTAGTTTATCTTTAGAAATTATAGAATAATAAATTTACTTTTTGATAAATTGCTGAACAATTGAATTTGATCAAGTGCTGAACAATTGAATACATTGTTATCCCATATTCGAAGTAACGAGTTGGTTTAGAATTAGATCATTTCCACATTCATAAACATTCCTTTTTTGTTATATGGTAATTAATTATAAGAAAGCTACACATAAATTATCCACTTACGCCGATTCTAATCGGAAACAGGCAACCATTACTATACAATATGTTAATTTACAGTTGCTGATATTTTATACTAATTCATCTCTTAATCATTAATATGCAGAAGCAATTACCTTTGACTACAAGGGTAGTAACAATAAAATTAACAAGTTCTACAGTAAATCACTCCATCAGAACAGCGAATCCAGGTAGTCTTCTTTCGGCTTCCAAATCTTACGTAGCTGCTGCAAAATCTTCACCAAAACCTATATTTCCAAGAAAAAGAACAGGCAGTTATACTTCATTCATCAGAAAACCTAAAACTTAAAGACTATGTCAGAGCACTTGGAAATAATATTGGTCCGAAAAATATCTGTTTTGCATCACGAATTTCTATTAACAAATTTGTATTTAGCTAAATAGAACTGAACAGATTGATAATCTAATTACAAATAATCCCAATATTGATGTAGGAGGCACGCAATATTCCATAAGAAGATTGGTTACATCTACGAAAAGAGTAACTATTTCCAATGTATCACCGTCGATCCCACATGACTTCATTGAAATGAATTTCAAACATTTCGGTTTGCAATTAGCGTCTTCAGTTTCTTAGGGCTGGTATTCCTGGAGATTAATACAGCCATATTTTATCCTTTAGAAGGCAGGTCTACATTATACCTCCCGCAGAAAACTATAAGCTTCAAACTTCTCTAGTCTTTACTTTTGAAAACAATGGAAATCATATATTTTTATCCACTGATAGGATGGAATGCTTCTTATGCAAGCAAACTGATCACATGGCAAGTAACTATCCAAACTCAAATTCTGATACGCTTTCTCAGATCCCAGCTCCTATACCCCTACAATCAGCCACAATTGAACAAAACTCTGTAGGAATTCATGTGACTGACTCACTACCCACAAATGAACAAACATTTGCCTCAATGGGGCAAAAGAGACCACTCTCGAGCTAAACTGATTCCTCTATTGATCCCCCCCATTCCAAGCGAAGAGACCACTTCACCTAAAATTAAGAACGATACAGCTGTAATTCCACGTAAGTCCTCTATATCTAAAAAAAGAGAAATCAGAACCGATGACGACACAAAGATATCTGAAGATTCCACTAACATTATCGGAAAAACATATGACAACGCTACAAAACCTTTTATTCTTCCAGATGAAAACTTTCTGGCATTTCTAGAAAATTCCTTTAGTAGTGATTGTAACGACACTGTCGTCTAAAATATAAGTTAACCACCTCTACACATAATGAACACGAAACATCGATGACCAGAATACAGAACACTACCAAACCAGATTATCACAGTAGACGAAGTTGGGCACCCAGTACCTAGAGGGCAATACTTTCGCCATTTCGCTAACAGCTCCACCGATATTATTAACACCAATACACCTACAAGCTCAGTCCTTACGCCTAGAAGTGATAGGAAAACTTCATCGGTGAATAACCGAGTTAATTTACTATATCCTGGAGCGTTTTTAACCTGTGATCGTAATTAACACCCGGCTTGTCGTCGACCCCTTGGAGTGTGTTTACCCAAGGCTAGACACTAGCAAACCCCGTCTTTCGGCCGAAACACTAGAGCGTGCTGAGCCTAGAACGGAAGCCAACCGTCATAGCCAAGTTTTGGATCGTGTTGAGCGCAGGACAGAAGCCTTCCTGTCTAGCTGAAATCCCGGAGCGCGTTGAACCCGAGACGGAAGCGAATTCCCACCTCACCGAGATAACGCTGTGTGTTGAACGCGTAATCTGGTACCGAATACACCCCGTGTATTTTAGGCAACCTGAACGAGGGGGAAAAACGAGTATCTCAGGTCGACAAAATTCAGTAAGTTTATATAATAGTACTGATTCATCAATAAATCTTTGCCGTAATGTCAAAGGGACGAGGTACGACCGATCCAGACCATTTACTACGAGAAGCCGTATAATAAGAGGACATCTGTTGACGACCCGACCAGGCGACCACCTCCAGGGAAGCCCCACAGAATCAAGGACCATCAATTCTACATATAATAACTGTATATAGAATTAGTTTTAAGTTGTAAAGATTTTATTGAATTTTTAGTTTAACAAGTAACATACGTGTTACTATTAAATAAACACATCTAACCATCAACCCTTTTTTTATGTTCTACCCCCTGAGTACCCACGGCAATTACAAATCGACGCCCGAGCAGAAGAATTACAAATTGACGCTCGAGCAAAACGATTACATGATAACCCCTTAGCTGAGGCACAACAGTTCACTGATTATATCAATACTTTGATTTCTGATATGTAGGTTCACTATATATCCACTTTTAGCAGAACGGTCGATCAAAAACCGATTAACAAGATGAAGGAAAAAGATAAGAAAGCTGACACTTTGCCGGCAAGAAACAAATTTTAAAGTAGAACGCAAGCGACTCAAGGTACCAGAGCAGAATATTTGTTTCTGACTATCTTTACTACGTAAGCTTAACCCTAAATACAACGCTGGAAGCAGTTGCTGCTACAGTATGGTGTCGTCAGAAAATCACTATCTGCAGTCTCTACATACCATCAAGCTACAATCTTACTGAAACCGAACTAGTAAGTTTAATACAATAACTACCAGGAGCATACGTGGGGGTGGGTGACTTCAACGCTCATAACACTAGGTGGGGGTTCGGAAAAAACATTTGGCATAGGTAAAACAAACACGTGGCACGCGCTGACGAATCAGAGCCCGCGACGGCAGACAGTTACGAGCGAACGTCATGTTTACTTTAGTTTTGCATTTAAAACGAATACAGACAAACGTGGAAGGTTATATTTTCGTGATTCTGTGTTGAATGATAGTGAAAGGCGATATGAGTCGTCGATTTGATGAAAGATTCAAAGAATTGATTTCACTCAAAGGAAAAAATATTCAGTTACGAAACTTACACAGAATTGATTAAAAATGTGAAATCTTCAAAATCAAAAGAGTCAAATAAAAAACCAGAAGATTATCAGCGTTTGCGGAGATTCGATTTTATGACTATTGGAGAGGCGGAAAAATTAATTTTCCCGGTCAAAGAAGGCAATTATAGGTGCGTTCTTTTTGACAGATCTCAGATAATCTCTGCTCACATCAGTAATGTGAGCGTTCTTTTTGTTTTACTCACTTCTAAGTGAGCTGAGATTTTTCCTCCCCCTTTACCGATGCTGGATGTGTTGTAAGGGGGTATCAGTTGGACTTGAGTCGGAAATAAAGTGGAGGGGATGAAGAAATATTTGATTTGCTTGGGTTATTTGTAGTTTTAACCAAGGTTATCTACGGTTTTTACCATTCACATATAAACACACATAATCTATTTTTCTTTTGTTAAAAATTTTGGATACAATAAATAGACTACAGTAAAATACGCCCAGGGGACCGACATACAAATTGCAGAAGTGACATGTCTTTGTCACGGAACAGATATGTTTTGACAGTTGACATTTAGAAATTGGGGGGAACTTTTGTTTGTTTACCATTTTCTTGGTCTTTTTCAAACGATTGACTCCTAAATCTCATTGAAAAATTAGAAAAATTATAAAGCTATATAATATATTCCTATTCTACAGATCTTTATTTAGATTTTATGCAGATAACATTAAGATACTATTTTGTATTTTATTAATTCTTTTTAAGTTATTTTTGATGGTAGAAGGCAATGGATCATTTAGAACCATAAACACTTCGGATTGTGTACCCTTTGTGGGAAAGGCACGTATTAGTGAAGAATTGGAATATTAAGGGAAAAAATAAAATCAAAGATGCCTTTTTAAAAAGTAACATGAAAACTGAGATGAAGAGGATATTAAATGAAACTGACGAAGACAAATGTTTATCCCTAAAACAAATGCCTACTTGCTCAAACTACAAGAAGCAAATGATGTTGTCACATATTTGTTAAAGTATATCTACTAGAATGTACAAGTATAAGAATATATATTATAATATTAACATTTATGTTTTAGTTATTATTTTCAAAATGAAGAAGGAATAAACATGTGTGCCCATTGTTATAGAAAGAATGCTGGAAGAAACACAAATATGACAATAGAAACTTTAAACAACATGCTGAAAACGAACCAGTTAAAATGGAATGATAGGGTTACAATACAATTGAGAAGTTGCTTGATGCTATAGAAGACTTGAGGTCTGTTCCACAGACAAATAAATAAAAGGGTCTGTTCCAACTGACAGGAAAACCATACAATGTATGATACAAATCCAGTTGACCTGCCGATTAGTGAACTTGATGTCAAAGATTTCTTATATTCACTAATCATATGGTCTACTGGATTTGTATCCTACATTGTATGGTTTTCTTGTTAGTTGGAACAAACTTGGTGGATATTAAAATGTGGAAGAGGATTTTAGACATGGAGAGAACTAATGCCAATAATTATCAAGATAGAATTATAATAAAAGCACATAAAAGAGCAGAAACAATGAAGAGGGAGGTAGAAGTAGTAAAAAGTTTAGGAGTAGGAACATTTCAGGTAAAATCTACAAGAGACAAGAACAAGAAAGTTTATAACATAAGGTTTAACAAAGTTTGTGAGAGTGAATGTAGGACATTATATTGTAGGGTATGTAAAATTTGTATTCATCTCTACATATGTGATTGTCCTGATTACACAGTGAGAAATACCTTGTGTAAGCATGTTCGCTTAGTACGAATGTATGAGGAGCAAATGGGCACTAATTCTGTTTTAGATGAAACTGAAAAATTTAGAGGAAAATTCATTGACCCAACAGACATGACATAGAAATCAAAAAAATTTTGGAAGAAAAAACAGATGTAGAACGGGTTCAGGATGAAAATAAACTTCTAATTTAGAAGACTAACTTTTGCAATTGGGTTAATACATTAGATTTTTTTAAAAATGTTCAAGGAATTATGAAGAAAACATATGTCCTTACAAAAATAGAGACAACAAAGTGCAAAATGGAGAAACAGGATTATTTTCCTTCAAGCAAACATCAGAAGGTACCTAAATACAAAATATTGTTACATTTTTCACAATCTTTTAGTGAATGTACAGGTCAGTCTGTTTGCCTCACTACTATCTACTATTTAATTTTATATATTATTTCATGAATGTGTATTCTGTACAGGCTTTATTACTGTTTTCCATTACCACTTTAGTAACAGGATTGAATTAGAACCCAATAATGAATAAGGAAGAGGGTGGTAATGTAATAAAAATTAATTTTAACCTTATCAATAACAATATCGTCTGGTGGAATTATCAGTTTGGATCCACAAATCCAATGGTCTAGACTTCGTACTTAGCTCTTTTTAAATAAGTATAACAAATTCTGACCTTGGTGATATGTTATCCAAACATTCCAAGCCCTAATCCTTTAAGGTACCCATCCCTGATATTTACTTTTGATGTAATAATACAAAATGGGAACAGCATAGCTCGGAGATTAAAGCGTGTGGAGTTGATAATGGGTCTGGGCTTCAAATACCTCCAGTGCTGAGAATTTTCTAAATGATCTAAATACTGGGAACAGAAGCAGTGTCTACTCAGAATATATAGTTATTAGCCATGGCAAATGAGTAACCCATTTTAATTATTTTCTTTTTATTACAGAAACAAAGTGATGGGCCGATCAGCACCAAGCAGTATATGCCATTATAAATATTTTATTAAATTTCATATGTATATGCATTTAAAAATTGTTTAATATTGTAGAAATTATTAAAAGTGTTTCTGTTCATATATTGTGTATTAATTTCTCTAAATTTTGTAATATTGGACATGATCTATCTATATGCAATGTGAGAATTGCATAAATATAACTAATTTTAATTTAAATGTTTAAAAGTTCATTTTTCAATCTTGTTTGATATTTTAATTGATATCTTGATTTATCACTTCAATCTTTCAAAAAAACAAACTTCCAGATTTACCTTAACTAAAATAATAACCATCTATTTAAATACTGTTTCAAAGTGTAATTTATGAACGAAAAAAATATGTAAATTTCACACTATTTTTAATGTTAGGTGTATTTTAAATCATTTTTAAATAACAATAGACAGGCATATAATTAAATTTTAAACCAAATATAATATACAAATTTAACACATCACCAATCATTCGCAATTCGCTAAATAAAGTAGAGGTGTAAAAAAAGTAACTAATCGTTACTTGTTCGGATCCGAAGTAACGAATACAAAAATCACCGACGTTATAGTTACTCGAGTACTCGAAGTTCTCGACGAAGGCCAATGAAGTATTATTAGATCATTAGAGGATCGACGCCTAGGATCAGTGATAGTGCCATCTATCTATTATTTGGAATAACTGGTTTTATGCAATCACAGATTTCTGTTTCAAAATAAGCGGTTGGAGATAAAATCAATAAACTGAAGTTCACGACTTTGTCACTACGTTTTGATTTTTTGCTGTATTGTGTGTACCCAGACAGCACACAATATCCACTAGATATCCAGTGGATAGCCCAATATCCACTGAATATCCAGTCCATGTAAGATATCTAATGGATATCCACTGAATGTACTTCATAGATATGGAAAAAAAATTATTTTCTATTTTACTGATAATATATTCAATAATCACATAAAAAATGATTGAGAAGGAAGTTCTAATACATAATACCTTCAATACATAAATGTCTTAATCTCCTGATATTATATCCATTGTATATCCATGGATATCTATTATTATTTTCAGTCGCATTTTTTGTCTGAGTTCAATGTATTGAAAAAAGATAGGTACACCTAAATTGTATCAGACTATAATGAGTTTAATCAACAATACGAATGCGGCATAATACGTGATGCTCTTAACACAACAAAAATATGCCATGACTTAACGTTTAATGCTATAATAGAAAATAATGCATCATCAGTGGATTTCCATATTAATACCCGCAAAACTATGCTACCAACTATACACTGTTCTCTCATTGGTCGATGCCGCGTTTGACCGTTTGATGTAGCATCGTCCCCTCGTCATTTTGGTTGTTAGGTTATCATAGTTCTATAAACGTGCAAAAGTGGTTGGTTATTTTTATCGATAGTTTGGATTTGGGAAAAAATTAGGTATGTATATGTTTCTTACCTTAATTCTGAATATTGTTACGTCTCCTATATTTTATTGATATTTATGATTGATTACCTACATTAAAAGCGTTTTGTATATCTATACAATGTGAAGTAGCATGGCGTAGAAATGTAAAATAAGTTTTACCTCGGCTTTTACTTTGTTTCATGATAAACTGAGCTGGTTGCTTGGCTGATTTGAGTAAAAATTCTTTTGAGCTAAATAATAATGATGGTGTTTAGGTGGTGGGAAATGTTCTTATTACAGTTATGTGCTCGAATACAAGACGCAGGCCAATTTTCAAAATGTTATTTTACAAAAAAAGGTGTATCTTTTATTCGGGCGTATACGGTATATAGTTCACCTTGAAAATTGTCAATCTTCCTTTTCTCGTTCTTACAGAAATCACCGTGCAGAGTTGATGAGCTGGGTGATGAAGAAGAAGAATTATTGATGTATATGCAAATATGTATATTATATAAAATAAAGTATTTTCTATCATTCTATTCCATAGTATATCATTTCATTATATGTCAAATAATACTACTATTATGAAGATTTTAATTCCATTTGTACCTTCCTACTCACAGATGAATATCTGGCTAGAACCTGCTGGTGGAAATACAAGACGGCCAACAAAAACAATGCTTACCAAAAGTTGTATATATCCACAGATCTGGAATAAAATTAACTGGAAATAATAGTTCTGGTCAATCAGTACAAAATATAACAGGCATACGCGATGGGTATTTGAATCTTTTTCATTGGACCACAATATTCTACAGTTGTCCACTGAAATACTGGACTATCCACCCTGTGTATCTATTATATTTTGTACTGGTTGACTGGATTAACTATTTTCTCTTAATTTTATTCCATATCTGTAGACATAAAAAACTTTTGATTTGCGTTTTTTTGTTGGACCACCTTGTATTTCCATCAGTAGATATTAGTCATAGATTCTCAGATTTTCATGTTTGAGTGTGTTTGAATGTGAATATAAAATATCCTACTAATATCCATGGGACGTTAATTGGATATACCAAATGTGAACATAGGATATCCATGGGATATTAACGAGATATCCAGTAGATATCTCCAAAGACATCCATAAGATATTACATATATCCTAGATATAGGCGGACATATGGATATCCATTGTATGTCTATAGGCTATCCATCTATATCCAGTGGATATACTGGATATCCATGAAGGATATCTTGTGGATGTCTAATGGTTATTGTGTGCTGTCTGGGCAGTTATCAGGTGTAAGGCAAGCATCTGTAACTAAAGGAATAAAATTATTAATACATCATTTAAATTGTAAATATGAAAAAGTAGATAAATGTAAATATAGGATAGGAAATAGGTGTAGAAATAGAAAACATATCAGGTTTGAAAGAAATCACAATAAAAGTGAAAAAACAGATATTACAGATATCAATAAAAATTGCAATCTTATGGAACATGAATATATACATAATTTAAAACCAGATAATGCATACAGAAAGTATTGGTTACCATATGTAAAAATTAAAATAGGAGATGTAAAATTACATGCATTAATAGACAGTGGATCACAAATATCAGCAATAAGGGCAGACATTATAAAACGAAATTTTGATTATTTCAACAACAAAATTATAAAAATTAAGCAAATACAGGTAATATCAGCAACTGGAAAGAAAATAGAAGAAGTGAACAACTTATATTATGGTACTATTACATGTCAAGATGTGGATTTACAAGTAAGTTTATTAGTGATGGGAAGTATGAAAATGGAAGTAATACTGGGAATTGATTTTTTATATGGAATTGAAGCAGTAATAGACATGAGGGACCAGAGTTTGAGAGTAGATGGAAGGGAAGTAGAGATAATGAGATGGACAGAGGGGAACAAAGAAGAAAATGTAAAAGAAACAATGAATCATTTACAAATTGAAAGAAATTTAGATGATGAAGAATACTCGGAATGGGTAAAAGTTATACAGTGTGAAGAAAAATATAAGAAAGATATTTATAAAATAATGAATAAACATAAAACATTAGTTAACGAAGAACCAAGAATAGCAAATCATTACCAACATCATCTGGAAAATTATAAGGATAAACATTTTGTATGTAGGCGATATCCAATTCCACATGCATATAGGGAACAAGTGCAAGAAGAGATAAGAAAGATGGAAATGGATGGTATTATAAGAAAATCAACAACACAGTATATAAGTCCATTGGTTATAGTTAAAAAAGCTGATAATTCCATTAGAATTTGTTTAGATGCCAGAAAAATTAATGAGATAACAAAACCACAATATGAATCACCACAACGAGTGGATATTTTATTATCACAAATAGGGAAAAGTATGATCTTTACAAAATTAGATTTAAAAAACTCATTTTGGTTGATACCTTTACATGAAGATTCCAGAAAATACACAGGTTTTCAAGTAGATGGACAAGTATGGGAATTTTATACGACACCATTTGGACTTCAATCAAGTTCATCTGCATTAATCAGGGCTCTTAGAGAAATATTGGAAATCCATAGTACATTTTGTATATCATATATTGATGATATTCGAATTTTCAGTCAAGATGAACAACAGCATCTAGAGCATATTAAAATAATTATTGAAACATTGGATAAATTTGGTTTAAAATTGAATTTACACAAATGTCAATTTTTCCAAAATAATGTAAAGTTTTTAGGGTATAAGATTACTACAACAGGCATTACTATTGATATTGATAGATTAGAACAAATAAAGAAATTTCCTAGACCAAAAACATTAAAAGCATTAAGAGGGTTTTTGGGTATGATTAATTATTATTCAAAATTTGTGAAAAATTTAGCAGAAAAAGAAAGACCATTAATTGAATTATTAAGAAAAAAGGAAAAATTTGTATAGGATGATAGAAGAATAGAAGCTTTTGAGAAAATTAAAACTGAGTTTTATAATAATATAGTTATTTATGTGCCAGATTTCAATATAGATTTTATTTTAAGAACAAATGCATCAGCATATTCTATAGCAGCAGAATTAGTACAAACTAGAGACGGGAAAGAATATCCAATTTGTTTTATTTCTAAAATATTAAAAGGAGCACAATTAAAATATACAGTGGCTGAAAAGGAAATGTTTGCAATTGTATATGCTTGTGAAAAATTAAATTATTGGCTAAGGGGAAATAAATTTATTATAGAAACTGATAATCAAAGTTTGTCGTTTATAAAAAACACACAATACAGTAACACGAGAATATACAGATGGGGTTTGTTATTACAAGAGTTTCAATTTGATATTAGGTATAAACCTGGAAAATTAAATATTACAGCTGATTGTTTAAGTAGAAAGGACGAACCTACAGATAAAAAATTAACAGAATTAGTAATCTCTAATACTAAAAAGGAAAATTTTATTGTTGCTATAAATAAGTTGAAAAATGAACAAGGTTTATATTCGTTGGTAGAAATCAAAGATAGCCAGGAAAATTTAACAAATTTGAGGGATAAAGTTATTAAAATGGGTAATTTTAAGGGTTGTATAATGAAAAACAACTTGATTATTAAGGTCATTGCTGACAAAGAGTTATATTATATTGATACAAATTTAGCTGAAAAAATTTTGAAAAATTTACATGAAAATTATGGTCATATAGGGGTTAGAAAGCTATGGTTAATGTCCAGAGAAAATTATTTTACTTGTAAAGATATAACAATTATAAAGAAAATTTGTTCAAATTGTGAATTATGTATTTTGGGAAAATATAAGACATATAAGAATCAAAATATTGTTGAAAGTATAATTGTAAAAGAACCATTACAAATAGTAGCAATTGATTATTTATCCAATTTAATTAAAACACCTAGAGGTAATAAGAACATACTGGTTATGTATGATATTTTTTCTAAATTTGTTAAGTTTTACCCAACCAAACGAGTTAACAAGATAGAAACAATGAAGTGTATACTTTTGTATATGGAAGAAGTTGGTAAACCGCAGAGTATACTTACAGATAACGCATCATATTTCGTTAATGAAAGATTTTCAAAATTTTGTGAGAAAAAGGATATCAAATTGTTCCATACTTCTATAAGGCATCCACAGGCTAATCCTAGTGAAAGAATGATTCAAGAATGTTTAAAATTTTTGAGGATGGAGTATTACCAGAATCATTTGTGTTGGGATGAAGATCTAAAACATATTGAGAATTATAATAATTACGTACCAAATATTAATACTGAGAAACCACCAATTTTAATTTTAACAGGACAATATCCAAATAGACCTTGGATTTTACACGAACAAGATTTAACAAGAATACGGGAAGAGACATATCATAAATTAAAAATCAGGGCAGAAAAGTATCAGAAGAGAATGAATAAGAAAATCAAGAAGAGGACTAAATTTAAAATAGGAGATTTAGTCATTTTGAAGACACCTAGGATTTCTAATTTAAAAAACAATGTGTGTGGGAAATTATTATTACCACATACAGGTCCATTTGAAATCAAGAAAATAATTGGAAATAATGTGTATGAATTGAAATATCCTGGAACGGATATTATTAGGGGAAAATTTCATTTAGATTTAATATTTTTATATACAAAAACTGATTAGAGAATGAAAATAAAAGTAAATTATAAACATATAGCCAATTAGTGAACGTTGAGGGTGCTAAAATACATACACTAACCAACTATGTTTACATGAAATGAGCAAATAACATTCTAAATACAATTGAGTATATAGTGAATAGAAATGTAACATATAAATAAAAATTCAAAACAAATAAGAAAGATAAATGATTTCCAGAGTAAAAAAAGGACATTTTAGATAAAGTTTGAGTTGTGAGTTAAAACTTGTAGCTTATAGTTAATATAGTTTAAAGTATGCATGAAGAATGAATGGATTTTAGGATTAAGTATTGTGGTATACAAAAATTTTTAGAACATAAACAATTTAAAAGTTTTAATATCAGAAAACTTTTGAAATGTTTATGTGGGGGGGCAATATATCAGGTATACAAATAGAGTAGTTATAGAATTATAAATACCTGATTAGAATGTCCATATTTTCAATGCTGAAATTATCCAAACAAATAACCACTATAATATTGTTTTGAAGACAACGTATTCATAACATAATATAAAATGTGAACTTTACCTCAATAATTACCAGTGAATAAATTATTATTGGATAAATGCAATCCATTTATCGATTCATATCTAGAATAAAATGTTGTAAACACAAAATATCACGATGACAGTTAAAAATGTTGGGTTAAAATTATTGTCAATGCCAATGGTTTAAATTAAATAAGAAGAGGAGTGTGAGATGTATGTGGTTATACAGCTATTTCGGTAAATATAAAGATTCCAATTGACATTTAAAAGAAAAGATTTCTTATAAATTTAAAAAACTGTATCTGGTAAAAAAAATATATATTTTATAATGTAGATTTAGTTCATACTATATGTAAAGAAGGTATAAGAATTAATAAAGTCATTAAATTAAAATAGAAAGGAAATGTGATTGGTTCAAATGAATAATCTAAGAGGGATTGAACGTTTTATATATAAAAAAGGAATATCGATACCGGGTAACGGATAAATAGAGGAGTTTTTTGAGAGATTTTGACAAGAGTTTCACGAATTTTGGGATTCCAGAGAAAAATTATAAAAATCACACTTAAATCATATTAATTTGACGATTTTAAATAGATAATTAAACCAAACCAAAGTAGTAAATATTCTAAAAAGGAAAATATCAATTTTTGAAAATTTTTATTAACACAACTTTGAAAGAAAGTAAGTAACAAGAGAAGCAGAAGTCAGATAAGAAACATTAAACAACAAGAAGCAGCATCAGGGTAATATAAAGTAAATTGTGAGAACAAAGGCGTCAATCAAAACGAAATAAATATACCACGGAACAAGAAATCAAAAGCATATAAGTCAGATAGTTAAACTAAACCAAAATAATAAATATAGAATTAAATAAATTGGCAAGAAAAGAAGTTAGGAGTGCAGCAGAAGGTACAAAAAAAAATCTTTTAACAACTAAAAGCAACGTTAACGTGAAGTGTGAGGGCAGAGACGTTGGTAAACAACGGAAGATTGCTGACGAACACATGCAGGGAATATGGGAATATCATTGGTAGAAAACGTCACAGACCAGAGATTAAAAGCATATACGAACCGGTAACTTAATAATTTATTTTCAAAATTTTAAAAGCTTATAAATTTCCCTGGAAAGCATTTATCATTTATATAAATAAATAAATAATTAAATATTCAATTTCAAATCCAAAATAATTAAAATCAATAATAAGAAAGGCTAAAGAAGACAAATGTGGACACATTTCAAAATTACAAAAATTCAATTTAATTGGTATACCTTCAGAATAAATTTCACTATAAAAAAAAATTTGTGTGAAAGAAAGTATGAAAGTGTTGTTTTTTCTTTAGTATTGTGTCTGTGTGTTATAGAAAAGTATTTAATTAAAAAAATATATAACAGGTATTTGTTTTATTCAAATTGCATCGATATTACAGATACAAACTAAAAACAAACTAAATAATATACGGCCTTATCTTCCTATATTAACTGATATTTTTCGAAAAAACATCTAAAGAAATGTGTCATATTTCAACAAAAAAATATTTATTACTCACGCTTTAAGGGAACAACTTATCACTTGCACACCTTATTTAACACTGAAAATATCAATTTTTAATACACACGTCTTTGTCCATTCATTAAGCCGGTGACGTCGGCGGCTGCTTTACCAGGGTCAAATATCTAGAATACTTACGCTGCATATTCTGCACTATCAGCGTCTGGCTGGAACAACACACCATTCATTGCAACAATGTATCATAATGGTTTATTGTTAAAACCACATTCATCATACTTTGTAGTTATTTTTTGATTAGTGATAAGTTTCCTCAATTCATTTTGTTTTCTACGATTCGATTCAGTATTTTATTCATTGTGAGATATTGCGGTTCAATACTAATAATACGAAAATATTTTTTCTCCAATAAAGTAATCCAATATTAATTTTATATTAAGTAGAGACAAAATTATTAAAATCTTAGTAATCTATACGTCACACCTATATAAAGATGTGCATCTACAAATGATTCTTCAAAATCACTTTCGATATCAACTTCATCATTCTCGCTATCTCCGTCTTCGGCCAAATTAATAATAATATTATCTACAACAGTATCTAAAAGTGGTTCATTGTTCATAAATTCATCTTCAATCTTTATAACATGGTCACATTTAACTTTCCGATCATTTGCAGAAAATGTGTCAAAAAATTCATTACAGAATTATTTAACCTTGTTAAATTGAAGGTAACATTTCGTTTGGCCACATATTCTTTGAGTGCCGCCCCAACACTCTCGATCGGATTTAAGTACGGGTGATAAGGGGGTAGCCTTAAAACTTGCAATCCATGTCGAATAAACAATTCATCAATTTTATAAGTTTTATATTGCGGTTTGTACATTTTTGCAACGTTATAAAGATCCGGTTTTAACATTTGTTCACTGTAATATATGTTTCTTTTAGAAAGCCAGTTTTTTTATTGTTGTTTAGTCCAAGCAGTCGTAGGTAATTTTTCATTTAGAACATTGTGATATGGGGCGTTATCAATTACCACAACTGCGTTTTTTGGCAGGTTTAGAATGGGGTTCGGCCCTGGTGGACTCTTCCTTCTGGGAATTGGACCTGGTGGAACCCTCCTCCTGGGAATGGGATCTGGTAAACCCCTCCTACTGGGGTTCGGGCCTGGTGGACCTCTCCTCCTGGTGTTCGGACCTGGTGGACCCTTCCTCCTGGGAATGGGACCTGGTGGACCCCTTCTACTGGGGTTCGGACCTGGTGGACTTCTCCTTCTATTGTTTGGACCTGGTGGACCCTTCCTCCAGCTAGCTCAGCGGCGTGGTAGTGTTCGCCTCCTCCTTCAGGGGTCGGTGTGTATCCCACTTGTTGGGCGCCATGTCGTCGGGTGGGCGTTGTCTGATTGCCAAAGCCCTGAAAAGGGCTCAGGCTGTCATGACTATTCACGTCCGACATTTTCATAAATAAATATTATATTTTTATATGTATATTATATAAAAAATTCCGTATCTCACTATAAATCCCTTAGGACTCTCGTAATCCACTATCTCGCAGAGGAACTGGGAGCAAGTAAATTAAATGCCAATTCAAGATAATTCAACTTGCCCAGTTCGATCTATATCTCAACAGCGTAGCGGTACCAGAGCGTCTAAGCGAGCCGGTGCGTCTTCTTTAGAGGTCGAAGATGAACTGCCGATCCGTTGCTCCCCGCCGCCTATTTATACACATACGCGCGTGGTTCGGTGCGCAGGCATGTGTTTTGATTGGCAGGGGCGGAGCCTATGAGTTCGACGCGCTTTGCTCTGGGGTCACCCCCCCGCTCCGAAGATCGAACTGGGAATGTTTGCTTTATTAAAATTAAAGTGTATAAAATGTAAAAATAAAGTATGATGTAAATAAGGTTGAGATATGGACAGAGAAGCTTAAAATTAAGGGGAAAAAGGAGAAAATGTGGTATATACAATAGACTGTTTAGTTGTCCTCTGGTGGTGCTCTTGGTGGTGGTGAGGGCCTTATATCGTCGACGTAGATCAGCTTGTGGCCGCCGTCCTTGAGCACATTGTAGGTGTTAGGGCCTAATTGTTCTAGTATTTCATGGGGTCCGGTCCATGTTTGGCCGAAGTTGGATTTGGCGAAGTTCCGGACGAGCACCTTTTCTCCGGGTGAGAATATTTTTGCCGGCGCTTGTGTGTCGGGAAACAGGCGCCTGGCGTAGATGGTGGCCTTCTGTTTGGTCTCTTCTTGTCGCTGGAGGCGTTTTCCGGGGGTGTTGAGTGGCCTTGGTCGCTTTGGGTCTTCTTCTGGGCGGCGGAGCTCGTAGCCCAGCAGTAAGTGGCATGGTGTCTGTTCAGTGGCTGCTGAGGCCCTTGTCCTGAGAGAGAACACTGTGTCCGCCAGGAGGTCTTCCCATCTATTTTCCTGTTTACCGACCAGTCTGGCTCGTAGTCCCTTTTTAATTTCTTGGACTCGCCTCTCCACGGGGTTTGCCCTTTGGTGGTAGATCGGGGAGTTTACTGGTTTTATGTGATTCCTGTCTAGAAATCTTTCAAACACCCCGCCACGGAATTGGCCTCCATTGTCCGTGATCACGCATTCCGGGTAGCCCCATCTTTGACAGACCTCCTCCTCTAAGAACTGGACCACTGCTTTGGCCTTGCCTGATGTGGTGCAACGGTATTCTATCCATTTGGAGAAGAGGTCTGTGGCCACCAGGATGAAGCGATTGCCTCTGGTTGACTTTGGGTATGGCCCTAGGACGTCGAAGGAGATGGTCTTCCACGGTCCTTGTGGTTCTCTGGCTTCCATTGATGCTGCTGGCTGTCTGGCTGCTGACTTGGTGGTGGCGCAGATGAGGCAAGACTTCACATGTTGCTTGGCATCCTTCTGTAGTGTTGGCCAGTAATATATTCGTTTGATGACTCTAGTAGTTTCGTCTGTCCCGGGGTGGCCCGAGGCTTCGTGGTAGGTCTTGAGCACGTCTTCTCGATAGCGTTTGGGGACGACCAGCCGGTGTTGTTGCCCCGCCGTGTAGAAGCAAGTGCTCTGTTTTACTGAGAAGTCCTGTGTTAGGGTCTGTTCCACTTCGGTTTCTGTGCCTCTGGTGGTGATGGCTTCTAGGTGACGTCTCAGTCGCAGCATTCCAGGATGTATCCTATGGGATTTCGCTATGCGTTCTTCCAGCGTGAGGTTGGCGTTGTCCTCTTGGGCTTCTTCCTCTTCTTCGTCCTCGAGGAGGCATAGGAGGGGGAAGTTGTCTGGTTCGTCGATTTCTATGGAGGGCCAGGACAGTCGTTCGATTTCATCGTCTTGGGATGAGTTGTTGGTGGTTGGTTCCTCGGTTTCCGGGAGCCTGGAGAGGTGGTCCGGAAGTTCATTTGCCTTCCCTGGGACGTGGTGGATGCTGAAATCGTATTCTTGTAACAGGAGTGCCCATCTTGTGAGTTTGGTCCTCTCTTCCCTGAATCTGTCCAGCCAGGTTAGGGCCCTGTTGTCGGTGTAGAGGTCGAAGTGCTGGTCTTGGAGGTAGTGCTTGAATCTCCTGATTCCCCATACTACGGCGAGACATTCGATCTCGTTGATATGGTACCTCCGTTCAGCGGGGCTTAGCTTGGCGCTGGCGTAACAGATTATCCTTCTGTTGTTGGGGTCCCCCTGGAAGAGAACTGCTCCCATACCGTTGGTGGAAGCGTCCGTCTGGAGGCTGAAGCCCTGGTTTGGGTCCGGTCTTGACAGCTGGAGGGGTTGTGAGACTTCTCGTTTTATTCTCTGGAAGGAACTTTCCGCCTCTGGAGTCCATTTGAATTTCCTCTTGGCGGCCGTGAGGTCTGAGAGGGGGGACGTTTTCTCGGCGTAGTTCTTCACGAAGTCTCTGAGCCAGCCTGCTGTTCCTAGGAAGCTTCGTAGTTGCTTCCTGGTTGTGGGTTTGGGGTAGTCTTGAATCTTCAGGACGTGTTTTTCCAGAGATAGGTTCGCTTCCGCTGTTATAGTGTGCCCTAGGTATTCTAGTTGGTCAGAGGCGAATTGGCACTTTTTGAGGGATGCCCAGAGTCCATGGGTTCGGAGTCGTTCTAGAACTAACTGGATATGACGAATGTGTTCTACCAAGGTGTTTGAGTATATGATAATGTAGTCCATATACACCTTGGGGAATATGTCTATATATCCAGCTAGGACTTGATTGGCCAGTTTCTGGAACGTTGATGGGGCGTTCTTCAGGCCGAACGGCATAACCAGGAACTTGTAGGCTGACCCGTCTGGTGTCGAAAGGCTGTGAGTTGGATGAAGTCGTCTGCCATAGGGACTTGCCAGAATCCACTTTTGAGGTCGATGGAGCTGAAAACCTTTGCTTGACCCAGGTCTCTGATTGTGTCATGGATGGGTGGGAGATTGGAAACTTCGGTTGCGGTGGCGTTGTTAAGTTTCCTGTAGTCAACGCAGAACCGCGGTTCTCCGTCTTTCTTTTGGACCACCACGATCGGGCTGTTATATTCAGAGTGGCTTGGTCGGATGACTCCGGCAGCTAGCATCTTGTCTACCTCGTCGTATATGATGCGTTTTTTCTCTGGTGAATATTTATATGGTTTCACCCTGATAGGTTTGGGGTCGTTGAGGCGGATCACGTGCTCTGTTGCCTTTGTGGTGGCCTGTTTGAGTTGATCTTCGAAGACCTCAGGGTACCGGTGCATGACTTCCTCTACCTGAGCTTGGTAGGCTGCGGGTACCTGGCCTTCTTTCAAGGCGATGGCTTGGCTTAGTTCCTGGGGCCTCTGTTGGCCGGACCAATAGGAGATGATCCTTTTTTCCTTCCCGAAATGGATGCAGCCTCTGGTGGTGTCGAGCAGGGCCTCCTGCTCTTGCATCCATTCCAGTCCCAGGATCATCTGGTGCTGGAGTTCTTTCAAAACAATGCATTTGATCTCAAATGGTTCCCCTTCTAAGGTTATGGTCTCCTCTGTTGTCCCCGCTGATTTGACCTCGTGGTTGTGGCAGGCGAGTGCGACGGAGGTTTTCGGGCTACTTGGTATTTCCTGCACCAGGCTCTGACTGACGAAATTCTTCGTGGCACCGGTGTCCAGCAGGACGGTGATGCTTTTGCCATGCAGGACTGCCTGGATTTGCGGGAGAGGGTGGCGGCCCGGACCTTTCCCGGTGATAGGGTTGAGTTCTGTGGTGGGGCGGAGCGCTTGTTGTGCGGTCGGTGATATGTTTGGGACATCGTTTATTGGTGTCCGCCCCCATTGGCGTTTCCCTGTTGCTGACGCCTGGATGTTGGTTGCTGCCTGGCCTGTGTCTGGGGTGGTGTTGGTCTGGCGTGGATCTGTGGTGGACGGGAGTATGACCTAGCTGCTTCCCGGATGTCCCTTTCTAAGGCAACTGCCGCTCTATGGAGATCTTCCATCGTTCTTGGTGGTTGGGCTCTTAGGCTTCTTCTGATCTCTGGGTTGAGTTGCTCGATCAGAAGGTGGACTAGCTGTTGCTCCGTGTGTGTGGAGCTACTCTTGAGGCTAGTGTTGTTTTCTCTTCTATGAAGATTGATGGATCTTCGTCCTCTTGCTGGTACTTGCCGTAGAACTTGGACGTCAGCTTGGCCAGGTCTGATGGATGATTAAGTTTATCTAGGAACCGGTTGGTGAATGCATACCACTCCATTCTGGTTCTCGGGTACTGGTTTGACCATTTGCTGGCCATCCCTCTGAGGCATTGTTTGGTGGCATTGACCCATTCCTCTTGGGGTACTTGTTGTGCCTGTAGATGTCTCTGCATGGCTTGAAGAAATTGCGTGGGGTCCTCTTCTTCCCTACCGCTGAACGTCGGTGGCTCTGGCTTCCATCCTTGGTTGGTCAGTTTCTGCAAGGCCTGGAGTATTGCTTCAGCCTGGACCGCGGCTGAGGGACTGGGAAGCGGCTGGTGGTATGTGATAGCCTGGGTTGTCCGTAGGCTTCCTTGCTGTTGGGTCTGGTAGTGGGTGCCTGCTGGTGTTGATGTTGTGGTTGGTCCTCTCTGCCCTGAGGATCTCCGATAGCGGCTTCGCTTCCCTTGGTCCCGGTTGGGGTTGGTAGGTGCCTCTTCTATGGATTTGGACCTGGTGGACCTCTCCTTCTGGGGTTCGGACAAGGTGGACCTCTGCTCCTGGGGTTCGGACCTGGTGGACCTCTGCTCCTGGGGTTCGGACCTGGTGGACTCTTCCTTCTGGGAATTGGACCTGGTGGAACCCTCCTCCTGGGAATGGGATCTGGTAAACCCCTCCTACTGGGGTTCGGGCCTGGTGGACCTCTCCTCCTGGTGTTCGGACCTGGTGGACCCTTCCTCCTGGGAATGGGACCTGGTGGACCCCTTCTACTGGGGTTCGGACCTGGTGGACTTCTCCTCCTGGTGTTTGGACCTGGTGGACCCTTGCTCCAGCTAGCTCAGCGGCGTGGTAGTGTTCGCCTCCTCCTTCAGGGGTCGGTGTGTAGCCCACTTGTTTGGCGCCATGTCGTCGGGTGGGCGTTGTCTGATTGCCAAAGCCCTGAAAAGGGCTCAGGCTGTCATGACTATTCACGTCCGACATTTTCATAAATAAATATTATATTTTATATGTATATTATATAAAAAATTCCGTATCTCACTATAAATCCCTTAGGACTCTCGTAATCCACTATCTCGCAGAGGAACTGGGAGCAAGTAAATGAAATGCCAATTCAAGATAATTCAACTTGCCCAGTTCGATCTATATCTCAACAGCGTAGCGGTACCAGAGCGTCTAAGCGAGCCGTTGCGTCTTCTTTAGAGGTCGAAGATGAACTGCCGATCCGTTGCTCCCCGCCGCCTATTTATACACATCCACGCGTGGTTCGGTGCGCAGGCATGTGTTTTGATTGGCAGGGGCGGAGCCTATGAGTTCGACGCGCTTTGCTCTGGGGTCAGAGGGGTAACAAGTAAACTTCTAGTCGGACGGAAGACTGAACGATAACATTTTTCCCTAAAAAAGACCCGCGATCAATCATTCCTATGCTAATTTTCAACCCTACTGGTTTGATAATTATTTGCGTTCTTGAATAAAGTGCTGTATTTAAAGTTTATAAAAGTCTATAAATAATACTGTATTTAGTATCAAGGTTCAATAGGGTCAGTGCCCATTGATCAATTCATCTTGCCGTCACCCCCAATAACGGGGTCCACACCATTCACCACCGAATATACTCGGAGGTTGAGAGAAAAAATCAAAAAGTTGCAGGCAATAAAGCCTGAAATTTTCACCAGTGAAAACTTAAACAGTGATAATAACGTGTATGTTAATAAACCAGTGAAAACAGTGAAATCTTCCCCAAAGCAGAGACATAAAGGTACGCTTAAAATTAATAAATCATTAAAAAAAAACAACAACACGTAAAAAATAAGATAAAAAGATTATCCAAAGATAAAAACAATAAAAAAACTATTATAAAAAGTAAAAGCGAATCTGTTGATTCAATAGATTCAGATGAAACATTATTTACATCTGAAACATTAAATTCAAGTCCCTCTAAATACGCAGAGGAAATCGCGAGAATTAAAAATAGGAAATTTGAACTCAAATCTAAAAACAGTAACTATCATAAATTAGTATTCATCGAAGAAGATAGTGTCGCTAATAATAACAGTGAATTGTCGGAAACAATAAAAATTTCGAAAAACGTTGAAATTCCAAAAAAGTGTCTCGATTCGCTAGACGTTGAGTCTATATCAAAGTGTATAGAACTAGTTAATCCATTTACACCGATAAACTCTAACACGCCAGAAAAGCATGTCCCCCGATTGTGATTGACGGGAACGTCTCAGCGCATCGGGAAATGGTGAAGAGACTAAAAATCGAAATTAAACACAATTTCGAGATGAAGTACACTGCAAACTCCACTATTATCTTTACAAAAGACGCTAACGACTTCGAAAACTTAAAATTGGCTCTCCGTTCAGAAAAAGTACCCTTCCATACATACACGAGAAGGGAAGAGAAAAATCACGCATTTGTTCTGAGAGGCCTTACGGAAGGAATACAACTCGACGAACTAAAAGAAGAATTAACCGAAACGTACAAACTGGCAATCAAGGATATTTATAGGATGACTACGAAAGGCAGACCGCTTTTCTTAGTTGTTACCGATTCGAAGACGACATTAGAATACCTCAACAAAAATGTCAGAATAATAGAATACACCAGGGTGCAATGGGAATACAGACGGCAGTCGAAGCCCATTATTCAATGCCACATCTGCCAGTTGTGGGGACATGCAACGGCGAATTGTGGCAGAGCACCCAGGTGTTTGAAATGCGCAGAATCACACCTCACGCCAGAATGCCCTAAGGACAGATCGAGGCCTGCCAAGTGCTCTAATTGCAACGGGGATCACCCAGCCAACGCTGAGATCTGTCCCGAATACATTAAACGTCGAGAATGGCTAAATCAAAGACGGCAAAAACAACAACCCGAAGCGAGAAAATTTATTCCAGCCCCACCTCCCACCACCAACCCCTGGAATAAAACTAGAAACGAACACATCGAAATAGACGAATTCCCGAGTTTGCCAACCAAACCAGCACCTAGAGGAACGCAACATCTCCACGAGCAGCAACAACCCAAATCCAGCCAAGCAGCCCACCCCCAATCAGCGGACGTCTCCAAGTTCGCCAGCTTGAACAGCCTGTTCAAAGAACTTAACTCAATGGTTAACCTGGACGAGCTAAGAAGAGCGGTTGAGGACTTAATACAGGAAATGAGGAAGGCAAATAGCAAAATAGAGAAGTTCACGATTTATAACAACTTTATCCAAGGCATAGACAAATATGACATCTAAACAGGTAGGTGGAAATATAGGCATTCAAAAACGAACATCTCTCAAAATAATTTTCTGTAATGTACATGGAATAATCAACAAACTCCATCATCTCAGACATTTTCTCGAAGCTCATAAACCCGACATCTTCATTCTAATCGAGACATTCCTTAAACCAAATAAATCCGTAAATTTTAGAAACCCCAATTATAGTCTACTTAGACAAGACCGCCCCGCGGATGTCGGCGGGGGTGGTATCGCCGTACTAATCAAAAAAGACATAAACTTCCAACTCCTGCAACCAAACAAATCATCAATTGAGCATATCTCACTATTAATTGACAATAAACTCAAACTTGTTGGGGCGTACAATCACCCTCACAAGAAATTATCAGAAATAGATTTTTTCAATATCATGAAAACACACAGTAGGGTTTTGATGGTGGGTGACTTGAACTGCAAGCACCCCCTATGGGACCCTTACTGCACATACCCCAACACAAACGGAAATACTCTTCAAAGGTTCTGCGATAACTCTGATTGCAATATTTACAGCACAGATGATCCCACCCACTTCCCTTTCAGTAATTTTTCCCCTAGCACGATCGACATTGCTATCGCACGTAACATAAACTCAATT
Organism: Galeruca laticollis; assembly: GCA_963921935.1. Taxonomy (NCBI): domain Eukaryota; kingdom Metazoa; phylum Arthropoda; class Insecta; order Coleoptera; family Chrysomelidae; genus Galeruca; species Galeruca laticollis. Next base: position 183,143,702 of record OY998176.1, read on the forward strand.
ACCAAATTAAAAACCATCCCTGACTTGAACTCCGACCATGATCCCATCCTACTTGAATTAAAAATAACACACACAATACACCCTAATCTCACAAAAATACATGATTATACAACTACCAACTGGACTCAATACAGAAAATACATGAATGAACACCTAACAATCACAGATAAAATACAGGACACCGAACACCTAACAAACATAATACAAACTCTTCAAAACCACATTATAGCAGCTAGAAATAAAACAACCACAATAAAGTCTAAACCACAAACACTTAATTCCCTTCCCGAATACATCCTAAATTTAATAAAACATAAAAACAAAATCCGCTGTAGATGGCAAATTACTAGATCCGATAGCGACAGACAAATATTAAAACATTTCCAAAATACAATCAACATACAAATAAAAGAGCACAGAAACTACACATGGAAAACCTTCTTAGAAAAGTTGTCTCCCTGCGATAACTCACTTTGGCGCATAACTAGAAAACTAAAAGGTAATAGACAGGAAATTACAAAAATTATTCACAAAAATAAAACTTACACTCACAAAGTAGAGATTGCAGAGGCCTTTGGAGAGTATTTTCAAAATAACTTCACAAATAACATAACCAATACACAACACCACACAAACATTATACAATCAGTTAACAATTACCTACATAACATACATACACTGCCCAAACAAAATTTAGTCACAACACAGGAAATTTTTCAAACAATTAATTCACTTAAAAATGAAACAGCTCCGGGGAAGGATGGTATTCCAAACATCCTCCTCAAGAGCTTGCCAAAAAAAGCCATAGTCCAATTGACGTACGTAGCTAACTATATTATCAAAACCGGAAATTACCCAGATATGCTCAAGATTGCAAATGTCATTCCCATAATCAAAGCTAATAAACAACAGTGTTATGTGGATAGTTACAGGCCCATTTCCCTGTTAAATAATATAGCAAAGGTGATAGATAAAATCATTCTCTACAGGCTACAAACACATGTAGATAAACATAATTTAATCCCCCCAGAGCAATACGGATTCAGAGGCGGACATAGCACAGTCGCTCAAATAATCCGCGTTTTTAATTACATTAGAGAAGGCTTTTTCTCAAAAGAAAAAGCAGTAATGGTCACTGTAGATATCCAGAAAGCCTTTGACTCCGTATGGCATGAGGGGTTATTGTACAAATTAATTAAATTAAATATTCCAGCCTATTTAATAAAAATAATACAGGCGTACATCACAAATAGACAATTTTACACCAAAGTGAATGACGGGCTTGCGGGTCCATTCCGGATACAAGCCGGTGTGCCCCAAGGGTCAGTACTATCTCCTTTGTTATATTCTTTATTCACCCATGATATACCCACCTCCCCAAAAATCCTTACTGCCATGTATGCGGACGACACCTGTTTCGTATCATCAGCACCAACATCAGAAACTGCACTACACAATGTTCAAACACACATTAACACTCGCATAATACCATACACGAGAGACAACAAACTTGTAGTTAACACCTCCAAAACAGAGTACTTGTTACTCAGGAGGAAACCAAGGAAGAACTCATTGCAGCTACAGCTGTGCATTGACGGGCAGTATATCACTCCCAGCAACAAACTCAAATATTTGGGCTATACTGTGCATAACAACACAAACGCTAATGCACATATTGCACAACAAGTTGCAAAAGCCAAAGCTGCAATGGGTAAACTTTACCCGTTAATTTGCAAGAAAAGTTGGCTCTCACCCACAAACAAAATCACTCTATACAAGTACATTATACGTCCAATTCTTACATACGCTGCTCCGGTATACTATACTACTACAAAACATAATTTCCACACGTTGCAGGTGGTACAGAACAAGTGTCTTCGACTGGCAATCAAACATAATATCGCTTATCCAAAACTTCCAAAAAACACATGGTTACATGAACAAGCAGATTTGCCTACTATCAAAGACTTTATAACTAAAATTTCTACAAACTTTTACAACCATAGTCTCCCCGAAAATCTTCGTAATACTCTCAAAGCCGCCAATCGCGCAGAAGACACTTTTGATAGTGGGACTTGGCTTCTGCATGGTAACTTATACACATAATCTGTTGTTTAAATCTCCATTAACCAAACAAATCGAAATAAGGGATTTCCCCTGTTTTCAAAACATAAACTTATCCTAACAAAACACATAGTAAATCACAAACAACGTCTGTCATGTTGCCATCCCTCATAATTTAACTTTTTGTTCGTTTTTGAGACCCTGTTTTTCAGCCGGTTTTCAGGGACAGTACAGTCGAAATATCTGGGGCGTCATAATTGTATATGCGGGACAAGGTTATTATGAAATCAGAACAAATGGATAATGCAAGAAGCAAGGAGCCATATACCAATTGAGGGCAACACATGGGGAGTTCCGAAAGGCCAGAACATCGGCACTACAATATATTTTGTATTTTGTATTTTAGACTACCCATGTAAATGGTATATACAAAAACTATGGGAAATAAAGTAATTTTTAAATTAATTAATTAGTTAATCCATTTACACCGATAAACTCTAACACGCCAGAAAACCAAGACAATAATTTTAAAAAGTGTATAGAACTGAATAAAAAGTGTATAGAAACGGGAAAAAAGTGTCTGGAAACTAATACAAAGTGTATAGTAAACCAAAAAAAGTGTAACGAAAACATTATATCGACCACCGAAAGTGACAATAACAATAAATCAATAAACTCTGAACATTCTATACCATTGTGTAGAGGAAATAACATAAATAATACGTCGACCCCTGAAAAATCACTTCAAAATTTTAACATTCAAACAACTGAAATGGAAGATGACACAATAGGCAATATTGATAATAATAGCTCGACGGATGAAGGAGAAAGCCCAAATAGTCACATAATAACGACTGAGGCCGCTCAAGTGCACAAAACAGCTAATATGTCGTGGTCGCAAGAAGTTGAAAATGCCGAAAATACTATCAAAACGAATTCCACTGACGCCTTTACGTCCCAATATGCCCAAACCATAACGAAAGGGCCGAAAATTATTGCGAGAACACTGGTTATGACGTCTAACAAAGATGATGTGAATGCAATAAATGTAGATCCCCCGATGGACAACAATCCACCTGGCTTCATCATACCCAGAAAACATGCAACATTCAAAAATATATTAAATCAAATGCGAGTAGAACAAAACCCTACTATAACTAAAAATACATACGAATCATTATCTGAACTATCAGATGACGATACTAACAAAAAAACTTCACAAAAAAAACGGAAAAAAAACAAGATTCCGCAAATTTACCACAACAGATCAAAGCTCGGACGAAGACATCACAAACAAGCAAACACACAAAAAAAACAAATCAACACCAAATCAACACCAAAAAAAGGTCGGTGTCGAACCTTTGTACAGAACAGTTGTGCGCTCCGAAACGATTTAATTAGTAGTTAAAAAGTAATTAGTGTATATTTCAAAGTGAACCAAAACAAACAAGAACATTTACAAGGTAAAACAAAAACTTTTTGTATCGTCACATAGTCATAAATATATACATTCCATACCTAATTACCATCGGTTATCTGTAAATTCCAAAGGAAGACAGGGCCGCACTTAACAGGCAGGTCCATGTCATTACTTAAAAATGGATGAATATCCGCCTTTAGGAACTTCAAATGGGGGAGTTCAGAACATAGCAAGCACATCATCACTGCCTTATTCATATATAGCCAGCCAAAGCAATTCAACCTTCCCCAAAAAACAGCAAGCAATTGTATTTAATGCACTGGACAAAACAAAATTGGAAGAATATATATATGCGGTGGGAGATATAATTACGCCAAAAAATATTTTGTTCGCTTCTCGGATTTCTAACAATAGAATATGTATTTACCTCACCAATGAAAAAATTGTTAACGACTTCGTATCTACTAATAATGGAATTATCACAGTCAACCATCAACGTATTCAAGCACGAAGATTACTAAACCCAAACATACGATTGATTATTTCAAATGTGTGTCCCTCCGTACCACATAACATCATTGAAGCTGAGCTTGTTAATATGGGACTGAATTTGGAAACTCGATTGAATTTCCTTAAGATTGGCACACAAAATCCGGAATATAAACACATTTATAGTTTTCGTAGACATATTTACATCTCTCCTCCTGATCAAATCATAATACCTGAATTTCTGGACTTCAATTATGATAATACATCTTACCGAATATTCCTATCTTTAGACAATGTCTGTTTTACTTGTAAACAACCTGGTCACACTGCAAATAATTGTTCTCACTCTAAATTACTTCCAAATATGGTATTACTGGACTCAACTCCCAAATCTCCAGTATCCACAAATAAAGTTAAACCAACAGATATCCCTACTCTTGCACATTCACATTCAAGCTGCATTTCTAATCAAGATAACCTCATGGTTCCTAACGTAAGGGAATGCTCTAACAACCATATAAGTATAACAAATCTAGATATGGAGCCAGATTTTAATCCATTAGATAAGCCATCAAACACATCACTTGAAATTACCAAATCCCCAGAGCAATCGCAAAGGCAATCAAATTTATCACTTGACATTCCTAACGAATCTGAACAAACTAAGACGATTTCTGCAGCTTGTAAACGTCAAATCTCTACTTCACCTGATTTAGAAAACCAAAAACCTGATGAAGAATCTTTTAGACGTCCGAAATCTTCAAAAAAATGTAAAACTAAGAAAAACGCAGAAGAATTAACTCACCTTTTAGAACCTATAAAAGATCTCCTAGTTACTTTCAAACCACCAAATTTTATGAACTTTACCGAATTATGTGATTTTATAGTAAATGCATCTGGGTCTAAGCATGCTGCAAGCATAGCAAAAAATTACACCAACGACTTACACAATCTGAAAGATCTACTTACATTCGTTCATAAAAACATCGATAACACATCTGTAAAAAATAATATAACAAGGATTAAGAAAAAATTGACGAAAGAAGCTGACCTAACATCAACAGACGAAGAAAGCGATATCTCTTCTCACTCTGGTTTTTCAAGATAAAGTAATGGCTTACTCAAATTTTATTCTTCAGTGGAACCTAAATGGTTTTTACACCCACCTACCGAACATACAACTCTTAATTAATGAATTGTCACCGTTAATACTTAGCCTGCAAGAAACTCACCTCAAAGGAAATAAGCTTCCTAAAATTAAAAACTACACCATTTTTTGTAAAAATAGACCAGTTCAAACAATTGCTAGTGGAGGAGTTGCCATGCTAATCAACAATTCTATTGAAGCCGCACACATTCCTCTCAACACCAATTTGGAGGTCATAGCCGTATCTGTAATTCATCATGTTAAGTTAAACATTTGTAAATATTATTGGATTGTACAAATTTAAGTGTTACAAGAACAGTTAACAACATTCCGTCTAACATGAACCGCGCGTTAAGTGAAAACTGTGAAAAAGTGCTCAAATTTCTGAAAGACTCCAATTTTTATCATAAAATATAAGTACCTATTGTATGTTTTTTGACTATAAGTACCTATTTGTATGTTTTTTGAAACCCCGCTCATAACCCTCGAGGTTGATGCGGTAAAATAAAAAAAAAAAAAAAATAAAAAAAAAAAACACCAAAAAAACAAATAAAACAACTCAATGTCCACCAATCGTAATCGATGGTAACGTAAGTCATCATCGAGACATTGTAAATAAACTGAAAGAAATAATCAAAAATCCATTTGAGATTAAATATACAAACAAATCTTCAATCATTTTTACTAATGACAGCGACGACTTTGAAAAACTCAACGCAACGAAAAAATTCAACATCACACTTATTCGCGTAAAGAAGATAAAACACATGCATTTGTGTTGAGAGGCCTTGCAGAGGGAATTCAAATTATTGACATTCGTGAAGAGCTCGAAAATATTTACAAGATTGAAGTGAAAGATATATATAGAATGACAACTAAGAGTATGCCGTTATACTTAGTTGTTACCAATTCAAAAATAACCCTAGATTATCTCAATAAAAATATCAGAATAATCGAGCATACTAGAATCAGCTGGGAACACAGGAGGCAGAATAAACCTATTATTCAGTGCCACATCTGCCAGTTGTGGGGGCACGCCACCTCAAACTGCGGACGTGCTCCAAGGTGCCTGAAATGTGCAGGCTATCATTTAACGCCTGAATGCACAAAAGATCGCGCACTGCCTGCCAAATGTGCGAACTGCAAAGGGGATCATCCCGCTAACGCTGAAGTCTGCCCCGATTTTATTAAGAGGAAGATCTGGATGGAGGAAAGAAGAGCTCAGCAATCCTCGAAACCAACCCCCAAATTTATCCCTGCACCCCCTCCCAAGACCAACCCCTGGATGCAGAAATCAAATAACATTAACTCAGAATTCCCAAGTCTCCCAAGCAAAAATGTTCCTCAAACCACTCCTAAAAATGTCCACCCCCAACCCCCGTCAAGTAGAACCATCAGCCAACCTAGCAACACGAACGCTGATATTAACAAGTTTGCCGAATTGAATAGTCTGTTCCAGGAACTACATTCGCTTGTAAATTTAGAAGAATTAACCAGGGCAGTTTCTGATCTCCTTCTAGAGATGAGAAAAGCAACGACGAAAATTGAGAAATTCATGGTATACAATAACTTTGTTACTGGAATAGACAACTATGCTATATAGGCAGGTAGGTGATAAAACAGTAACTCAAAAACGATATAATCTCAAAATTATTTTTTGTAATATAAATTCAGTACAAAATAAACTCCCGATAGTCAGACATTTTCTCGAAATTCAGAAACCTGATATTTTCTTTCTTATGGAGACGTTCCTTAAACCACATAAAACAGTAAACTTTAGAAACACAAACTATCGTCTATATAGACAAGATCGCCCCGGCGATGCCGACGGTGGCGGTGTCGCTTTACTAATCAAAAAAGGCATCAAATTCAAAATACTGCAACAAAATAACTCTTCAATTGAGCATATTGCAATACTGTTTGATAATAAAATTAAAATTGTCGGTGCATACAACCCTCCCGGAAACAAACTTACACTTTCAGATTTTCACAATATATTTAATACGCATAACAAAGTTCTGGTGGTTGGTGATCTCAACTGCAAGCATCCGCAGTGGGATCAATATACCAACCACCCTAACGCAAACGGAAATACTCTCATGAAGTTCTGCGACAACACGGATTGCGAAGTGTTCCACACCATCGAACCTACATACCATCCCTTTCAAGCAAACCAATATCCCAGTATATTAGACATTGCCATTGGAAAAAACATTAATAACATCTACAAAATAAAAACCCTACCCGACCTTACCTCAGATCACGATCCTGTCCTTATCCAATTAAAACTATCCCACAACATAGATAATAACGATAATAAAATAATTTTTAACTATAATAAAACTAATTGGAATTTATTTCGCAAATATATTAACAATAATTTAATAATAATTGACAATATTTTAAACTTAAACCACTTAGAAAAAATAATTGATAACCTTCAGAAAATAATACTAAATGCTAGAGATCAGTCAACGACAACCAAACGAATATCACATAAGAAAAATACGCTTCCAGACAACATCATCGATTGTATCAAAGATAGAAATAAGGCCAGGAAAAAATGGCAACAAACCAGAAATAAAAGAGATCACGAAGCACTTAACCAACTACAACAAAAAATAAAAATTCTAATTAATGAACACAGAAATAATGAATGGTCCAACTTCTTAGAGACACTAAAGCCAGGGGACAATTCATTATGGAAAATCGCACGTCATTTTAGACAAAAATATAGTGAAATAAACAAAATCACACACAATGGAAACACATATTACAATACCCCGGAAATCGCAGAACAGTTCGGAGAGTATTTTCAAAATAACTTTGTCAACCATACACAGCACACACAAATTCACCAAAACATAACACAGTCAGTTCAAAATTACTTAAATTCACTCAACATAGATAATACAAAAAATTTAACAACATGCTTTGAAATATATAATACAATTCAACGACTTAAAAATAAAACTGCCCCCGGAATAGATACCTTACATAATATTTTACTTAAAAACATCCCCAAGAAGGCCATTGTACAAATTACATACATAACTAATTTTATTATTAAAACAGGGCAATATCCCGATATGCTCAAGATAGCCAACGTCATCCCCGTTATCAAAGCTAATAAACAGCCAAGTTATGTAGATAGCTATAGACCTATTTCCCTCCTAAACAACATAGCAAAGGTGATCGACAAAATCATATTATACAGGCTCGAGAAACAAAACATTATTCCCTCTGAGCAATACGGATTCAGAAGCGGCCACAGCACTATTTCTCAAATAGTTCGAGTAATAAATTATATAAGGGAAGGTTTTCAAACCAAAAACAAAGCTGTCATGGTAACAATTGATATACAAAAGGCTTTCGATTCCGTATGGCTCGAGGGATTAATGCATAAATTAATTAAGGTAAAAATACCAGACTATTTGATAAAAATATTATATGCATACTTATCAAAAAGAACTTTTTACACCAAAATTAATAATCATTCTGCTGGACCATATCAAATCCAAGCTGGAGTACCGCAAGGGTCGGTGTTATCACCTTTGCTATACTCCCTATTTACTCACGATTTACCAACATCCCCTAATCTGTTAACAGCAATGTATGCCGATGACACTTGTTTTGTATCATCTGCACAGAATCAAAATGATGCACTTAACACAGTTCAAACACATATTAATACAAAAATAATACCTTACTTTCACGAATACAAATTAGCTATTAATGAATCCAAAACAGAGTATTTATTACTCAGGAGAATAGCTAAGAAAAACACATCATTGCAGTCTTTGCTGTGTGTAAATGGGCACAATATACAGCCTAGTAATACCCTAAAATACTTAGGGTATACTATTCAAGCGAACACAAACGCGAATGCTCATATCATGCAACAGGTGCGCAAGGCAAAGATCGCAATGAAACAACTTTATCCACTCATTTGTACACGCAGTAACTTAACAACACAAAACAAAATACTCACTTATACTTACATCATAAGACCAATCCTCACATATGCAGCTCCCGTTTATTATAACGGGACTAAACACAACTTCCACTCCCTACAGGTGATACAGAATAAGTGTTTGAGGATGGCAATTAAACACAATACTTATCCCAAACTACCCAAAACCTCTTGGATTCATGACAAAGCCGATATACCCACTATCAGAGTCTTCATATCTAAAATATCACGAAACTTTTATAACAACTGTCTGCCAGATGATCTTTGGAAAAATCTCAAAGACGCAAATCGCGCAGGAGACATCCGCGATAGTGGGTGTAGACTTCTGCATGGCTCGCTAATTACATAACTAGGGTGATTAACTCCAAACCTATATTCACACAAAATTGTGCGATCAACTCATTACAGTAAATAAATAAACTAAATTAACGTCAGTCACGTTGCCGCCTCCAAAACTAAACCCCATATCAATTTGAGTCACTGTTTTTTAGCTATTTTTCAGTGATATAACAGCCGAAATATACTAGGTGTCAAAATCCAATACGGGACAAAGTTATTGTGTACTGCGATTACCAATGGATGATGCTGTTGCAAGGAGCCATTGATATACGAAGATTTAAACAGGATCAAGAAAAATTCGCCAGAACATCGGCCTCATTTACTGTATTTTTCTTGACTAATGTAAAGGGAGTAATAGTATAAAATAAAGACCTTTTTGAATTGAATTGAACCCGCGATCAAAATATACTAATTAAAAACTTACCAAGAAAGGCAATTGTCCAACTCACTTACATAATTAACTATGTAATTAAAACTGGTCAATATCCTGATATGCTCAAGATATCCAACATTATACCCATCATCAAAGCGAATAAAGAACCATGTTATGTAGATAGTTATAGACCAATCTCCCTATTAAACAATATAGCAAAGGTGATAGACAAAATAATTTTAAAAAGGCTACAAACGTTTGTCGACAAAAATAATATTATTCCTCTCGAGCAATACGGATTTAGGAGTGACCACAGTACGGTTGCACAAATTATTCGAGTTATTAATTATATCCGTGAAGGTTTTCATAAGAAACATAAGGCCATCATGGCAACCTTAGATATTCAAAAGGCATTTGACTCCGTATGGCTCGAGGGGCTAATATATCAACTAATCAAACTACATATTCCAGACTATTTTATAAAAATAATTAATTCTTATTTAAACAACAGAAATTTTTTTTCAAAAATTGATGAATATATAGCGGGCCCATATCCTATTCAAGCGGGAGTCCCGCAGGGATCGGTATTATCGCCTTTGCTATACTCCCTATTCACTCATGATCTTCCATCTACACCCCAAATTTTAACCGCCATGTATGCCGATGACACGTGTTTTGTGGCATCTGCAGAGAAACCAGAACACGCACTTGATACTATACAAACTCACATAAACACCACAATTATCCCTTATTTTAACAAACTTAAACTAGCTCTAAACCCCTCCAAAACAGAGTATTTATTACTCAGGAGGAGAGCTACAAAAGTCTCCACATTGCAATCGCAGCTCTGTATTGACGGTCATTACATTACCCCGAGTATCAACATTAAATACTTGGGATTCACAATGCAACAAAACTCAAGTTCTAGTGCTCATATTAAACAACAAATACAAAAAGCCAAGATTGCAATGAGTAGACTCTACCCTATCATCAGCAAACACAGTAAACTCTCAACACAAAATAAAATACTCATTTACAAACAAGTCATTCGCCCAATACTCACATATGCAGTGCCTGTATATTACACTGGCACACAACATAATTTTTATGCTCTGCAGATGATACAAAACAAGTGTCTCAGAATGGCAATCAAACACAACACAATTTATCCTAAACTCCCAAAAACCTCTTGGTTACATGAGAAAGCCAACATACCTACCATCAAAGACTTTATAAACAAAATCTCAGATAAATTTTACAACTACTGTCTGCCACAAGATCTTCGTCAAAATCTCATAGACGCAAATCGCGCAGAAGGTATCCGCGATAGTGGGTGTAGGCTTCTGCATGGATCACTAATTACATAACATGATTGTTTAAAACTCCGAACCCATTTTCATCACAAGGAGATATGCAACACAGGCAACTGCGCTGCAGAACTCCTTTTACTAACAATCCCGATTCTAAATAAATTACATCAATTTAAAAACAACGTCAGTCATGTTGCCAACTCGAAACCTAAACCTTCGAGTCAATTTTGAAACCCTGTTTTTCAGCTGTTTTTCAGGGGTAACTGAGCCGAAAGATGATAGGAGTCAAAACTATATGTTAGGGACAAAGTTATTGTAACAGCCAAACTATATGGATAATGCCCGATGAGCAAGGAACCATAATCACTCAGACGAACGCAACGTCACTAAAAATCGCCAGACCATCGGCATGGTATTCTACTTAAGTCTGTATTATACTTTTATTTTTAGTAACTTGTAAATAGGGAATGACAAACTCAAATAAAGAACATTTTAAACAAACCCGCGATCAGTCATGTTGCCTTCTCGAAAACTAAACCCCTTATCGTTTTGAGACCCTGTTTTTTAGCTACTTTTCAGGGAATACACAGCCGAAATATGCTAGGAGCCATAATTATATTGCGGGACAAAGTTATTGTAGAAAATGATTACCTATGGATAGTGCTAAGGCAAGGAGCCATAGATCACAGAAGACACGACACACAGAAATGATGGAAAAAGGCCAGAACATCGGCAGACATTTGACATGTAATTTCCACCCTTTCTGTATAAGGGAAGCAAAATTGTAAAAATAAAGCACCTTTTTAAAAAAAAAAAAAACCCGCGATCGATGCTAATCCCCAGACTGACTGTTTGGTTTTGGTTTATTAACGATAATAAAGTGTTTAAAATATTTTTATAATTCATTAATATATACTGTGTTTGGTATTAAATATCAATTAAGCTAGTGCTTATTGATACAATAGATCTCCCATCACCGCCATCGGCGGGAACCATCCCGTATGAAACAGACTATACGCGAAGGTTGAAAGCCAAAATTCATTCCTTAAACGTAATAAAACCGGACATTTTTACTAGTGAAAACTTAATAAATGATTCAAATGTGAGAGTTCGTAAAACAATAGTGACTGTTAAAACATCGCCTAAATCAACCAGACTTTCTAAAGGTACGTCCAAACATAAAATTAATAAAAAAAAGACCGGCATTAGGTCAAAACTTTCCGTTCATAAAAACATTATAGTTAAAAAAAGTGACGCGAAAAGTGTAACAACAGACAATAATGAGCCTTCAGCCCTAACTAGTGAAAATAATCATTCATCTAAATATAGTGAAGAAATAGAAAGAATCAAAAATAAAACTTGGCAACTCTAAAATAAAAATTATCTCAAGCTAGTCTATATTGATGACGAAGCAGTGAACAATATTACAGACAATAACGAAACTTCAACGTTTACTATTCCTCCAAAGTGCTTAGACAATATCGATATTAATATAATTAAGGAAACATTGAAATCGGTCAATGATAACAAAAAGTGTCGCGATAACACTGAAAAGTGTCTAGAAACGGACACCCAGAAAAGGTGCATAGGAAACTTAGAAACAATAGAAAAGTGTATAGGTAATGAGAATAATAAAAAGTGTACAGTAACAATAGAAAAGTGTATAGGAAAATCTATAAACATTAAAAATAAGAATAATTCCTTTAATATCGAATCATCCCCGGTTATATGTCGTGGTAACGATTCTAATAAATCGTCCACCCCCATCCACCCCAATTTGGGCAATATTAAAAACACTATAATGGGAGACGACACCACAGAATTAAAATCCAATTCTATCACGTCGGAGGAAGAGGAAGATAGCCAAAAATCACAGCTAAACCCTGTGAAAACAACTACAGTTGAGGCTTTGGTTCACAAACCCGCGAATCAATCCTGGGCAGATGAAGTGGAAAATGCTGAAAAGGGCGACAACGACAAATTTACATCTCAATACATGGAAATGAATAAGAAATCCAAACAAATCAACGCTAGACAACTATACCCGCAAAATCAAAAGGAGTTACAAGACTTAAATGCAATTACCGCAATACCAATGGAGACGGGGGATAGCAACCCAACAGATTTTATCTATCCAAAAAAAGTAGCTAAGTTTCGTAATATATTAAGGCAAGGGACAAACAGACAAGACTCGATAACTGTTCAGAATAGTTACGACTCGTTATCAGAAATATCGGATGATAACGAAAAAAAAAATAATAATATAAAAAAAACAACAACAATACAAAAAAAGCGTAAAAAAACTCGATTCCGAAAAATCTTAGTTTCCGATGCTTCATCAGATGAGGAAGACAATGCAACTCATCAAAACAACAAAAAACCTAAAACTACACCCGCTAGCAAAAAAAAATCAACAAACTGCCCTCCCATTGTGATTGATGGGAATGTTTCCCATCACCGCGATATGGTCAATACAATTAAGGACGTAATTAAACAAAATTTTGAGATAAAATACACCAACAATTCTACAATTGTGTTTACGACAGATGTTGCAGACTTCGAAAAATTGAAAAACATTATGAAAAACGAAAAAATACAATTTCATACCTATGCTGGACGTGAGGACAAAACACATGCATTTGTTCTCAGAGGGCTGACAGAGGGTCTGCAACTAATTGACATACGCGAAGAACTGGAAAAAATATATAAAGTCCAAGTCAAAGACATATTTCGTATGACTACAAAAGGACGACCGCTCTACCTCATCGTAACAGATGCGAAGGTAACTTTAGATTACCTAAACAAAAACGTCAGGGTGATTGAACACACAAGAGTTATCTGGGAATTTAGAAGAAGTAATAAACCAATTATTCAATGTCATCGATGCCAATTGTGGGGGCACGCCACCTCGAATTGTGGAAGAAGTCCCAGATGCTTGAAGTGTGCCGGTGATCATCTTACCCCCGAGTGTACTAAAAATAGAGCAACCCCAGCCAGATGTGCTAATTGCCGAGGTGATCACCCAACAAACGCCGAAATCTGCGCTGAATATGTGAAAAGGAAGATTTGGCTCGACGAAAAAAAAGCAATGATTCAAAAAATCAAACCCTCTTCTCAAAAATTTATCCCTGCTCCCCCCCCAAGAATCAACCCTTGGACTCAAAACAAGAACGACGCCGAATATCCCAGTCTGCCACCAAAGTCTCACCCTTCAATAACCCCTCAAAACTCTCACTCTCAACCCCAGTCAAACAGACCATCCTCCCTATCCACCAATAATACAAATAATAATGAAATTAATAAATTTGTAGAACTCAACGATATGTTCAAAGAGCTCCATGAGCTGGTTAACATGGACGAATTAGCCAGGGCTGTTGGCGATTTGCTGAGACAGATGAAAAAAGCCACATCCAAAATCGACAAGTTCAACATCTATAACAACTTTGTAGCTGGAATAAAAAACTATGACATATAGGCAGGTATGTGGAAAAACAGATTTTCAAAAACGATATAACATCAAATTAATATTCTGCAATGTACGTGGAGTACAAAATAAATTACCCATAATCAGACATTTTCTCGAAATTCATCAACCAGATATTTTCTTTTTAATGGAGACATTTCTAAAATCTCACAAAACTGTTAATTTCAGAAACCCAAAATATCGTCTAATTAGACAAGACCGCGCTGATGATACCGGCGGTGGCGGTGTCGCTCTATTAATCAAAAAAGGTATACATTTCAAAATACTGCAACAAAATAATACATCAATTGAACATATCGCGATCCTTTCTGATAATAGGGTTAAGATAGTGGGAGCTTACAACTCCCCTGACAACAAAATTACACACACAGACTTACATAACATTTTTAACACACACAACAAAGTTTTGGTGGTTGGCGATCTCAACTGCAAACACCCGCAGTGGGATCGATTCGCCAGCTACCCAAACGCTAATGGAAATACGCTCATGAAGTTCTGCGATAATTCGGAATGTGAAGTATTTCATACCGACGAACCGACGTACTTCCCTTACGCGGTAAATCACACACCAAGCATTTTAGATATAGCTATAGGTAAAAATATAAGTAATATTACAAAAATAAAAACGCTTACTGACCTAAACTCTGATCATGATCCCGTCCTCATCCATCTCAAAATCTCCCATAACACCCAAAACGCCAACTATCCCACAACATTTAATTATAAAAAAACAAACTGGCTTAATTACAGAAAATACATAAACAACAACCTAACAATAAACGATAAAATTGAAAATTCACAACAATTAAGTAATACAATAATAAATCTGCAAAACATAATAATCCAAGCTAGAGACCAAACTACGGAAATCATTCAAATAAGACAAACACGCAATAAGTTACCAAACAATATAATACTATCCATTAAAGAAAAAAACAGACTAAGAAAAATATGGCAGAGAACAAGGGATTTAAACGATCACAAATTATTACAGAACCAGCAAATCATTATTAACAAATTAGTAAAAGAATTCAAAAATAACGAGTGGGTTGAATTTTTAAGTACATTAAAACCAGACGACAATTCTTTATGGAAAATCGCTCGGTACTTTAGAAACAAAATTAACGAAATCAATAAAATAATTTATAATGACCAAACATATACACACTCCTCCGATATCGCAGAAAAGTTCGGAGAGTATTTCCAAAGCAACTTTGTGAATCACTCTCAACACACTCAATATCACCAAGACATCACACACACAGTACAGCATTACATAAATTCACTTAACACCTTAAATACAAAAAACTTAACAACATGCTCCGAAATATACAACACAATACAACAACTCAAAAACAAAACATCCCCCGGCTCTGACACCATACATAACATCTTACTTAAAAATCTACCAAAAAAAGCGATTGTACAGTTAACCTACATCACGAATTTTATTATCAAAAAAGGAACATATCCCGATATGCTCAAAACAGCCAACGTCATCCCCATTGTCAAAGCAAATAAACAACCAAGTTATATAGATAGCTATAGACCTATATCCCTCCTAAACAATATAGCGAAGGTGATAGATAAAATAATCCTTTTTAGACTGAATCAATTTGTTGACAAACAAAATATAATCCCCTCTGAGCAATATGGTTTTCGAAGTGGCCGAAGTACAGTAGCTCAAATAATTCGAGTAATTAATTATATCAGAGAAGGTTTCCTAAACAAAAATATATCTGTTATGGTGACCCTAGACATCCAAAAGGCATTCGATTCTGTATGGCACGAGGGTTTGATTTACAAATTAATAAAATTAGAAATACCGGAATACTTAACAAAAATTTTATACTCTTATTTAACAAAAAGGACTTTTTATTCAAAAATAAATAATCATATAGCTGGACCTTTCACAATTCATGCAGGAGTACCGCAGGGGTCGGTGTTATCACCTTTGCTATACTCCCTATTCATTCAAGACCTACCAACATCCCCTCAATTACTAACCGCAATGTATGCCGACGACACTTGTTTTGTTGCCTCTGCAAAGAATCCCGATCAGGCACTAGAAATAACACAAACACACATTAATTCAAACATAATACCTTACTTTCACAAACAAAAACTAGTCATCAACGAATCCAAAACTGAGTACATCCTACTCAAAAGGATAACCACAAAAAACACATCATTGCAATCTCAGCTTTGCGTAAATGGACACAATATTAAGCTTAGTAATACCCTAAAATACTTAGGGTATACTATACAAGGAAATACAAATGCCAACGCTCATATTGTGCAACAGGTGCACAAGGCCAAGATTGCAATGAGCAAGCTTTACCCACTTATTTGTACCCACAGCAAATTATCAACACAAAACAAAATTCTTACTTACACTTATATAATTCGTCCAATTCTTACATATGCAGCTCCCGTTTATTACAACGGCACAAAACATAACTTCAACTCCCTGCAAGTGGTACAAAACAAGTGTCTCCGGATGGCGATCAAACATAATTGCTGTTACCCCAAACTACCTAGAAACACATGGTTACATGAGAAAGCTGATTTACCCACTATCAAAGACTTTATAACCAAAATTTCAACGAACTTTTATAATCATTGTCTGCCAAAGGATCTTCGTAAGAATCTCATAGACGCAAATCGCGCAGAAGACATCCGAGATAGTGGATGTAGACTTCTGCATGGCACGTTAATTACATAACTAGGTTGTTTAACTCCAAACCTTTATCAACACAAGCATGTAAATAAATTCCTTATAAATTAAATTTCACCAAACCAACATCAGCCAAGTTGCCGCCCCCAAGTCTAGAAACCCCATGTCATTTTTGAAAACCTGTTTTTTAGCTACTTTTCAGGTATAGCCTAGCCGAAATATTCTGGGAGCCACAAACTATTCGAGGGACAAAGTTGTTGCAGAAAGTGAAAACAAATGGATAATGCCACAGAGTAAGGAGCCATATTTACCTGTCAGACACTCACATTATAGAGGAAATTGGCCAGAACATCGGCACTATGTATCAATTTCCACTACATTGTATAAGGGAATTATAATTTGTATAATAAAGACCATTTAATTAAATAAATTAAATACCCGCGATTGACAGTTCTATGCTAATTCCCAGACTGACTGTCTGGTTTTTGGATCTTAGCGACAATAAAGTGTTTATATATTTCAAAGTCTTCTTTAAATTATACAGTGTTTAGTATTAGAGATCAATAGAGTCAGTGCTCATTGATCCTCTAGCCATACCGTCTCCCCCAACAACGGGAACTATCCCGTTTCAGACTGAATACACTCGGCGTCTGAAAGCGAAAATTCAGTTACTTAATGCAACCAAACCGGAAATTTTCTCAAGTGAAAACCTAAATAATAATACTAATCTGTGCGTTAATAAACCTATAATTACAGTGAAAACCTCTCCTAAATCATACAGAGTTAAAGGTACTTTCAAACATAAATTTAATAAAAAAAAGGCCGGTAAACACATAAAACTTTCCGCAACCAAAAAAAACGATACAGACAAAAATAGTGGCGTGAAACTCGGGCAAAGTGTTAAACAAGGACTAGAAACCCTCGCAACTGAAATCACTAGTTCATCGAAATACACCGATGAATTAAACAGAATAAAAACCAAAACCCTAAAATTAAAACAAAACAGAAATAAGGATTATTTTAAAATTGCTTATATAGAGGACGAACAACTAGATCAGGTTAGTGTAAATAAAAATAACTTAACTGACATTAACATACCGAAACATTGCTTAGACGTGATTGACATTAATAAATTATCCGAAGCACTAAACATTGCTAAAGTAAATAAAAAGTGTCTAGCAAACACTGAAAAGTGTCTAGAAGACTGCACTAACATATCCATAGCTAAAGAAAAGTGTCTAGAAACTAATGAAATTATAAAGAGTTTAGAATTAAATTTCAACAAAAAGTGTATAGAAAACAACTCAGAAGAAAAGTGTATGGAAATACAGAAAAAGTGTATAGAAAACAACGAGTATTTTAAAGTTAATGATAATTCTATAAATCCGGACATAACCATACTTGTTTGTCGCGGTAATAACACTAATAGTACATCAACCCCTAACAACAACAATATTAATATAGAAAACCCTGACAACATGGAAGATGACACAATAGGGCCGGGAAATAGCCATAATTCCTCAGACGATGACGAAAATGCAGAATTAGCGTCAAACCAGATAGCGACGGTACAGGCAATCGTCCACCAAACAGCGAATAAATCGTGGGCGGACGAAGTAGAAGGCGAAAAAAACCAGGGAAAAGACACATTTATTTCCCAATACCAATCATTAAACAAAAACGCAACACAAATTAAAGCCAGATCACTATACAACAATAACAACAACCCAAAACAAGATATAAACGAAATTATAACGATTCCAATGGATACAAATGACAATGACTCAACAGAATTTCAATACCCAAAAAAGAAAGCAACATTTAATAAAATACTAAGCCAGACCATTCGAAAAAAACAGCCTATACCTACCAGCAACACTTATGAGTCTCTATCGGACATATCTGATGATGACTCAAAAAAAACAACAACAACAACACAAAAAAAAAGGAAAAAAACCAGATTCCGAAAATTCGTCACCACAGATGTTTCAACAGACGAGGAAGAAGTAGTCTCACATCAAGAGCCTAAAAGGTCAAAAACCATCCCCCAAGTGGCAAAAAAAACAACCACCAACTGTCCCCCAATCGTTATCGATGGGAACGTGTCTCACCATCGGGAGATGGTTAACAAGTTAAAAGATGAGATCAAGTCGCCTTTTGAAATTAAATACACAAATAGCTCATCAATTGTGTTTACAAAAGATGTAAGCGATTTTGAAAAACTTAAAAAAGTCTTAAGAAATGAAAAGGTTCAATACCACACCTACGCAAGACGCGAAGAAAAAACTCATGCCTTTGTGTTGAGGGGACTGGCTGAAGGCATGCAGTTAATCGACATTAAAGAAGAGATGGAGAAGACACACAAAATACTAATCAAAGACATATATAGGATGACAACGAAAGGTCGTCCTTTGTATCTGGTAGTCACAGATAACAAAGTAACCCTCGACTTTTTAAATAAAAATGTGAGAGTAATTGAACACACAAGGGTACTCTGGGAGTTCAGGAGACAAAGCAAGCCAATTATTCAATGCCACATTTGTCAGCTTTGGGGACACGCTACATCCAATTGTGGCCGAACTCCCAGATGCCTAAAGTGTGCGGGACCACATCTCACTCCAGAATGTTCAAAAACAAGAACCACTCCGGCAAAATGTGCCAACTGTGATGGGGATCACCCGGCGAATGCCGAAATCTGCCCGGAATTTATAAAAAGAAAAATATGGATAGATGAAAAGAGATCAGCTAACCAAAAATCCAAGCCTACCCCTCAAAAGTTCATCCCTGCACCCCTTCCAAAAACCAACCCCTGGACTCAGAACAAAAATAAGACAGATTTTCCTAGCCTGCCCACAAAATCCCATCCTCAAATTACTCCCTCAGCATCTACCTCACAACCCCAAGCAACTAAACTTACTACCCAATCCAATAATCAAATAATAAACACTGATATTAATAAATTTACAGAGATTAATCAAATGTTCCGAGAATTACATTCATTGGTAAATTTAGACGAACTCGCAAGAGCAGTAGGAGATCTATTGAGAGAAATGCAAAAAGCCACTTCCAAAATGGACAAGTTTACAATCTACAACAATTTTGTGACTGGAATAGACAACTATGACATATAGGCAGGTATGTGGAAAAACAGATTTTCAAAAACGATATAACATCAAATTAATATTCTGCAATGTACGTGGAGTACAAAATAAATTACCCATAATCAGACATTTTCTCGAAATTCATCGACCAGATATTTTATTTTTAATGGAGACATTTCTTAAATCTCACAAAACTGTAAATTTCAGAAACCCAAAATATCGTCTAATTAGACAAGACCGCGCTGATGATACCGGCGGTGGCGGTATCGCTCTATTAATCAAAAAAGGTATAAATTTCAAATTACTGCAACAAAATAATACATCAATTGAACATATCGCGATCCTTTTTGATAATAAGGTTAAGATAGTGGGAGCTTACAACTCGCCTGACAACAAAATTACACATACAGACTTACATAACATTTTTAATACACACAACAAAGTTTTGGTGGTTGGCGATCTCAACTGCAAACACCCGCAGTGGGATCGATTCGCCAGCTTCCCAAACGCTAACGGAAATACACTCATGAAGTTCTGCGATAATTCGGAGTGTGAAGTATTTCATACCGACGAACCGACGTACTTCCCTTACGCGGCAAATCACACTCCAAGCATTTTGGATATAGCTATAGGCAAAAATATAAGTAATATTACAAAAATAAAAACGCTTACTGACCTAAACTCTGACCATGATCCTGTCCTCATCCATCTCAAAATCTCCCATAACTCCCAAAACGCCAACTATCCCACAACATTTAATTATAAAAAAACAAATTGGCTTAATTACAGAAAATACATAAACAACAACCTATTAATAAACGATGAAATTGAAAATTCACAACAATTAAGTAATACAATAATAAATCTGCAAAACATAATAATCCAAGCTAGAGACCAAACTACGGAAATCATTCAATTAAGACAAACACGCAATAAGTTACCAAACAATATAATACAATCCATTAAAGAAAAAAACAGACTAAGAAAAATATGGCAGCGATCAAGGGATTTAAACGATCACAAATTATTACAGAACCAGCAAATCATTATAAACAAATTAGTAAAAGAATTCAAAAATAACGAGTGGGTTGAATTTTTAAGTACATTAAATCCAGACGACAATTCTTTATGAAAAATCGCTCGGTACTTTAGAAACAAAATCAACGAAATCAATAAAATAATTTATAATGACCAAACATATACACACTCCTCCGATATCGCAGAAAACTTCGGAGAGTATTTCCAAAGCAACTTTGTGAATCACTCTCAACACACTCAATATCACCAAGACATCACACACACAGTACAGCATTACATAAATTCACTTAACACCTTAAATACAAAAAACCTAACAACATGCTCCGAAATATACAACACAATACAACAACTCAAAAACAAAACATCCCCCGGCTCTGACACCATACATAACATCCTACTTAAAAATCTACCAAAAAAAGCGATTGTACAGTTAACCTACATCACGAATTTTATTATCAAAAAAGGAACATATCCCGATATGCTCAAAACAGCCAACGTCATCCCCATTGTCAAAGCAAATAAACAACCAAGTTATATAGATAGCTATAGACCTATATCCCTCCTAAACAATATAGCGAAGGTGATAGATAAAATAATCCTTTTTAGACTGAATCAATTTGTTCACAAACACAATATAATCCCCACCGAGCAATATGGATTTCGAAGTGGCCGAAGTACAGTAGCTCAAATAATTCGAGTAATTAATTATATTAGAGAAGGTTTCCAAAACAAAAATAAATCTGTTATGGTGACCCTAGACATCCAAAAGGCCTTCGATTCTGTATGGCACGAGGGTTTGATTTACAAATTAATAAAATTAGAAATTCCGGAATACTTAATAAAAATTTCATACTCTTATTTAACAAACAGGACTTTTTATTCAAAAATAAATAATCATATAGCTGGACCTTTCACAATTCATGCAGGAGTACCGCAGGGATCGGTGTTATCACCTTTGCTATACTCCCTATTCATTCAAGACCTACCAACATCCCCTCATTTACTAACCGCAATGTATGCCGACGACACTTGTTTTGTTGCCTCTGCAAAGAATCCCGATCAGGCACTAGAAATAACACAAGCACACATTAATTCAAACATAATACCTAACTTTCACAAACAAAAACTAGTCATCAACGAATCCAAAACTGAGTACATTCTACTCAAAAGGATAACCACAAAAAACACATCATTGCAATCTCAGCTTTGCGTAAATGGACACAATATTAAGCTTAGTAATACCCTAAAATACTTAGGGTATACTATACAAGGAAATACAAATGCCAACGCTCATATTGTGCAACAGGTGCGTAAGGCCAAGATTGCAATGAGCAATCTTTACCCACTCATCTGTACTCACAGAAAATTATCAACACGAAACAAAATTCTTACTTATACTTATATAATTCGTCCAATTCTTACATATGCAGCTCCCGTTTATTACAACGGCACAAAACATAACTTCAACTCCCTGCAAGTGGTACAAAACAAGTGTCTCCGGATGGCGATTAAACATAATTGTTACCCCAAACTACCCAAAAACACATGGTTACATGAGAAAGCTGATTTACCCACTATCAAAGACTTTATAACCAAAATTTCAACGAACTTTTATGATCATTGTCTGCCAAAGGATCTTCGTAAGAATCTCATAGACGCAAATCGCGCAGGAGACATCCGAGATAGTGGGTGTAGACTTCTGCATGGCACGTTAATTACATAACTAGGTTGTTTATCTCCAAACCTTTATCAACACAAGCATGTAAATAAATTCCATATAAATTAAATTTCACAAAACCAACATCAGCCAAGTTGCCGCCCCCAAGTCTAGAAACCCCATGTCATTTTTGAAAACCTGTTTTTTAGCTACTTTTCAGGTATAGCCTAGCCGAAATATTCTGGGAGTCACAAACTATTCGAGGGACAAAGTTGTTGCAGAAAGTGAAAACAAATGGATAATGCCACAGAGTAAAGAGCCATATTTACCTGTCAGACACTCACATTATAGAGGAAATTGGCCAGAACATCGGCACTATATACTTTAATTTTCTCTATATTGTATAAGGGAATCATAATTTGTATAATAAAGACCATTTAAAAAAAAACCCGCGATTGAGGAAATTTGTGCCTGTTTTTCCATAAGAAAGCATGTAAAAAAATGACGTATTTTAAGCTAATTGAGCAATTCTGACACTTTTTAACCGTAATATTTGAGGAAGATATGATATATTCAAGTAATGATTCCAATTAACAAACAGTGATTGGAACAAGAAGTTTATGATCTGTATCTGTAGGCTACGATTTAGCTAGACTACAAATTCCATTCCGTCAACCTTCAGGACCATTGATTATGAGAAAAAATTACCATTCGAGGAATTGTAAAAGAATAATAAATTACTTATAAATTGAAAACTTTTCGCCTATTATGATATTTTTACTTGAGGAGGATATGATATATTCTCTCAGATAAATTTTACAACTACTGTCTGCCACAAGATCTTCGTCAAAATCTCATAGACGCAAATCGCGCAGAAGGTATCCGCGATAGTGGGTGTAGGCTTCTGCATGGATCACTAATTACATAACATGATTGTTTAAAAGTCCGAACCCATTTTCATCACAAGGGGATATGCAACACAGGCAACTGCGATGCAGAACTCCTTTTACTAACAATCCCGATTCTAAATAAATTACATCAATTTAAAAACAACGTCAGTCATGTTGCCAACTCGAAACCTAAACCCCCGAGTCAATTTTGAAACCCTGTTTTTCAGCTGTTTTTCAGGGGTAACTGAGCCGAAAGATGATAGGAGTCAAAACTATATGTTAGGGACAAAGTTATTGTAACAGCCAAACTATATGGATAATGCCCGATGAGCAAGGAACCATAATCACTCAGACGAACGCAACGTCACTAAAAATCGCCAGACCATCGGCATGGTATTCTACTTAAGTCTGTATTATACTTTTATTTTTAGTAACTTGTAAATAGGGAATGACAAACTCAAATAAAGAACATTTTAAACAAACAAACTACAAATTCCATTCCGGCAACCTTCAGGACCATTGATTATGAGAAAAAATTACCATTCGAGGAATTGTAAAAGAATAATAAATTACTTATAAATTGAAAACTTTTCGCCTATTATGATATTTTTACTTGAGGAGGATATGATATATTCTAGTAATGATTCCAATTAACAAACAGTGAAATAAGAAGTTAATGATCTGTATCTGCAGAATACGATTTAGCTAGACCACAAATTATATTCCGACAACCTTCAGGACCATTGATTACGAGAAAAAAATCACCATTCGACGTATTTTTTAAAAGAATAATAAATTATTTATAAATTGAAATCCTGAATTTGTCGATCACGAATTGTTTATTATTTTTTCTATATTGTCTATTTACCCATAGTTAAACATATACTATTATTTATTATCTATTTTTTATATGTGAGGTCGAAGGAGATTCTTTA
Organism: Galeruca laticollis; assembly: GCA_963921935.1. Classification (NCBI taxonomy): domain Eukaryota; kingdom Metazoa; phylum Arthropoda; class Insecta; order Coleoptera; family Chrysomelidae; genus Galeruca; species Galeruca laticollis. Next base: position 183,168,599 of record OY998176.1, read on the forward strand.
ATAGCCTTTAGGCAACAATTTTCCCTGATATGTGATGAAAACATACAGAAAATATTATACGCACTTGAACTAATAGATAACCGCATGTTTTGTAGGCATGTCTTACAGATATCCTAGTTAAGTACTTATCCCACAATGTGGTAACTGCCGTATTTCTGTGCGGAAAAAAGTCTTGGTTACATGACAAAGCCTTTCATGAAACCGTCTTTGAGTTTACAAGAAACATAAAGCCATAATGACAACCTTAGACATAAAAAAGGCTTTTGATTCCGTATGGCTCGAGGGGTTAATATTCAAATTAATAAAACTACAAATACCTGACTATTTGATAAAAATAATCAATTCTTATTTAAAGAATAGAAAATTTCACTCAAAAATTCAGGAATTTTCAGCAGGCCCTTATTCTATACAAGCGGGAGTCCCGCAGGGGTCGGTATTATCGCCTTTGCTATACTCCCTCTTCACCTATGATCTCCCATCTGCACCCCAAGTTCTAACCGCTATGTACGCTGACGACACGTGTTTTGTATCATCTGCAAAGGAACCAGAACACGCACTTTACACTATTCAAACTCACATTAATAACACAATTATCCCATATTTCAACAATCACAAACTGGCACTCAACCCCTCCAAAACAGAGTATTTATTACTCAGGAGAAGTGCCGGAGGAGCCTCCTCATTGCAATCGCAGCTTTGTATTGACGGCCATTTCATTGCCCCAAGTATTAACATTAAATACTTGGGATACACAATGCAATATAACACAAATGCAAGTGCGCATATTAACCAACAAATACAAAAAGCCAAGATTGCAATGAGTAGACTCTTCCCTATCATATGCAAACACAGAAAACTCTCCACACATAACAAAATTCTCATTTACAAGCAAGTCATTCGCCCCATTCTCACATATGCAGCTCCTGTATATTACACTGGCACCAAACATAATTTTCATTCTTTGCAGATGATACAAAACAAGTGTCTTAGAATGGCAATTAAATACAAAACAACTTATCCTAAACTCCCTAAAACCACTTGGTTACATGAGAAAGCCAAAATACCTACTATCAAAGACTTTATAAATAATATCTCTGATAAATTTTATAATTACTGTCTGCCACAAGATCTTCGTCAAAATCTCATAGACGCAAATCGCGCAGAAGGCATCCGCGATAGTGGGTGTAGGCTTCTGCATGGATCTCTAATTACATAACATGACTGTTTAAAATTCTGAACCCATTTTCATACATGGGGTAGCTGCAACACAGGTAACTACGCTGCAGCACCCCGTTTACAATTACATTTTCGATTCTAAATAAATTACACCATTTTAAAAACAACGTCCGCCATGTTGCCAACTCGAAATCTAAATCCCCGAGTCAATTTTGAAACCCTGTTTTTCAGGGAGAACTGAGCCGAAAGATGATAGGAGTCAAAACTATATGCTAGGGACAAAGTTATTGTAACAGACAAAATATATGGATAATGTCCGAAGGGCAAGGAACCATGATGTACATAGACGAACACAAGTTTACTGAGAATCGCCAGTCCATCGGCTTAGTATGCTACTTGAGTTTGTATTATACTATATTTTTAGTAAAATTGTAAATAGGGAGCGACAAACTTGAATAAAGATCATTTTTAAACAAAAACAAACCGTCTTTGAGTGATACAGTATTAAAATTTTTGTTGCCATTGGATTAGTGAATTATTTATCTTCTTCTTTAAATCTTGAAGTGTTTTCAAGGAAATCAATTGACCATCTCAATTGATTTCACGTTACCATCTCCGCCGATAACGGGGACTACCCCTTTTATCACTGAATACTCGCGTAGGCTAAGGGAAAAGATCCAAAAGCTTAATGCGTTACAACCTGAAATCTTTTTAAGTGCTAATTTAAATATTAACAATATAGTGAGTGTAAAGAAACCGTTAGTGACAGTGAAAACTTCTCCCAGAGCTACTAGAACTAAAGGTACGTCCAAAATTAGTAAAAGACATAAAAAACGGTCCAAACTTTCCACTCACTATAAACAAAAAAAAACCATAACATCAAAAAAAACTGATAGTGAATTAAATCAACCACGTGTAGAAGACGATCCACGTGTCCCTACAACTATTGTAGGGACTTCCGACATAAAATTCAGTGATGAACTAACTAGAATAAAAATCAAAAAGGCTGAACTAAAAGCCAAAAACTTGAATTTACACCAAATAGCTTATATCAATGAAGATCTCGATTCCTCTGATGACTTAAACCTCGTTACACATAAACCAAGCACTACTGACTTAGTTGATTTTACAAATATTTCAAATGAAATTATTGGCGCTATCGATATAAATTTAATTAACAAGTGTATAGAAAATCCATTAAACAGCCACAGCGATCCTAATTCTACAGAAATATTAACAAATTCCAAAAAAAGTGTATCGAAGACGAAGAAAAGAGTCTAGAAAAATCCATAAACAAGTGTCTAGAATCCGGAGAAGAAAAGTGTATAGAACAATTTCAAAAAAAGTGTATAGGATTGGAGATTAACAAGTGTATAGAAAACCAAAAGTTAACCGAAAATACACACCAATCACTTAGCCCGGCACTATCTATCCCGCTCTATAGGGGTAATAATAATACATCTACTCCTGACGATTCGAACATCAATATCGATAAGCAAAACGAAGAGAATATGGAGGTAGGATCTATAGGCTCTCATAATAGTAAAAATTCGTCGGATGAAGATGAAGAAACGACGAACCCTCCTCAACTTGTCGAAGTACAACTACATAAACCATCCTCCCCCTCATGGGCAAAAGAAGTGGAAGAGAAAGAATACGAAATTGTTAGCGCAAACTCAAATGACAAATTTGTTTCTCAATACGAGAAATTAACGGGCAAATATAATAAAATCACTGCCAGACCACTTAAAATGGTAGATAACAAAAAACCTGCCACCCCAGAAGATTTAAACGCCATCACTATTTTACCTTCAACGCAACAAACAGATAAAATGGATACTGGACTTTCGGACTTTGAGAAACCAAAAAAAGTCGCTAAGTTTAACCGGATAATTCAGCAAATTCCAAGAAGGCAAGTGATAACTACGGCCAACAGATATGATTCTTTATCGGAAGTATCGGAAGATGAAGATACTGTCAAAAACCCTCAAAAGAAGAGAAAGAAAAAGACATTTCGTAAATTCAACTCATTCGAGTCCAGTACTGATGATGAGCAAATCGCCGGACACGCCAAGCGTCTAAAGGAAAACATAACTAAAACTAATAAAACTATTAAAAAACCAACTTCTTATCCTCCTATTGTTATCGAAGGAAATGTCTCGGCCCATAGAGATATGATTAATAAGTTAAAGGTTGATGTTCAAAAACAATTCGAGATCAAGTATACGAATAAGTCCACTATTGTTTTTACAAAGGATTCGGATGATTTCGAAAAATTGAAAAACACATTAAGACAAGAAAAGGTGCAATTTCACACCTACACTAAGAAGGAGGATAAATCTCATGCTTTCGTTTTGCGTGGCCTCGCAGAAGGCCTACAAATCTCCGACATTAAGGATGAATTGGAAACAACTTACAAAATTACTCCCAAAGATGTTTACAGGATGAGCACTAAAGGCCGCCCCCTGTACCTCGTGGTTACGGACTCAAAAATTACATTGGACTTTTTAAATAAAAATGTGAGAATTATCGAACACACGAGAGTACAGTGGGAATATCGCCGACAAAATAAACCGATCATCCAATGTCATATTTGTCAACTGTGGGGCCACGCCACGTCTAACTGCGGAAGATCACCACGATGCCTCAAGTGTGCCGGAAGTCATCTAACACCAGAATGTCCCAAGCTGAGAACAACACCTGCCCGATGTGCCAACTGCGAAGGTGACCACCCCGCTAATGCCGAAGTGTGTCCGGAGTACGTGAAAAGACGAACCTGGCTCGAAGAGAAGCGTGCAATTCTACAAAAAGCAAAAACTCCTGCAAACAGATTTATCCCTGCTCCAATTCCCACTAATAATCCATGGCATCAACCTAGAAACAATCAAGCAGATTTTCCCAGCCTTCCTTCAAAACCTACCCCCAGGACTATCCCTCAAACTATCCCTAATAGTCAAGTGAATATTGCACCCTCGGTGAGCACAAACAAAAATGCTAATGTGCCGATCAACTTGAACAATTTCTCCGAATTGAACAACAAATTCAAAGAACTCCAGCAGCTAATCAACCTTGACGAACTGACTAGAGCGGTAACCGACCTAACAGAAATGATGAAAGCAGCCAAATCAAAGTTAGAAAAATTCACCATCTACAATAACTTCGTTGCCGGTATAGACAGCTATGACTTCTAGGCAGGTAGGTGGTAAAACAGGCTCTCAAAATCGTTTAAATTTCAAAATCATTTTTTGTAATATACAAGGAGTTAGTTCTAAACTCCATTTAATCCGACACTTTCTCGACATTCAAAAACCAGATATTTTCATTTTAATTGAGACGCTTCTAAAACCAAATAAATCATTTAATCTTAAAATCCCGGAATATCGTCTTTTAAGACAAGACCGCACTTTCGATGCCAAAGGTGGTGGTATCGTTTTATTAATCAAAAAAGGCATACATTTCAAGTCATTGCAGCATAATAATTCATCTATTGAGCATATCTCGATACTTGTGGAAAATAAAATCAAAATTGTAGGTGCTTATAACTCTCCTCAAAATATTTTAAAAGATTCAGATTTCAATAATATTTTGAAAACTCATAATAAGGTTTTACTTGTTGGTGACTTAAACTGCAAGCATCCCCTATGGGATAAGCATAATAGTAGATCAAATACAAACGGAAATACTCTCCTAAGATTCTGCGATAACTCGGATTGTAATATTTTTGCAACAGAAGACCCATTCCACTTTCCTTATTCAAACCACTCCCCTAGTACCATTGACATCGCCATCGGCAGAAATATCAAAAATATTTCAAAAATCAAAACTCTCACCGATTTAAACTCAGATCATGATCCCGTCCTCATTATCCTAGAACTTCCCCATCAACTCCACTACCCTCCCAAGTTAATTCACGATTATAAATCCACCAACTGGACATTATTTAGAAAATACTTAAACGAAAACATTCATATCGCTGACAATATTGAAAATCCTGAACATTTAACACAAACGATAAGTTCCCTTCAAGAGGTTATTATAGCTGCAAGAAACAGGTCAACTCCGCAAAAATCCTTTGATCCTTATCCAACTTCGCTACCAGAGTATATTGTTAAAATTATTAACGATAAAAATAAATTAAGGAAAAGATGGCAACGTACAAGAGAAGAAGAGGATAAAATCATATTGAAACAATACCAAAATGACATCAATGTGTTAATCAAAGACTTTAAAAACAACAAATGGGCGGAATATCTCCATACGCTTAGGCCCGAAGACAATTCCCTATGGAAAATCTCCCGTTATTTCAGAAAGAGACGCAGAGAAATTAACAACATTGAAATTAATGGAAATCCATATACCGACACCAAAGAAATCGCAGAAATCTTCGGAGAGTATTTTCAAGAAAATTTCATAAATAATTGTTTAAATACATCAACCCACAATAGTATTTCAATCAAAGTTCAACAATATCTTTCGAATATTCATAACATCAATAGTAAAAATCTAGTCACTTTCTCAGAGATTGTTAATACAATTATGCAATTAAAAAATAAAACCGCTCCGGGTCATGACGGTATCCCTAATATTTTAATCAAAAATTTGCCAAAAAAGGCCTTAGTGCAAATGGTATATATTTCTAACTTTATAATCAAATCGGGCCATTACCCTGATATGCTCAAAGTTGCCAACATCATCCCAATTTTAAAAGCAAACAAACAACCTCGTTATGTAGACAGCTACAGACCTATTTCTTTATTGAACAAAATAGCAAAGGTGATAGACAAAATCATATTAAAACGATTACAAAATTTTGTAGATACTAATAATATTATTCCTGAGGAGCAATATGGCTTCCGAAGTGGTCATAGCACAATTGCTCAAACTATTCGGGTGATTAATCACATTAGAGAGGGTTTTCATAACCAAAAGAAGGCCGTCATGGTCGCGATTGATATTAAGAAAGCCTTTGATACTGTATGGCATGATGGTTTATTACTCAAATTAATTAATTTGAACACTCCCGATTATTTAATTAAAATTTTATATTCTTATTTAATAAATAGAAAATTTCATACTAAAATAAATGATAGTACTGCAGGGCCCTACCTTACACAGGCCGGAGTCCCTCAAGGTTCAGTTCTTTCACCTTTGCTGTATTCAATATTTATCCATGACATCCCTACTTCTCCCAATATTCTAACAGCCATGTACGCTGATGACACTTGTTTTGTGGCATTGGCAAAGAATCCGGATCACGCACTCCTAAAAGTACAAACACATATCAACTCGAAAATCATTCCCTATTTCACTAATCAAAAATTATCCCTAAATGCCTCCAAAACAGAGTATTTATTACTCAGGAGGCGCATCCTTAAAAACAGTAATTTACAATCTCAGCTTTGCATAAACGGACATCATATTTCCCCTAGCACAACTTTAAACTATTTAGGATACACGATTCAAGGTAATACAAATGCAAATGCGCACATTAGTAATCAAGTTCGTAAAGCCAAGATTGTAATGAGTCAGTTATACCCCCTCATATGCAAACAGAGTAAACTATCTACAGAAAACAAATTAACACTTTACAAACAAATCATTCGCCCCATCCTTACATATTCATCTCCGGTTTATTACACAGGTACAAAACAAAACTTTTATTCTTTGCAAATGATACAACCCCTTATCGTTTTGAGACCCTGTTTTTTAGCTACTTTTCAGGGAATACACAGCCGAAATATGCTAGGAGCCATAATTATATTGCGGGACAAAGCTATTGTAGAAAATGATTACCTATGGATAGTGCTACGGCAAGGAGCCATAGATCACAGAAGACACGACACACAGAAATGATGGAAAAAGACCAGAACATCGGCAGACATTTGACATGTAATTTCCACCCTTTCTGTATAAGGGAAGCAAAATTGTAAAAATAAAGCACCTTTTTAATAATAATACCCGCGATTGAGGACACTTCCATGCAAACATTCAAGTGCTACGGTTGAATATTTTATATTGGAAAATAGTTATCTTTATCTTTAAATTATAAATCGTTAAATTAGAAAGAGTTTGTTCTAGAGAATCTATAGAGTTATACTCATAGACTTCTCACCGCTACCCTCACCCCCAATCACGGGTACCCCGTACCCTACCGAATACACTCGCCGACTGCGTGAAAAAATTCATAAACTAAATAGTGCCAAACCAAACTTTTTCGAAAGTGAAAATATAAAAAGTGATAAAACTGTGTCTGTTAAAAACCACCCTAAACATTTAATTAAAGTGAAACCCTCCCCACGAAAATCAATTAAAAAAGGTACGTTCAAACTAAAAGCTATAAAAAGACACAAACTACTTAACACACAAAAAAACAATAATACACATACTGACAAAAAACTTTGTGAATGGAAAAGTTTTGATAAATCGATTCCACAAGACAAAAACGACACTCTTTTTCTCACAGAATCTCCTAACACTCAAATCACTAAATACTCTGATGAGATTCAAAGGATTAAATCCAAAACTCAAGATTTAAAGTCGAGAAATTTAAATTATCATCAAATAGTATTTTTTGACGATAAAGACTCTGAAAACATAATTAAACCAAATACTAACAGCATTAACATACCAAAAACTTGCCTAGCCACAATTGATATAAATATTCTTAATAAATGCATTGAACTTGCACAGCCGAAAGAAAAGTGTATAGGACAAACAGACACTAAAAAGTGTCTAGGAAGTTCAGATTTAGAAACGTGTATAGAAAACTTTGAAAATAAAAAGTGTATAGGAGACTCAAATCAATCCGATACGCATCTAGAAATCACACCAATAGAAAAGTGTCTAGAAAACACACCAATAGAAAAGTGTCTAGGAAACCAACAAGAAAAAAAGTGTATAGAAATAACCAAAAATAAAAAGTGTATAGAAAACACCGAAAACGAAAATCCTACAGTAAAGGATACTATTGATAGTAATTTATTATATCAATCATTTGAACGATCAATTCCTACTTATAGAGGCAAAATTTCTGAGAGAACTCCTACCCCTGATAAAACTTCTTTATTTAATAAAAATCAAAATACAAAAATGGGAGAGGATACTATCGGAAACATCTCCAGTGCTTCTGATGACGAGGAAAACACAATAGAAGAAAACCAATCAATAATTACGACAACACATGCAATGGTACACCACGCAAATCAATCGTGGGCTGATCAGGTGGAAAATGAATTATAAGTTGAACCAAATAAGGACAATTTCGTATCGCAATATGAAAAAATTGCAAAGAAGACAATAGTGCCCAGAATAATGGACATGACGAAAAACAAACAACAGACTGAAGATATAAACGCTATACACCAAATACCCGACGAAAATATGGAAGTGTCAAGTCACGAAGATGACTTCATCAAGCCAAAAAAAGTCGTTACATTTAATACCCTACTAAAACATAAGAAAAAACAAACAACAACAACCACAAAAAACAGATACGATACATTATCTGAAGAATCCGATGTGGAGGATACAACTAAACAACAACAAAAAAAACTAAATTCCGAAAATACGTAGCATCGGATGAAAGTTCAGATGAAGCTATCAGAATACACTCCACCAAACGACCAAAGCAAAAAGAAGACGCCAGCAAGCCAGTTAAAAAAACCATATCGTCCTGTCCGCCTATAGTCATAGACGGGAATGTATCAGCGCATAAAGAAATGGTGGGCAAACTTAAAGAATGTGTTTCAAAAGAATTTGAGATAAAATATACTACAAATTCCACAATAATATTTACAAAAGAGACGACTAACTTTGATAACCTAAAACACATTCTTAGAAGTGAAAAAGTACCATTTCATACATATACCCGGAAAGATGAGAAGACGCATGCATTTGTACTGAGAGGATTAGCAGAAGGCCTCCAAATTGATGACATCCAAGAAGAACTGACAAACACGTACAAAATCACCATTAAGGACATATACAGGATGACCACCAAAGCTAGGCCTTTGTATCTTGTAATCACAGAACCTAAAATCACTCTAGATTTTTCAAACAAAAACGTTAGGGTGTTGGAACACACTAGAATACAATGGGAGTATCGGCGACAATCAAAGCCGATAATCCAATGCCACATTTGCCAGCTTTGGGGTCATGCCACCTCTAATTGTGGCAGGGCACCCAGCCAAATGCGTGAATTGTAAAGGTGATCATCCGGCTAACGCTATGATATGCCCGGAATATATCAAAAGACGAGATTGGCTCGAAGCGAAAAGGTCAAAAATACCTAATAATGCAACTCCGAAATTTATCCCCGCTCCTCTCCCAAAGACAAACCCTTGGAACAATAAAAATGCCCCTTCTTAACAAGAATTTCCTAGTCTTCCCACTAAACAAACAACCCCAGCACAACAACAAAACATCCCCAAAACCAGAGCTAAGCATGAAACAAATGCAAATCGAACATCCGCTACTCCCACTGCAGACATAAACAAATTCACACAATTAGACTCGATGTTTCAAGAGCTACATAGTATGGTAAATCTCGATGAATTAACTAGAGCAGTTGCTGATCTATTACATGAGATGAGAGCTGCCACCAACAAGTTAGAGAAGTTCACTATATACAATAACTTTGTCGCCGGGATTGATAAATATGATATCTAGGCAGGTAGGTGGTAAAACAGGAATTCACAAACGAAATCATCTTAAAATAATCTTTTGTAATGTAACTGTATAACTGTATAACTGTATAACTGTATAACTGTATAACTGTATAACTGTATAACTGTATAAGTGTATAACTGTATAACTGTATAACTGTATAACTGTATAACTGTATAACTGTATAACTGTATAACTGTATAACTGTATAACTGTATAACTGTATAACTGTATAACTGTATAACTGTATAACTGTATAACTGTATAACTGTATAACTGTATAACTGTATAACTGTATAACTGTATAACTGTATAACTGTATAACTGTATAACTGTATAACTGTATAACTGTATAACTGTATAACTGTATAACTGTATAACTGTATAACTGTATAACTGTATAACTGTATAACTGTATAACTGTATAACTGTATAACTGTATAACTGTATAACTGTATAACTGTATAACTGTATAACTGTATAACTGTATAACTGTATAACTGTATAACTGTATAACTGTATAACTGTATAACTGTATAACTGTATTACTGTATAACTGTATAACTGTATAACTGTATAACTGTATAACTGTATAACTGTATAACTGTATAACTGTATAACTGTATAACTGTATAACTGTATAACTGTATAACTGTATAACTGTATAACTGTATAACTGTATAACTGTATAACTGTATAACTGTATAACTGTATAACTGTATAACTGTATAACTGTATAACTGTATAACTGTATAACTGTATAACTGTATAACTGTATAACTGTATAACTGTATAACTGTATAACTGTATAACTGTATAACTGTATAACTGTATAACTGTATAACTGTATAACTGTATAACTGTATAACTGTATAACTGTATAACTGTATAACTGTATAACTGTATAACTGTATAACTGTATAACTGTATAACTGTATAACTGTATAACTGTATAACTGTATAACTGTATAACTGTATAACTGTATAACTGTATAACTGTATAACTGTATAACTGTATAACTGTATAACTGTATAACTGTATAACTGTATAACTGTATAACTGTATAACTGTATAACTGTATAACTGTATAACTGTATAACTGTATAACTGTATAACTGTATAACTGTATAACTGTATAACTGTATAACTGTATAACTGTATAACTGTATAACTGTATAACTGTATAACTGTATAACTGTATAACTGTATAACTGTATAACTGTATAACTGTATAACTGTATAACTGTATAACTGTATAACTGTATAACTGTATAACTGTATAACTGTATAACTGTATAACTGTATAACTGTATAACTGTATAACTGTATAACTGTATAACTGTATAACTGTATAACTGTATAACTGTATAACTGTATAACTGTATAACTGTATAACTGTATAACTGTATAACTGTATAACTGTATAACTGTATAACTGTATAACTGTATAACTGTATAACTGTATAACTGTATAACTGTATAACTGTATAACTGTATAACTGTATAACTGTATAACTGTATAACTGTATAACTGTATAACTGTATAACTGTATAACTGTATAACTGTATAACTGTATAACTGTATAACTGTATAACTGTATAACTGTATAACTGTATAACTGTATAACTGTATAACTGTATAACTGTATAACTGTATAACTGTATAACTGTATAACTGTATAACTGTATAACTGTATAACTGTATAACTGTATAACTGTATAACTGTATAACTGTATAACTGTATAACTGTATAACTGTATAACTGTATAACTGTATAACTGTATAACTGTATAACTGTATAACTGTATAACTGTATAACTGTATAACTGTATAACTGTATAACTGTATAACTGTATAACTGTATAACTGTATAACTGTATACCTGTATAACTGTATAACTGTATAACTGTATAACTGTATAACTGTATAACTGTATAACTGTATAACTGTATAACTGTATAACTGTATAACTGTATAACTGTATAACTGTATAACTGTATAACTGTATAACTGTATAACTGTATAACTGTATAACTGTATAACTGTATAACTGTAGAACTGTATAACTGTATAACTGTAGAACTGTATAAATGTATAACTGTATAACTGTATAACTGTATAAATGTATAACTGTATAACTGTATTTCTGTATGACTGTATTTCTGTATGACTGTATTTCTGTATGACTGTATTTCTGTATAACTGTATAACTGTATAACTGTATAACTGTATAACTGTATAACTGTATAACTGTATAACTGTATAACTGTATAACTGTATAACTGTATAACTGTATAACTGTATAACTGTATAACTGTATAACTGTATAACTGTATAACTGTATAACTGTATAACTGTATAACTGTATAACTGTATAACTGTATAACTGTATAACTGTATAACTGTATATCTGTATAACTGTATATCTGTATATCTGTATAACTGTATAACTGTATAACTGTATAACTGTATAACTGTATAACTGTATAACTGTATAACTGTATAACTGTATAACTGTATAACTGTATAACTGTATAACTGTATAACTGTATAACTGTATAACTGTATAACTGTATAACTGTATAACTGTATAACTGTATAACTGTATAACTGTATAACTGTATAACTGTATAACTGTATAACTGTATAACTGTATAACTGTATAACTGTATAACTGTATAACTGTATAACTGTATAACTGTATAACTGTATAACTGTATAACTGTATAACTGTATAACTGTATAACTGTATAACTGTATAACTGTATAACTGTATAACTGTATAACTGTATAACTGTATAACTGTATAACTGTATAACTGTATAACTGTATAACTGTATAACTGTATAACTGTATAACTGTATAACTGTATAACTGTATAACTGTATAACTGTATAACTGTATAACTGTATAACTGTATAACTGTATAACTGTATAACTGTATAACTGTATAACTGTATAACTGTATAACTGTATAACTGTATAACTGTATAACTGTATAACTGTATAACTGTATAACTGTATAACTGTATAACTGTATAACTGTATAACTGTATAACTGTATAACTGTATAACTGTATAACTGTATAACTGTATAACTGTATAACTGTATAACTGTATAACTGTATAACTGTATAACTGTATAACTGTATAACTGTATAACTGTATAACTGTATAACTGTATAACTGTATAACTGTATAACTGTATAACTGTATAACTGTATAACTGTATAACTGTATAACTGTATAACTGTATAACTGTATAACTGTATAACTGTATAACTGTATAACTGTATAACTGTATAACTGTATAACTGTATAACTGTATAACTGTATAACTGTATAACTGTATAACTGTATAACTGTATAACTGTATAACTGTATAACTGTATAACTGTATAACTGTATAACTGTATAACTGTATAACTGTATAACTGTATAACTGTATAACTGTATAACTGTATAACTGTATAACTGTATAACTGTATAACTGTATAACTGTATAACTGTATAACTGTATAACTGTATAACTGTATAACTGTATAACTGTATAACTGTATAACTGTATAACTGTATAACTGTATAACTGTATAACTGTATAACTGTATAACTGTATAACTGTATAACTGTATAACTGTATAACTGTATAACTGTATAACTGTATAACTGTATAACTGTATAACTGTATAACTGTATAACTGTATAACTGTATAACTGTATAACTGTATAACTGTATAACTGTATAACTGTATAACTGTATAACTGTATAACTGTATAACTGTATAACTGTATAACTGTATAACTGTATAACTGTATAACTGTATAACTGTATAACTGTATAACTGTATAACTGTATAACTGTATAACTGTATAACTGTATAACTGTATAACTGTATAACTGTATAACTACTAATACTATAACAACAAAGTAGCAACATGTTTTACTAGATTCACAAAGAGACTCATAATAAGGATGAAAATTTTTTTCGTAAGCACTTTGAACAAAGAACTGTAATCGAATGAGCATTATCAGGATATGAGGGGTAACAAGTAAACTTCTAGTCGGACGGAAGACTGAACGATAACATTTTTCCCTAAAAAAGACCCGCGATTGAGGACACTTCCTTGCTAATATTCAAGTGCGTCTGTTTGAATTTTTACCACTGGAAAATAGTATTTTGAAAAATTTGTTTAATCGATAAATAGAAAGAGTTTGTTCTTGAGAATTCTATAGAGTTACACTCATAGCCTTCTCACCGCTACCCTCACCCCCAGTTACGGGTACTCCGTACCCCACCGCGTACACCCTGAGACTTAGAGAAAAAATTAAAAAACTAAATAGTGTTAAACCATATTTGTTCGAAAATGAAAACTTAATTAGTGATAAAACTGTGTCAGTTAAAACTACCTCTAAACATATAGTTAAAGTGAAAACCTCCCCACGGAAACCAATACGAAAAGGTACGTTCAAATTGAAATCACTAAAAAGACAAAAACACTCTAATTCTATAAAAAACAATAACACTAAAAAAGACACAAAAAATAAAATTGAATGGAAAAGTACTGAGAAGTCAAACTCTAAAGACGGAGACGACTCTAGTACATCCACAAAATCTCCTGAGATTAATCATACCATATACACTAACGAAATACAAAGGATCAAATCCAAAACACTAGAATTAAAATCTCGAAACGTAAATTATCACCAGATTGTATTTCTAGAAAATAAAGACTCAGAAAGTACCAATATCGATACAAACCTATATAATATAAATATTCCAAAATCTTGCATAGATGCAGTAGATATAGACACCCTTAATAAATGTATTGAACTTACCAAAAACAAAGAAAAGTGTATAGGACAATCAGACACTAAAAAGTGTCTAGAAAGCCCCAATCATAAAAAGTGTCTAGAACACATAGATAAAGAAAAGTGTCTAGTAAACACAAACGATAAAAAGTGTATAGGAGAATCTTCAAGTAATACTAACAACGATAATCTACCAGACGAGGAAACAGTTCAGAAATTAACAAAGTGTCTAGAATACAATAACGAAAAAAAGTGTCTAGAAAACCCGAAGGTTAAAAAGTGTATAGAAACCTCAACATATAAAAAGTGTATAGAAAATTTTGAAAACGACAAAAATACAGAAAAGGATACTGCGGGAAGTTACACTTTAGACCAATCCTTGGAATTTTCAATACCTTTATATAGAGGGAGAATATCAGCGAGAACCTCCACCCCCGACAAAACATCTAATTTATTTAAAAAACAAAAGAAATTAAAAATGGGAGAGGATACCATAGGTACCAACTCAAGTGCCTCAGACGCCGAAAGCAATAATTTAGAAGAAAATCCACCAATTACAAAAACGACTCAAGTGGTGATACATAACCAAGCCGACCAATCTTGGGCAGATGAAGTCGAAAATGAAAATGTAATACAAGATAACCCTACAAATGACAAATTTGTATCCCAATATGAAAGTATGACCAAAAAAACGATTGTGCCAAGACTCATGGACATGACAAACAAGAAAAAACAGACGGAAGACATAAATGCGATAGTTGCCATCCCGGATGATCGAATGGAAGTTTCAAATAATGAAGACGATTTTCTAATACCAAAAAAAATTACAACATTTAAAAATATCTTAAAACATACAAAAAAACAGACAATAACATCAACAAAAAACAGATATGAAACGCTATCAGAAAACTCAGAGGGGGAGGAGACTACGACTAAACAACAAAAAAAACGGAAAAAAACGAAATTTCGTAAATTTGTAGCAACCGAAGACAGCTCAGATGACAATAATAAAATACACACGAGTAAACGTCCCAAACAAAAAGAAGCCACGACGACAAAATCAGCTAAAAAAACCACATCTTCTTGCCCTCCCATTGTAATCGATGGGAACGTATCCGCACATAAAGATATGGTTAGTAAATTGAAAGAATGTGTAACCGAGACATTTGAAATGAAATACACCGCTAATTCAATAATTATTTTCACCAAAGAGACGGCAGACTTCGATAATCTAAAACAAATTTTAAGAAGCGAAAAAGTTCCTTTCCACACCTACACGAGGAAGGAAGAAAAAACCCACGCATTCGTGCTGAGAGGTCTAGCCGAAGGCCTTCAGTTAGATGAAATCAAGGAAGAGCTGACAAATACATATAAAATTGACGTCAAGGATATATACAGGATGACCACCAAAGCGAGGCCACTGTATTTAGTTATTACTGACCCAAAAATCACACTGGATTTCCTGAATAAAAACGTTCGAGTTTTGGAACACACCAGAATCCTATGGGAATATCGGCGTCAGTCGAAGCCGATAATACAGTGTCACATTTGCCAGCTTTGGGGACACGCCACTTCCAACTGTGGCAGGGCACCCCGATGTTTAAAATGTGCAGCTGCCCACTTAACACCTGAATGCCCAAAGGACAGGTCTACACCGGCCAAGTGTGCAAATTGCAAAGGCGATCATCCTGCCAACGCTACGATATGTCCAGAGTTCATCAAACGTAGAGACTGGCTCGAAGCTAAAAGAACAAAAACTCCAAATAATGCAGCCCCGAAATTCATCCCCGCTCCTCTTCCAAAAACAAACCCTTGGAACAACAAAAATGCCCCATCTCTACAAGAATACCCCAGTTTACCTTCCAAACAAACAATTCCCTCCCAACAACAAAGTATCCTCAAAACCCGAGTTACTCCTGAAACAAATGCCTCAGCCACCCCCACGGCTGATATAAATAAATTTTCGAAATTAAACACGATGTTTCAAGAATTACAAAGCATGGTCAACCTCGATGAGCTAACAAGAGCAGTCGCAGACCTGTTACATGAGATGAGAGCAGCCACTAACAAATTAGAGAAGTTTACCATCTATAATAACTTTGTCGCCGGAATTGATAAGTATGACATCTAGGCAGGTAGGTGATAAAACAGGAATTCAAAAACGTAATCATCTTAAAATAATTTTCTGTAATGTAAATGGAGTAATAAATAAACTCCAACTCATCAGACATTTTCTCGACATTCAAAAACCAGACATTTTCTTTTTATGCGAGACGCTCCTAAAACCTGATAAATCCGTGAATTTTAGAAACCCAGAATATAGTCTGCATAGACTTGACCGCCCCGATAGTGTCGGCGGTGGCGGTCTCGCAGTATTAATCAAAAAAGACATCACATATCAAATCCTGCAACAAAATAATTCTTCAATTGAGCATATCTCCCTACTCATAGACAACAAAATAAAAATTGTGGGTGCATACAGTACACCAAACAAAAAACTTTTAGATACCGACTTTTATAACATAATAAGAACGCATAACAGGGTACTCTTAGTGGGTGACTTAAATTGTAGGCACCCCCTCTGGGATTCATATGCTTCTTACCCTAATACCAACGGAAATACCCTCCAAAGGTTCTGTGATAATTCGGATTGTAATATTTACAGTACGGATGATCCCACCCATTTTCCCTTTTCCGGTAATACCCCAAGCACATTAGATATAGCTGTTGGCAGAAATGTCAACACTATAACTAAGATGAAGACCCTCCCAGACTTAAATTCAGACCATGATCCAATTCTTATTGAACTAAAAATAACACACAACACACATTCACATACACGCAAAATACACGATTACACAACAACCAATTGGACAGCATTTAAAAAACTTATAAATGAAACATTAACAATCACAAATAATATTGAAAATCAAAGTCAATTAACACAATCGATTCAAAACTTACAAAATATCATAATAACAGCAAGAAACAAAACCACAACTATAAAACCCAAACCTAAATCAATAAACATCCTCCCGGACCGTATTGTAAATATTATAAAGGAAAAAAATAAAATACGCAAAAGATGGCAGCAAAGCCGTAGTGATTCAGATAAACAACTTTTAAAAGAATATCAAAATTTGGTAAATTCAGAAATAAAAGAACATCGAAGTAACGAATGGAAATTATTTCTGGAAACACTAACAACTAAAGATAATTCTCTATGGAAAATCACAAAAAAATTAAAAAATAAGAGACATGAAATAACCAAAATAACATCAAATGGTAAAACCATCACTCAAAAATCGAAGATCGCAGAGGCCTTTGGAGAGTATTTTCAGGACAATTTTAAAAACAATATAACCAACACTCAACTTCACAATAAAATATCTACAATAGTATCAAATTATTTCAATAATCTCAATTCATCAATTAAATTTAATTTAGCAACCACTGATGAAATATACACCACAATTAAGTCACTTAAAAACAAAACAGCCCCAGGGACTGACGGTATTTCAAACGTGTTACTTAAAAGCTTACCTAAAAAAGCGATAGTACAAATGACTTACATCGTCAATTATATAATTAAAACTGGCAACTACCCTGATATGCTCAAAACAGCCAATGTTATCCCTATTATTAAAGCCAACAAACAATCATGTTATGTGGATAGCTACAGACCAATATCCCTTCTTAATAACATAGCAAAGGTGATTGATAAAATCATTCTTAAAAGAATGCAACAATTCGTAGATAGCCATAATATTCTTCCAAAAGAGCAGTATGGGTTCAGAAGTGGACACAGTACTGTTGCTCAAATAATTAGAGTCTTCAACCATATCAGAGAAGAATTCTTTAATAAAAACAAAACAATAATGGTAACAATAGACATCCAAAAAGCCTTCGACACGGTGTGGCACGAAGGTTTGATATTTAAACTAATAAAACTTAATTTTCCAGAATATTTAATAAAAATTATAAATACTTATATACATAATAGAAAATTCTATTCTTGTGTGAATGAAGGCTTAGCGGGTCCATACCCTATCCAAGCTGGAGTTCCACAAGGATCAGTTCTTTCACCTTTGCTATACTCCCTATTTACCTACGATCTACCCTCAGCCCCAAACATTTTAACAGCTATGTATGCAGACGACACTTGTCTTGTATCATCTGCACCAACACCAGACAAAGCACTACAAAATATTCAATCACACTTAAACACACAAATACTCACATACATGAGAGATAACAAATTGACAATCAATCCTTCAAAAACAGAGTACATGTTACTCAGGAGGAGAAATGGGAAAAATGGCTCATTGCAATCTCAGCTTTGTGTTGAGGGGCAAACCATCACCCCTAGACTCACATTGAAATACCTCGGTTATACAGTGCAAAGCAATACAAACGCCAACGCACATATAACTAAGCAAGTTCAAAAGGCCAAGATAGCAATGAGCAAATTATACCCTTTGATTTGCAAAAAAAGTTATCTCTCTGTACACAACAAACTTATGATATATCGCCAAATCATTAGACCTACACTGACTTACGCCGCCCCAGTTTATTACACCGCTACAAAACATAACTTTCACACACTACAGGTGGTGCAAAATAAGTGTCTGCGTATGGCAATACCTCATACAACTGAATACCCAAAACTTCCTAGAAACTCATGGCTACATGAACAAGCCGAAATACCCACTATTAAGGACTTTATAACTAAAATATCACAAAACTTCTATAATTATTGTCTGCCCGAAAATCTTCGAGAAACACTCAGAGCCGCCAATCGCGCAAAAGACACCCGTGATAGTGGGAGTAGGCTTTTGCATGGTAATTTATTTACATAACTAGTTGTTTAACCCCAAATCTACCAAACATCGAATTAGAGGGTATCTTACTACCCCTAATCAACCAAATATATACACACACAAAACATATACCCTATTAAAAGGAACATCTGTCATGTTGCTTTCCTTCATTAACTAAACCCAGTTCGTTTTGAAACCCTGTTTTTCAGCTGCTTTTCAGGGACAAATGAGTCGAAATAGCTAGTGGAGTCATACTTTTTAATACGGGACAAAGTAATTTTCAAGACAAAATTAATGGATAATGCTACGCAAGGTGCCATGAACTTATCGAGACATAAGCAATACTGTCAAGAACGGCCAGAACACCGGCAGAATATATATTTATGTTGTGTTCGTATTTATATATTGTTTTGTACAGATATTGTAAATTTTAAAATCAGAAATGATTGTAATATAGACTTTTTAAAACAAACAAACCCGCGATTGAGGAAATTTGTGCCTGTTTTTCCATAAGAAAGCATGTAAAAAAATGACGTATTTTAAGCTAATTGAGCAATTCTGACACTTTTTAACCGTAATATTTGAGGAAGATATGATATATTCAAGTAATGATTCCAATTAACGAACAGTGATTGGAAGAAGTTTATGATCTGTATCTGTAGGCTACGATTTAGCTAGACTACAAATTCCATTCCGGCAACCTTCAGGACCATTGATAACGAGAAAAAATTACCATTCGAGGAATTGTAAAAGAATAATAAATTACTTATAAATTGAAAACTTTTCGCCTATTATGATATTTTTACTTGAGGAGGATATGATATATTCTAGTAATGATTCCAATTAACAAACAGTGAAATAAGAAGTTAATGATCTGTATCTGCAGACTACGATTTAGCTAGACCACAAACTATATTCCGACAACCTTCAGGACCATTGATTGCGAGAAAAAATCACCATTCGACGTGTTTTTTAAAAGAATAATAAATTATTTATAAATTGAAATCCTGAATTTGTCGATCACGAATTGTTTATCATTTTTTCTATATTGTCTATTTACCCATAGTTAAACATATACTATTATTTATTTTCTATTTTTTTATATGTGAGGTCGAAGGAGATTCTTTAATAGCCTTTAGGCAACAATTTTCCCTGATATGTGATGAAAACATACAGAAAATACTATACGCTTTAAGCTAATTGAGCAACTCTGACACTTTTTAACCGTAATATTTGAGGAAGATATGATATATTCAAGTAATGATTCCAATTAACAAACAGTGATTGGAACAAGAAGTTTATGATCTGTATCTGTAGGCTACGATTTAGCTAGACTACAAATTCCATTCCGGCAACCTTCAGGACCATTGATTATGAGAAAAAATTACCATTCGAGGAATTGTAAAAGAATAATAAATTACTTATAAATTGAAAACTTTTCGCCTATTATGATATTTTTACTTGAGGAGGATATGATATATTCTAGTAATGATTCCAATTAACAAACAGTGAAATAAGAAGTTAATGATCTGTATCTGCAGACTACGATTTAGCTAGACCACAAATTATATTCCGACAACCTTCAGGACCATTGATTACGAGAAAAAAATCACCATTCGACGTATTTTTTAAAAGAATAATAAATTATTTATAAATTGAAATCCTGAATTTGTCGATCACGAATTGTTTATTATTTTTTCTATATTGTCTATTTACCCATAGTTAAACATATACTATTATTTATTATCTATTTTTTATATGTGAGGTCGAAGGAGATTCTTTAATAGCCTTTAGGCAACAATTTTCCCTGATATGTGATGAAACATACAGAAAATACTATACGCACTTGAACTAATAGATAACCGCATGTTTTGTAGGCATGTCTTACAGATATCCTAGTTAAGTACTTATCCCACAATGTGGTAACTGCCGTATTTCTGTGCGGAAAAAAGTCGATCCCCCGTTTTATATCCGAAGAGACCTCAAAAAATACTTATATGGTTAAGAGAAATCGATATACGAGACCCACTGCTTTTTTTCCGACCAAAAATTCAATTACAATTTAAACTACAATACATCTCAAAAATCTATATAAAATTTACATATGAGGTTATAGGCACTCTTCAATAGCCTTTAGGCGACTCTACCCCATAACAGAAGGATACTATTCGTACATAACTCAAAAGGTGACTGCTCGGGTTGTAATCGAGTCTAACCGACACCCTAAGTTTTTTGTACTCCTCCCACTGTGTGGTACCTGTCATATCTCTGTGTAGGAAAAGTCGGTACCCTTTTTATACCCGAAGGAACTTCATTGTATGCTATCAAAATTATATATCACAACTAAAACAATAAATATTTTTGTAGGTAAATACTCAAAAGATACTTACTCGTTTGCCTATTTTCTTCTGCAGCAATCTTCACCCCAGGCGCGAGCTGTTGTGTACCACACGTCATCGCGATTTTAGAAGAACCCATCTAATTCGGACGTCAGACTAGAAATAAAAATTTATTAGTCTAATATTTTACTAACCAAAATTTTTAACAATTGACAATCAATTAAACTTTTTTGCATAAATATATCTACATCCCTTCACTTTTTATAACAAACAATGATGATCTTACCACAAAAACTATTACATCGTCGCAGACTAGTGAAATTACTAGTAAAAACAATTATATATGGGTGTATATTTCCATATTAATTAATTTTTTTTATGCAACTCTAAATAAAAAGGTTCAAAATATTCATAAAAAAAGATCTCCTCAGATGTCTATTCTACATAAGAATCAATGCATATTTATACTTTCATCTGAGTCGATGACGTCATAGATTCTCGTTACTAATAACATACCTTATCAACGAAAACCGACAAGTCCAAACAAGTTCATATTAAAACGGATACATGATTTCAAAAAAACATGGGTTATGATGAAAAATTATATGATTGTAACAGTGATTTTTCATTATGTCCAAAACATAATATTCCACCTAGTTCAAAATATAAAAAGTTATTGTCTACCCATTATCCTAAAAATAATTATAAAATTCACTACCGGACACTAAACGATTGACATTGAAAAAGATACATAGGTTTCTAAAATTCGAGCGGAATTCTTGGTTGAAGACATATTGATTTAAACAACCATTTGAGAAATTTAGCAAACAATGATTCTGAATCATCATAAACTTATTAATAAAACAATGGAAAATTCTCGAAAGTACCGTTATGTTAAATTACTTAAATCTTGAAACGGCCGCTACAGCATAAAACATTTCATTGCAATTCCTTTGTTACATTATAGTACAATTTTTAATGAAAATCTAGTAGCTATTAAATTAAAAAGGGCTGAAATAGTTTTCGGTAAACCTCTTTATATAGGTGTGACTATTTTTTGATTTTATGATACCGAAATTGGATCTTAAAGACGTAAATTACTAAAAAACAATATGTACGGCCTTATCTCCCTACATCAACTGATATTTTTTGGTTCAAAGACATATTTTTAACCCCAAACTCACGTATACGTTAGAAGCGTAATTAAATTATAATCTACCCCCATCCATCGTTCGTATAAACTTTTTTAATGAAATTTTTACTAAAAAACAATATATACGGCCTTATCTTCCTACATTAACTAATATTTTTTGAAAAAACATCTAAAGAAATGTGTCATATTTCAACAAAAAAATATTTATTACTCACGCTTTAAGGGAACAACTTATCACTTGCACACCTTATTTAACACTGAAAATATCAATTTTTAATACACAGTCTTTGTCCATTCATTAAGCCGGTGACGTCGGCGGCCGTATAGATTACTAAGATTTTAATAATTTTGTCTCTACTTAATATAAAATTAATATTGGATTACTTTATTGGAGAAAAAATATTTTCGTATTATCAGTAATCAACCGCAATATCTCACAATGAATAAAATACTGAATCGAATCGTAGAAAACAAAATGAATTGAGGAAACTTATCACTAATCAAAAAATAACTACAAATTATGATGAATGTGGTTTTAACAATAATCCATTATGATACATTGTTGCAATGAATGGTGTGTTGTTCCAGCCAGACGCTGATAGTGCAGAATATGCAGCGTAAGTATTCTAGATATTTGACCCTGGTAAAGCAGCCGCCGACGTCACCGGCTTAATGAATGGACAAAGACGTGTGTATTAAAAATTGATATTTTCAGTGTTAAATAAGGTGTGCAAGTGATAAGTTGTTCCCTTAAAGCGTGAGTAATAAATATTTTTTTGTTGAAATATGACACATTTCTTTAGATGTTTTTTCAAAAAATATCAGTTAATGTAGGAAGATAAGGCCGTATATATTGTTTTTTAGTAAAAATTTCATTAAAAAAGTTTATACGAACGATGGATGGGGGTAGATTATAATTTAATTACGCTTCTAACGTATACGTGAGTTTGGGGTTAAAAATATGTCTTTGAACCAAAAAATATCAGTTGATGTAGGGAGATAAGGCCGTACATATTGTTTTTTAGTAATTTACGTCTTTAAGATCCAATTTCGGTATCATAAAATCAAAAAATAGTCACACCTATATAAAGATGTGCATCTACAAATGATTCTTCAAAATCACTTTCGATATCAACTTCATCATTCTCGCTATCTCCGTCTTCGGCCAAATTAATAATAATATTATCTACAACAGTATCTAAAAGTGGTTCATTGTTCATAAATTCATCTTCAATCTTTATAACATGGTCACATTTAACTTTCCGATCATTTGCAGAAAATGTGTCAAAAAATTCATTACAGAATTATTTAACCTTGTTAAATTGAAGGTAACATTTCGTTTGGCCACATATTCTTTAAGTGCCGCCCCAACACTCTCGATCGGATTTAAGTACGGGTGATAAGGGGGTAGCCTTAAAACTTGCAATCCATGTCGAATAAACAATTCATCAATTTTATAAGTTTTATATTGCGGTTTGTACATTTTTGCAACGTTATAAAGATCCGGTTTTAACATTTGTTCACTGTAATATATGTTTCTTTTAGAAAGCCAGTTTTTTTATTGTTGTTTAGTCCAAGCAGTCGTAGGTAATTTTTCATTTAGAACATTGTGATATGGGGCGTTATCAATTACCACAACTGCGTTTTTTGGCAGGTTTAGAATGGGGTTCGGACCTGGTGGACTCTTCCTTCTGGGAATTGGACCTGGTGGAACCCTCCTCCTGGGAATGGGATCTGGTGAACCCCTCCTACTGGGGTTCGGGCCTGGTGGACCTCTCCTCGTGGTGTTCGGACCTGGTGGTCCCTTCCTCCTGGGAATGGGACCTGGTGGACCCCTTCTACTGGGGTTCGGACCTGGTGGACTTCTCCTCCTGGTGTTTGGACCTGGTGGACCCTTCCTCCAGCTAGCTCAGCGGCGTGGTAGTGTTCGCCTCCTCCTTCAGGGGTCGGTGTGTATCCCACTTGTTGGGCGCCATGTCGTCGAGTGGGCGTTGTCTGATTGCCAAAGCCCTGAAAAGGGCTCAGGCTGTCATGACTATTCACGTCCGACATTTTCATAAATAAATATTATATTTTTATATGTATATTATATAAAAAATTCCGTATCTCACTATAAATCCCTTAGGACTCTCGTAATCCACTATCTCGCAGAGGAACTGGGAGCAAGTAAATTAAATGCCAATTTAAGATAATTCAACTTGCCCAGTTCGATCTATATCTCAACAGCGTAGCGGTACCAGAGCGTCTAAGCGAGCCGTTGCGTCTTCTTTGGAGGTCGAAGATGAACTGCCGATCCGTTGCTCCCCGCCGCCTATTTATACACATCCGCGCGTGGTTCGGTGCACAGGCATGTGTTTTGATTGGCAGGGGCGGAGCCTATGAGTTCGACGCGCTTTGGTCTGGGGTCACCCCCCCCCGCTCCGAAGATCGAACTGGGAATGTTTGCTTTATTAAAATTAAAGTGTATAAAATTTGTATAAAATGTAAAAATAAAGTATGATGTAAATAAGGTTGAGATATGGACAGAGAATTTTAAAATTAAGGGGAAAAAGGAGAAAATGTGGTATATACAATAGACTGTTTAGTTGTCCTCTGGTGGTGCTCTTGGTGGTGGTGATGGCCTTATATCGTCGACGTAGATCAGCTTGTGGCCGCCGTCCTTGAGCACATTGTAGGTGTTAGGGCCTAATTGTTCTAGTATTTCATGGGGTCCGGTCCATGTTTGGCCGAAGTTGGATTTGGCGAAGTTCCGGACGAGCACCTTTTCTCCGGGTGAGAATATTCTTGCCGGCGCTTGTGTGTCGGGAAACAGGCGCCTGGCGTAGATGGTGGCCTTCTGTTTGGCCTCTTCTTGTCGCTGGAGGCGTTTTTCGGGGGTGTTGAGTGGCCTTGGTCGCTTTGGGTCTTCTTCTGGGCGGCGGAGCTCGTAGCCCAGCAGTAAGTGGCATGGTGTCTGTTCAGTGGCTGCTGAGGCCCTTGTCCTGAGAGAGAACACTGTGTCCGCCAGGAGGCGTTCCCATCTATTTTCCTGTTTACCGACCAGTCTGGCTCGTAGTCCCTTTTTAATTTCTTGGACTCGCCTCTCCACGGGGTTTGCCCTTTGGTGGTAGATCGGGGAGTTTACTGGTTTTATGTGATTCCTGTCTAGAAATCTTTCAAACACCCCGCCACGGAATTGGCCTCCATTGTCCGTGATCACGCATTCCGGGTAGCCCCATCTTTGACAGACCTCCTCCTCTAAGAACTGGACCACTGCTTTGGCCTTGCCTGATGTGGTGCAACGGTATTCTATCCATTTGGAGAAGAGGTCTGTGGTCACCAGGATGAAGCGATTGCCTCTGGTTGACTTTGGGTATGGCCCTAGGACGTCGAAGGAGATGGTCTTCCACGGTCCTTGTGGTTCTCTGGCTTCCATTGATGCTGCTGGCTGTCTGGCTGCTGATTGGTGGTGGCGCAGATGAGGCAAGACTTCACATGTTGCTTGGCATCCTTCTGTAGTGTTGGCCAGTAATATATTCGTTTGATGGCTCTAGTAGTTTCGTCTGTCCCGGGGTGGCCCGAGGCTTCGTGGTAGGTCTTGAGCACGTCTTCTCGATAGCGTTTGGGGACGACCAGCCGGTGTTGTTGCCCCGCCGTGTAGAAGCAAGTGCTCTGTTTTACTGAGAAGTCCTGTGTTAGGGTCTGTTCCACTTCGGTTTCTGGGCCTCTGGTGGTGATGGCTTCTAGGCGACGTCTCAGTCGCAGCATTCCAGGATGTGTCCTATGGGATTTCGCTATGCGTTCTTCCAGCGTGAGGTTGGCGTTGTCCTCTTGGGCTTCTTCCTCTTCTTCGTCCTCGAGGAGGCATAGGAGGGGGAAGTTGTCTGGTTCGTCGATTTCTATGGAGGGCCAGGACAGTCGTTCGATTTCATCGTCTTGGGATGAGTTGTTGGTGGTTGGTTCCTCGGTTTCCGGGAGCCTGGAGAGGTGGTCCGGAAGTTCATTTGCCTTCCCTGGGACGTGGTGGATGCTGAAATCGTATTCTTGTAACAGGAGTGCCCATCTTGTGAGTTTGGTCCTCTCTTCCCTGAATCTGTCCAGCCAGGTTAGGGCCCTGTTGTCGGTGTAGAGGTCGAAGTGCTGGTCTTGGAGGTAGTGCTTGAATCTCTTGATTCCCCATACTACGGCGAGACATTCGATCTCGTTGATATGGTACCTCCGTTCAGCGGGGCTTAGCTTGGCGCTGGCGTAACAGATTATCCTTCTGTTGTTGGGGTCTCCCTGGAAGAGAACTGCTCCCATACCGGTGGTGGAAGCGTCCGTCTGGAGGCTGAAGCCCTGGTTTGGGTCCGGTCTTGACAGCTGGAGGGGTTGTGAGACTTCTCGTTTTATTCTCTGGAAGGAACTTTCCACCTCTGGAGTCCATTTGAATTTCCTCTTGGCGGCCGTGAGGTCTGAGAGGGGAGACGTTTTCTCGGCGTAGTTTTTTACGAAGTCTCTGAGCCAGCCTGCTGTTCCTAGGAAGCTTCGTAGTTGCTTCCTGGTTGTGGGTCTGGGGTAGTCTTGAATCTTCAGGACGTGTTTTTCCAGAGGTAGGTTCGCTTCCGCTGTTATAGTGTGCCCTAGGTATTCTAGTTGGTCAGAGGCGAATTGGCACTTTTTGAGGGATGCCCAGAGTCCATGGGTTCGGAGTCGTTCTAGGCTAACTGGATATGACGAATGTGTTCTGCCAAGGTGTTTGAGTATATGATAATGTCGTCCATATACACCTTGGCGAATATGTCTATATATCCAGCTAGGACTTGATTGGCCAGTTTCTGGAACGTTGTGGGGGCGTTCTTCAGGCCGAACGGCATAACCAGGAACTCGTAGGCTGACCCGTCTGGTGTCGAGAAGGCTGTGAGGTGGATGGAGTCGTCTGCCATAGGGACTTGCCAGAATCCACTTTTGAGGTCGATGGAGCTGAAAACCTTTGCTTGACCCAGGTCTCTGATTGTGTCATGGATGGGTGGGAGATTGGAAACTTCGGTTGCGGTGGCGTTGTTAAGTTTCCTGTAGTCAACGCAGAACCGCGGTTCTCCGTCTTTCTTTTGGACCACCACGATCGGGCTGTTATATTCAGAGTGGCTTGGTCGGATGACTCCGGCAGCTAGCATCTTGTCTACCTCGTCGTATATGATGCGTTTTTTCTCTGGTGAATATTTATATGGTTTCACCCTGATAGGTTTGGGGTCGTTGAGGCGTATCACGTGCTCTGTTGCCTTTGTAGTGGCCTGTTTGAGTTGATCTTCGAAGACCTCAGGGTACCGGTGCAGGACTTCCTCTACCTGAGCTTGGTAGGCTGTGGGTACCTGGCCTTCTTTCAAGGCGATGGCTTGGCTTGGTTTCCGGGACCTCTGTTGGCCGGACCAATAGGAGATGATCCTTTTTTCCTTCCCGAAATGGATGCAGCCTCTGGTGGTGTCGAGCAGGGCCTCCTGCTCTTGCATCCATTCCAGTCCCAGGATCATCTGGTGCTGGAGTTCTTTCAAAACAATGCATTTGATCTTAAATGGTCCCCCTTCTAAGGTTATGGTCTCCTCTGTTGTCCCCGCTGATTTGACCTCGTGGTTGTGGCAGGCGAGTGCGACGGAGGTTTTCGGGCTACTTGGTATTTCCTGCACCAGGCTCTGACTGACGAAATTCTTCGTGGCACCGGTGTCCAGCAGGACGGTGATGCTTTTGCCATGCAGGACTGCCTGGATTTGCGGGAGAAGGTGGCGGCCCGGACCTTTTCCGGTGATAGGGTTGAGTTCTGTGGTGGGGCGGAGCGCTTGTTGTCCGGTCGGTGATATGTTTGGGACATCGTTTATTGGTGTCCGCCCCCATTGGCGCTTCCTTGTTGCTGACGCCTGGAAGTTGGTTGCTGCCTGGCCTGTGTCTGGGGTGGTGTTGGTCTGGCGTGGATCTGTGGTGGACGGGAGTATGACCTAGCTGCTTCCCGGATGTCCCTTTCTAAGGCAACTGCCGCTCTATGGAGATCTTCCATCGTTCTTGGTGGTTGGGCTCTTAGGCTTCTTCTGATCTCTGGGTTGAGTTGCTCGATCAGAAGGTGGACTAGCTGTTGCTCCGTCATGTGTGGAGCTACTCTTGAGGCTAGTGTTGTTTTCTCTTCTATGAAGATTGATGGATCTTCGTCCTCTTGCTGGTACTTGCCGTAGAACTTGGACGTCAGCTTGGCCAGGTCTGATGGATGATTAAATTTATCTAGGAACCGGTTGGTGAATGCATACCACTCCATTCTGGTTCTCGGGTACTGGTTTAACCATTTGCTGGCCATCCCTCGGAGGCATTGTTTGGTGGCATTGACCCATTCCTCTTGGGGTACTTGTTGGGCCTGTAGATGTCTCTGCATGGCTTGAAGAAATTGCGTGGGGTCCTCTTCTTCCCTACCGCTGAACGTCGGTGGCTCTGGCTTCCATCCTTGGTTGGTCAGTTTCTGCTAGGCCTGGAGTATTGCTTCAGCCTTGGACCGCGGCTGAGGGACTGGGAAGCGGCTGGTGGTATGTGGTAGCCTGGGTTGTCCGTAGGCTTCCTTGCTGTTGGGTCTGGTAGTGGGTGCCTGCTGGTGTTGATGTTGTGGTTGGTCTGTTGGTCCTCTCTGCCCTGAGGATCTCCGATATCGGCTTGGCTTCCCTTGGTCCCGGTTGGGGTTGGTAGGTGCCTCTTCTATGGATTTGGACCTGGTGGACCTCTCCTTCTGGGGTTCGGACCTGGTGGACCTCTGCTCCTGGGGTTCGGACCTGGTGGACCTCTGCTCCTGGGGTTCGGACCTGGTGGACCTCTGCTCCTGGGGTTCGGACCTGGTGGACTCTTCCTTCTGGGAATTGGACCTGGTGGAACCCTCCTCCTGGGAATGGGATCTGGTAAACCCCTCCTACTGGGGTTCGGGCCTGGTGGACCTCTCCTCCTGGTGTTCGGACCTGGTGGACCCTTCCTCCTGGGAATGGGACCTGGTGGACCCCTTCTACTGGGGTTCGGACCTGGTGGACTTCTCCTCCTGGTGTTTGGACCTGGTGGACCCTTCCTCCAGCTAGCTCAGCGGCGTGGTAGTGTTCGCCTCCTCCTTCAGGGGTCGGTGTGTATCCCACTTGTTGGGCGCCATGTCGTCGGGTGGGCGTTGTCTGATTGCCAAAGCCTTGAAAAGGGCTCAGGCTGTCATGACTATTCACGTCCGACATTTTCATAAATAAATATTATATTTTTATATGTATATTATATAAAAAATTCCGTATCTCACTATAAATCCCTTAGGACTCTCGTAATCCACTATCTCGCAGAGGAACTGGGAGCAAGTAAATGAAATGCCAATTCAAGATAATTCAACTTGCCCAGTTCGATCTATATCTCAACAGCGTAGCGGTACCAGAGCGTCTAAGCGAGCCGTTGCGTCTTCTTTAGAGGTCGAAGATGAACTGCCGATCCGTTGCTCCCCGCCGCCTATTTATTCACATCCGCGCGTGGTTCGGTGCGCAGGCATGTGTTTTGATTGGCAGGGGCGGAGCCTATGAGTTCGACGCGCTTTGCTCTGGGGTCAGAGGGGTAACAAGTAAACTTCTAGTCGGACGGAAGACTGAACGATAACATTTTCCCCTAAAAAAGACCCGCGACCCACTTCCATGCATTCATGAAACCGTCTTTGAGTGATACAGTATTAAAATTTTTGTTGCCATTGGATTAGTGAATTATTTATCTTTTTCTTTAAATCTTGAAGTGTTTTCAAGGAAATCAATTGACCATCTCAATTGATTTCACGTTACCATCTCCGCCGATAACGGGGACTACCCCTTTTATCACTGAATACTCGCGTAGGCTAAGGGAAAAGATCCAAAAGCTTAATGCGTTACAACCTGAAATCTTTTTAAGTGATAATTTAAATATTAACAATATAGTGAGTGTAAAGAAACTGTTAGTGACAGTGAAAACTTCTCCCAGAGCTACTAGAACTAAAGGTACGTCCAAAATTAGTAAAAGACATAAAAATTCCACTCACTATAAACAAAAAAAACCATAACATCAAAAAAAAACTGATAGTGAATTAAATCAACCACGTGTAGAAGACGATCCACGTCTCCCTACAACTATTGTAGGGACTTCCGACATAAGATTTAGTGACGAACTAACTAGAATAAAAATCAAAAAGGCTGAACTAAAAGCCAAAAACTTGAATTTACACCAAATAGCTTATATCAATGAAGATCTCGATTCCTCTGATGACTTAAACCTCGTTACACATAAACCAAGCACTACTGACTTAGTTGATTTTACAAATATTTCAAATGAAATTATTGGCGCTATCGATATAAATTTAATTATCAAGTGTATAGAAAATCCATTAAACAGCCACAGCGATCCTAATTCTACAGAAATATTAACAAATTCCAAAAAAAAGTGTATCGAAGACGAAGAAAAGAGTCTAGAAAAATCCATAAACAAGTGTCTAGAATCCGGAGAAGAAAAGTGTATAGAACAATTTCAAAAAAAGTGTATAGGATTGGAGATTAACAAGTGTATAGAAAACCAAAAGTTAACCGAAAATACACACCAATCACTTAGCCCGGCACTATCTATCCCGCTCTATAGGGGTAATAATAATACATCTACTCCTGACGATTCGAACATCAATATCGATAAGCAAAACGAAGAGAATATGGAGGTAGGATCTATAGGCTCTCATAATAGTAAAAATTCGTCGGAGGAAGATGAAGAAACGACGAACCCTCCTCCACTTGTCGAAGTACAACTACATAAACCATCCACCCCCTCATGGGCAAAAGAAGTGGAAGACAGAGAAAACGAAATTGTTAGCGCAAACTCAAATGACAAATTTGTTTCTCAATACGAGAAATTAACGGGCAAATATAATAAAATCACTGCCAGACCACTTAAAATGGTAGATAACAAAAAACCTGCCACCCCAGAAGATTTAAACGCCATCACTATTTTACCTTCAACGCAACAAACAGATAAAATGGATACTGGACTTTCGGACTTTGAGAAACCAAAAAAAGTCGCTAAGTTTAACCGGATAATTCAGCAAATTCCAAGAAGGCTAGTGATAACTATGGCCAACAGATATGATTCTTTATCGGAAGATGAAGATACTGTCAAAAACCCTCAAAAGAAGAGAAAGAAAAAGACATTTCGTAAATTCAACTCATTCGAGTCCAGTACTGATGATGAGCAAATCGCCGGACACGCCAAGCGTCCAAAGGAAAACATAACTAAAACTAATAAAACTATTAAAAAACCAACTTCTTATCCTCCTATTGTTATCGAAGGAAATGTCTCGGCTCATAGAGATATGATTAATAAGTTAAAGGTTGATGTTCAAAAACAATTCGAGATCAAGTATACGAATAAGTCCACTATTGTTTTTACAAAGGATTCGGATGATTTCGAAAAATTGAAAAACACATTAAGACAAGAAAAGGTGCAATTTCACACCTACACTAAGAAGGAGGATAAATCTCATGCTTTCGTTTTGCGTGGCCTCGCAGAAGGCCTACAAATCTCCGACATTAAGGATGAATTGGAAACAACTTACAAAATTACTCCCAAAGATGTTTACAGGATGAGCACTAAAGGCCGCCCCCTGTACCTCGTGGTTACGGACTCAAAAATTACATTGGACTTTTTAAATAAAAATGTGAGAATTATCGAACACACGAGAGTACAGTGGGAATATCGCCGACAAAATAAACCGATCATCCAATGTCATATTTGTCAACTGTGGGGCCACGCCACGTCTAACTGCGGAAGATCACCACGATGCCTCAAGTGTGCCGGAAGTCATCTAACACCAGAATGTCCCAAGCTGAGAACAACACCTGCCCGATGTGCCAACTGCGAAGGTGACCACCCCGCTAATGCCGAAGTGTGTCCGGAGTACGTGAAAAGACGAACCTGGCTCGAAGAGAAGCGTGCAATTCTACAAAAAGCAAAAACTCCTGCAAACAGATTTATCCCTGCTCCAATTCCCACTAATAATCCATGGCATCAACCTAGAAACAATCAAGCAGATTTTCCCAGCCTTCCTTCAAAACCTACCCCCAGGACTATCCCTCAAACTATCCCTAATAGTCAAGTGAATATTGCACCCTCGGTGAGCACAAACAAAAATGCTAAT
The DNA here is from genome assembly GCA_963921935.1 of Galeruca laticollis. Lineage (NCBI taxonomy): Eukaryota > Metazoa > Arthropoda > Insecta > Coleoptera > Chrysomelidae > Galeruca > Galeruca laticollis. The sequence continues at coordinate 183,201,710 of OY998176.1, forward strand.
GTGCCGATCAACTTGAACAATTTCTCCGAATTGAACAACAAATTCAAAGAACTCCAGCAGCTAATCAACCTTGACGAACTGACTAGAGCGGTAACCGACCTGACAGAAATGATGAAAGCAGCCAAATCAAAGTTAGAGAAATTCACCATCTACAATAACTTCGTTGCCGGTATAGACAGCTATGACTTCTAGGCAGGTAGGTGGTAAAACAGGCTCTCAAAATCGTTTAAATTTCAAAATCATTTTTTGTAATATACAAGGAGTTAGTTCTAAACTCCATTTAATCCGACACTTTCTCGACATTCAAAAACCAGATATTTTAATTTTAATTGAGACGCTTCTAAAACCAAATAAATCATTTAATCTTAAAATCCCGGAATATCGTCTTTTAAGACAAGACCGCACTTTCGATGCCAAAGGTGGTGGTATCGTTTTATTAATCAAAAAAGGCATACATTTCAAGTCATTGCAGCATAATAATTCATCTATTGAGCATATCTCGATACTTGTGGAAAATAAAATCAAAATTGTAGGTGCTTATAACTCTCCTCAAAATATTTTAAAAGATTCAGATTTCAATAATATTTTGAAAACTCATAATAAGGTTTTACTTGTTGGTGACTTAAACTGCAAGCATCCCCTATGGGATAAGCATAATAGTAGATCAAATACAAACGGAAATACTCTCCTAAGATTCTGCGATAACTCGGATTGTAATATTTTTGCAACAGAAGACCCATTCCACTTTCCTTATTCAAACCACTCCCCTAGTACCATTGACATCGCCATCGGGAGAAATATCAAAAATATTTCAAAAATCAAAACTCTCACCGATTTAAACTCAGATCATGATCCCGTCCTCATTATCCTAGAACTTCCCCATCAACTCCACTACCCTCTCAAGTTAATTCACGATTATAAATCCACCAACTGGACATTATTTAGAAAATACTTAAACGAAAACATTCATATCGCTGACAATATTGAAAATCCTGAACATTTAACACAAACGATAAGTTCCCTTCAAGAGGTTATTATAGCTGCAAGAAACAGGTCATCTCCGCAAAAATCCTTTGATCCTTATCCAACTTCGCTACCAGAGTATATTGTTAAAATGATTAACGATAAAAATAAATTAAGGAAAAGATGGCAACGTACAAGAAAAGAAGAGGATAAAATCATATTGATACAATACCAAAATGACATCAATGTGTTAATCAAAGACTTTAAAAACAACAAATGGGCGGAATATCTCCATACGCTTAGGCCCGAAGACAATTCCCTATGGAAAATCTCCCGTTATTTCAGAAAGAGACGCAGAGAAATTAACAACATTGAAATTAATGGAAATCCATATACCGACACCAAAGAAATCGCAGAAATCTTCGGAGAGTATTTTCAAGAAAATTTCATAAATAATTGTTTAAATACATCAACCCACAATAGTATTTCAATCAAAGTTCAACAATATCTTTCGAATATTCATAACATCAATAGTAAAAATCTAGTCACTTTCTCAGAGATTGTTAATACAATTATGCAATTAAAAAATAAAACCGCTCCGGGTCATGACGGTATCCCTAATATTTTAATCAAAAATTTGCCAAAAAAGGCCTTAGTGCAAATGGTATATATTTCTAACTTTATAATCAAATCGGGCCATTACCCTGATATGCTCAAAGTTGCCAACATCATCCCAATTTTAAAAGCAAACAAACAACCTCGTTATGTAGACAGCTACAGACCTATTTCTTTATTGAACAAAATAGCAAAGGTGATAGACAAAATCATATTAAAACGATAACAAAATTTTGTAGATACTAATAATATTATTCCTGAGGAGCAATATGGCTTCCGAAGTGGTCATAGCACAATTGCTCAAACTATTCGGGTGATTAATCACATTAGAGAGGGTTTTCATAATCAAAAGAAGGCCGTCATGGTCGCGATTGATATTAAGAAAGCCTTTGATACTGTATGGCATGATGGTTTATTACTCAAATTAATTAATTTGAACACTCCCGATTATTTAATTAAAATTTTATATTCTTATTTAATAAATAGAAAATTTCATACTAAAATAAATTATAGTACTGCAGGGCCCTACCTTACACAGGCCGGAGTCCCTCAAGGTTCAGTTCTTTCACCTTTGCTGTATTCAATATTTATCCATGACATCCCTACTTCTCCCAATATTCTAACAGCCATGTACGCTGATGACACTTGTTTTGTGGCATTGGCAAAGAATCCGGATCACGCACTCCTAAAAGTACAAACACATATCAACTCGAAAATCATTCCCTATTTCACTAATCAAAAATTATCCCTAAATGCCTCCAAAACAGAGTATTCATTACTCAGGAGGCGCATCCTTAAAAACAGTAATTTACAATCTCAGCTTTGCATAAACGGACATCATATTTCCCCTAGCACAACTTTAAACTATTTAGGATACACGATTCAAGGTAATACAAATGCAAATGCGCACATTAGTAATCAAGTTCGTAAAGCCAAGATTGTAATGAGTCAGTTATACCCCCTCATATGCAAACAGAGTAAACTATCTACAGAAAACAAATTAACACTTTACAAACAAATCATTGGCCCCATCCTTACATATTCATCTCCGGTTTATTACACAGGTACAAAACAAAACTTTTATTCTTTGCAAATGATACAAAATAAGTGTCTTAGAATGGCGATTAAAAATAATATACCTTATCCTCACCTCCCCAAAACCTCATGGCTTCATGACAAAGCTGAGCTACCCACTATCAAAGACTTCGTTTCTTTAGTTTCAAAAAATTTTTACGATAAATGTCTGCCAAACAAACTTCGAAATGCTCTCAAAGCCGCTAATCGCGCAGAAGTATCCCGCGATAGCGGGGGTAGGCTTCTGCATGGTATGTTGACTATATAACCTGGTTGTTTACTCCAGAAAACTATCAAAGTAAGAATTAATCCAGGACAGCCCTATACACTGTTCTGAATTACTCTTAGCTAAAACTAATTTCAATCATAACTACGTCTGTCACGCTGCTTCCACAAACTAAAAACCCCCTACAATTATTGAGACCCTGTTTTTCAGCTGCTTTTCAGGGAGTACCCAGCCGAAAGTTTTTAGGAGCGAGAATTATATACCGGGGACAAAGTTATTTGAACAAGCATAAGATATGGAGAATGTGATGTTTCACAAGGAGCCGTATGTACCATCACTGCAAGCAACGATTTCAAGAATCGCCAGACCATCGGCATTCAATTGTTTCAATTGTATATTCTTGTAATTGTTGTATTTTGGGAATGTTAAACGATTGCTAATAAAGATATTTTAAACCTAAGAAACATGACAAAGCCGATACGCCTACTATCAAAGACTTTATAACAAAAATTTCATCGAATTTTTATAATTACTGTCTGCCAGATGATCTTCGAAAGAATCTCATAGACGCAAATCGCGCAGAAGGCATCCGAGATAGTGGGTGTAGACTTCTGCATGGAACACTAATTACATAACAAGGTTGATTAACTCCAAGCCTATTTCACACATAAGTGTAAATCAATCCAAGTAAATAATTATTATTATGCAAAATCAACGTCAGTCATGTTGCCTTCTCGAAAACTAAACCCCTTATCGTTTTGAGACCCTGTTTTTTAGCTACTTTTCAGGGAATACACAGCCGAAATATGCTAGGAGCCATAATTATATTGCGGGACAAAGCTATTGTAGAAAATGATTACCTATGGATAGTGCTACGGCAAGGAGCCATAGATCACAGAAGACACGACACACAGAAATGATGGAAAAAGACCAGAACATCGGCAGACATTTGACATGTAATTTCCACCCTTTCTGTATAAAGGAAGCAAAATTGTAAAAATAAAGCACCTTTTTAATAATAATACCCGCGATTGAGGACACTTCCATGCAAACATTCAAGTGCTACGGTTGAATATTTTATATTGGAAAATAGTTATCTTTATCTTTAAATTATAAATCGTTAAATTAGAAAGAGTTTGTTCTAGAGAATCTATAGAGTTATACTCATAGACTTCTCACCGCTACCCTCACCCCCAATCACGGGTACCCCGTACCCTACCGAATACACTCGCCGACTGCGTGAAAAAATTCATAAACTAAATAGTGCCAAACCAAACTTTTTCGAAAGTGAAAATTTAAAAAGTGATAAAACTGTGTCTGTTAAAAACCACCCTAAACATTTAATTAAAGTGAAACCCTCCCCACGAAAATCAATTAAAAAAGGTACGTTCAAACTAAAAGCTATAAAAAGACACAAACTACTTAACACACAAAAAAACAATAATACACATACTGACAAAAAACTTTGTGAATGGAAAAGTTTTGATAAACCGATTCCACAAGACAAAAACGACACTCTTTTTCTCACCGAATCTCCTAACACTCAAATCACTAAATACTCTGATGAGATTCAAAGGATTAAATCCAAAACTCAAGATTTAAAGTCGAGAAATTTAAATTATCATCAAATAGTATTTTTTGACGATAAAGACTCTGAAAACATAATTAAACCAAATACTAACAGCATTAACATACCAAAAACTTGCCTAGCCACAATTGATATAAATATTCTTAATAAATGCATTGAACTTGCACAGCCGAAAGAAAAGTGTATAGGACAAACAGACACTAAAAAGTGTCTAGGAAGTTCAGATTTAGAAACGTGTATAGAAAACTTTGAAAATAAAAAGTGTATAGGAGACTCAAATCAATCCGATACGCATCTAGAAATCACCCAATAGAAAAGTGTCTAGAAAACACACCAATAGAAAAGTGTCTAGGAAACCAACAAGAAAAAAAGTGTATAGAAATAACCAAAAATAAAAAGTGTATAGAAAACACCGAAAACGAAAATCCTACAGTAAAGGATACTATTGATAGTAATTTATTATATCAATCATTTGAACGATCAATTCCTACTTATAGAGGCAAAATTTCTGAGAGAACTCCTACCCCTGATAAAACTTCTTTATTTAATAAAAATCAAAATACGAAAATGGGAGAGGATACTATCGGAAACATCTCCAGTGCTTCTGATGACGAGGAAAACACAATAGAAGAAAACCAATCAATAATTACGACAACACATGCAATGGTACACCACGCAAATCAATCGTGGGCTGATCAGGTGGAAAATGAATTATTAGTTGAACCAAATAAGGACAATTTCGTATCGCAATATGAAAAAATTGCAAAGAAGACAATAGTGCCCAGAATAATGGACATGACGAAAAACAAACAACAGACTGAAGATATAAACGCTATACACCAAATACCCGACGAAAATATGGAAGTGTCAAGTCACGAAGATGACTTCATCAAGCCAAAAAAAGTCGTTAAATTTAATACCCTACTAAAACATAAGAAAAAACAAACAACAACAACCACAAAAAACAGATACGATACATTATCTGAAGAATCCGATGTGGAGGATACAACTAAACAACAACAAAAAAAACTAAATTCCGAAAATACGTAGCATCGGATGAAAGTTCAGATGAAGCTATCAGAATACACTCCACCAAACGACCAAAGCAAAAAGAAGACGCCAGCAAGCCAGTTAAAAAAACCATATCGTCCTGTCCGCCTATAGTCATAGACGGGAATGTATCAGCGCATAAAGAAATGATGGGCAAACTTAAAGAATGTGTTTCAAAAGAATTTGAGATAAAATATACTACAAATTCCACAATAATATTTACAAAAGAGACGACTAACTTTGATAACCTAAAACACATTCTTAGAAGTGAAAAAGTACCATTTCATACATATACCCGGAAAGATGAGAAGACGCATGCATTTGTACTGAGAGGATTAGCAGAAGGCCTCCAAATTGATGACATCAAAGAAGAACTGACAAACACGTACAAAATCACTATTAAGGACATATACAGGATGACCACCAAAGCTAGGCCTTTGTATCTTGTGATCACAGAACCTAAAATCACTCTAGATTTTTTAAACAAAAACGTTAGGGTGTTGGAACACACTAGAATACAATGGGAGTATCGGCGACAATCAAAGCCGATAATCCAATGCCACATTTGCCAGCTTTGGGGTCATGCCACCTCTAATTGTGGCAGGGCACCCAGGTGTCTAAAATGTGCAGCTTCGCATTTAACCCCCGAATGCCCTAAGGATAGGTCCATACCAGCCAAATGCGTGAATTGTAAAGGTGATCATCCCGCTAACGCTATGATATGCCCGGAATATATCAAAAGACGAGATTGGCTCGAAGCGAAAAGGTCAAAAATACCTAATAATGCAACTCCGAAATTTATCCCCGCTCCTCTCCCAAAGACAAACCCTTGGAACAATAAAAATGCCCCTTCTTAACAAGAATTTCCTAGTCTTCCCACTAAACAAACAACCCCAGCACAACAACAAAACATCCCCAAAACCAGAGCTAATCATGAAACAAATGCAAATCGAACATCCGCTACTCCCACTGCAGACATAAACAAATTCACACAATTAAACTCGATGTTTCAAGAGCTACATAGTATGGTAAATCTCGATGAATTAACTAGAGCAGTTGCTGATCTATTACATGAGATGAGAGCTGCCACCAACAAGTTAGAGAAGTTCACTATATACAATAACTTTGTCGCCGGGATTGATAAATATGATATCTAGGCAGGTAGGTGGTAAAACAGGAATTCACAAACGAAATCATCTTAAAATAATCTTTTGTAATGTAACTGTATAACTGTATAACTGTATAACTGTATAACTGTATAACTGTATAACTGTATAACTGTATAACTGTATAACTGTATAACTGTATAACTGTATAACTATATAACTGTATAACTGTATAACTGTATAACTGTATAACTGTATAACTGTATAACTGTATAACTGTAGAACTGTAGAACTGTATAACTGTATAAATGTATAACTGTATAACTGTATTACTGTATTACTGTATAACTGTATAACTGTATAACTGTATAACTGTATAACTGTATAACTGTATAACTGTATAACTGTATAACTGTATAACTGTATAACTGTATAACTGTATAACTGTATAACTGTATAACTGTATAACTGTATAACTGTATAACTGTATAACTGTATAACTGTATAACTGTATAACTGTATAACTGTATAACTGTATAACTGTATAACTGTATAACTGTATAACTGTATAACTGTATAACTGTATAACTGTATAACTGTATAACTGTATAACTGTATAACTGTATAACTGTATAACTGTATAACTGTATAACTGTATAACTGTATAACTGTATAACTGTATAACTGTATAACTGTATAACTGTATAACTGTATAACTGTATAACTGTATAACTGTATAACTGTATAACTGTATAACTGTATAACTGTATAAGTGTATAACTGTATAACTGTATAACTGTATAACTGTATAACTGTATAACTGTATAACTGTATAACTGTATAACTGTATAACTGTATAACTGTATAACTGTATAACTGTATAACTGTATAACTGTATAACTGTATAACTGTATAACTGTATAACTGTATAACTGTATAACTGTATAACTGTATAACTGTATAACTGTATAACTGTATAACTGTATAACTGTATAACTGTATAACTGTATAACTGTATAACTGTATAACTGTATAACTGTATAACTGTATAACTGTATAACTGTATAACTGTATAACTGTATAACTGTATAACTGTATAACTGTATAACTGTATAACTGTATAACTGTATAACTGTATAACTGTATAACTGTATAACTGTATAACTGTATAACTGTATAACTGTATAACTGTATAACTGTATAACTGTATAACTGTATAACTGTATAACTGTATAACTGTATAACTGTATAACTGTATAACTGTATAACTGTATAACTGTATAACTGTATAACTGTATAACTGTATAACTGTATAACTGTATAACTGTATAACTGTATAACTGTATAACTGTATAACTGTATAACTGTATAACTGTATAACTGTATAACTGTATAACTGTATAACTGTATAACTGTATAACTGTATAACTGTATAACTGTATAACTGTATAACTGTATAACTGTATAACTGTATAACTGTATAACTACTAATACTATAACAACAAAGTAGCAACATGTTTTACTAGATTCACAAAGAGACTCATAATAAGGATGAAAATTTTTTTCGTAAGCACTTTAAACAAAGAACTGTAATCGAATGAGCATTATCAGGATATGAGGGGTAACAAGTAAACTTCTAGTCGGACGGAAGACTGAACGATAACATTTTTCCCTAAAAAAGACCCGCATTCCTATGCTAATGACTTCCATGCTAGACTTCCAAGTGCGTTGTTGGATTTTTATATTGGAAAATAAAGTTAAAAATTTATCTTTTATTATTTTAAAAATTTTCTATAAATCGAAAGAGTTTGTTCGCAAGGAGTCAATAGAGTGATTCTCATTGATTTCCTTCTACCCACTTCACCCCCAATTGCGGAAATTCCGTTCCAAACGGAATATACTCGCCGGTTACGCGAAAAAATTCAAAAGTTACAAAATTTGAAACCAGAACTTTTCGACAGTGATAAACTAAATTGTAACAATACTGTGTGTGTTAAAAAGCCGGCTGTGACTGTGAAAACTTCCCCTAGATCAAAATTAAAAGGTACGTCCAATAAAAAACTAGTCACAAAAAACAAAATAAAAAGATTAAAAAAAATTAATAAAAAATCAATCAGTGAAAAAGGTGATAGGGCCATTAAACTCGACACTACTCATGAGCAATTGAGCCCCATTCCCTTAAACACAAACTCACACATTATTGAAAAATTTTCAAACGAAAGAGCGAGAATCAAAAGCAAAACGCTAGAATTACAATACAAAAATAAAGATTATTTAAAAATAGCTTATATTGATAACGAATCACTGATTGATGATTCTGACAGAAACACTCATAGTTCACAAAATATTGATAATATTCAAATTCCTATACATACATTTGAAACATTAGACGTTAGTACACTTTCAAAAAGTATTGAGACAATTAAACAACAAAACGCAGCAAAAAAGTGTCTAGAAGAAAATAAAAAGTGTATAGAACACAAAAAAAAGTGTATAGGAAACATCAAAAAGTGTATGGAAAACACTACAAACTGTATAGAACACAAAAATTTTTCAAGCCCGGAAAGTAATACTTCAAATCATACCGAATCCACGAATTTTAACACTAACTACGACAATTTAGACAACGAATTAACTAATTCACAAGCAAAAAACTTCGAATCTTCAATTCCGATTTGGCGTGGTAATAACACTTATCCCACGTCTACACCAGACAATTTGAACATAAATAAACATAATAACCAAGAAAAAATGGAAGAAGACACAATTGGGCCAAACTCGAACGACAACTCGTCAGATGACTCAGAAACTAAACAGCGTAATTCCGAAAAAAACACGGAAATTATTACCAGTGTACAAATCCACGCTGATGCAAATATCTCATGGGCGAATGAGGTGGAAAATAATGAATCAAATAATATTCAACAAACTGATAATTTTGTTTCTCAATATTCAAGATTATCAAAAAATGCCCCTCTCATTATTGCCAGACAACTAAACATGGTATCTTCTGACAAAAAGAAGCAAGCAACTGAAGACCTAAACGCGATACAAATAATTCCTCAACCGAATCAAATGGAAACAGAAGATATAACGCCACCCGGATTCGTCAAACCAAGAAAAACTACATCCTTTAGTAATATTCTAAATAGAACAAAAAAACAACACCAAACAGATACACAAAATAGGTACGAATCGTTAACCGATGTTTCTGAGGAGGAAACAATTAATCCACATAACGTACAAAAAAAACGCAAAAAAATCCGTTTCCGCAAACTAAAAGCCACCGACCTGAGTTCAGACGAGGAAACAACAGACAAGCCTACTCTTAAAAAATCGAAGAACACAACAACAAAAAAAGATAATGCCACCTGCCCGCCGATAGTAATAGAAGGGAATGTATCAGCACATAGGGATATGGTTTCCAAACTAAAAACAGAAATTCATAAAAATTTCGAAATTAAATATACTAACAATTCGTCCATCGTATTCACCAAAGACGTCGCAGATTTTGAAAAATTGAAAACTGAACTACGTAGAGAAAAGGTACCCTTCCATACGTATTCCAGAAGAGAGGATAAGACTCACGCATTTGTATTAAGAGGCCTTACCGAGGGGTTACAATTAACAGACATAAAAGAAGATCTACTAAATAACCACAAAATCGTCACCAAAGACATATATCGAATGACAACCAAGGGTAGGCCTCTATACCTGGTAGTCACCGACTCTAAAATAACACTAGACTTCCTTAACAAGAATGTCAAAGTTATAGAATATACTAGAGTACAATGGGAGCACAGAAGACAAACCAAACCAATTATTCAGTGCCACATTTGCCAACTGTGGGGCCATGCGACGGCAAATTGTGGTCGTGCTCCCAGGTGCCTTAAATGCGCGGGATCCCACCTTACCCCCGAATGCACTAAGGAGCGCACAACACCGGCAAGATGTGCAAACTGCAAGGGTGACCACCCTGCAAACGCCGAGATCTGCCCCGAGTTTGTCAAACGAAAAATCTGGTTAGAAGAGAGAAGAAACACAACCCAAAAAAAACAAACCCACCCCTCCAAAATTCATCCCTGCTCCTGCACCAACATCAAATCCATGGACGAAACATTCAAACAATAATACAGAATTTCCCAGTTTACCCTCCAAAAACTCCCTCCCCACAGCTTCGCAATCATCCCATTCTCACCCCCAAGAAAAGGAAACAACAAATCAGCCACCACCTTCAATCAGCGACATGAACCAATTCGCCGAAGTAAACAACATGTTTAAAGAACTTAGATCACTCGTCAACCTAGATGAACTCACTAGAGCGCTACAAGACCTGCTGCGAGAGATGAGAAAAGCCTCCAATAAAATAGAAAAATTCACTATATACAATAACTTTGTAACTAACATTGACAGCTATGACATCTAGGCAGGTAGGTGGAAAAACAGGAATTCAAAAAAGATTCATCCTCAAAATCATTTTCTGTAATGCACAAGGAGTTCTAAACAAACTCCACCTTATCAGACACTTTCTCGACATTCACAAACCCGATATCTTCTTCTTAATCGAGACGTTCCTTAAACCAAACAAATCATTTAATCTCAGAAACCCAGAATATCGTCTATTTAGACAAGACCGCCCCGGTGATGCCAAAGGTGGCGGTATCGCACTATTAATCAAGAAAGGCATCAATTTCAAAATGTTGCAACAAAATAAGTCATCAATTGAGCATATCTCAATACTTTTTGACAATAAAGTCAAAATAGTAGGAGCATATAATCCCCCCACCATAAAATTAAAACACGAAGATTTTTACAACATAATAAAAACACACAACAAGGTGCTGATAGTAGGCGATCTCAACTGTAAACATCCACAGTGGGATCCCTACTTGACGCACCCCAACACAAATGGAACTACTCTCTCGAGCTTCTGTGATGATTTTGATTGTAATGTTTTTCATACTGACACGCCCACCTTTTTTCCTTTTGCAAACCACTCACCTAGTACGTTGGACATTGCGATAGGGAAAAATATTAATAATGTAACAAAAATTAAGACTTTAACAGATTTTAACTCAGACCATGACCCGGTAGTATTACATTTAAAATTAACTCATTGCACTCAAATTTCAGAAAATAAAACTTATGACTACAACACTACTAACTGGACACAATTTAGAAAATATATAAATAATCATCTCGAAATCAAATCAAATATAGAAAATACAGAACAACTAAATAAAATAATTAATAACATTCAAAACATAATTATTGAGGCTAGAAATCAAACTACCACAATAATAAAAAAATCAAAAAAACAAAACACCCTTCCAGATTACATTACGCAAATAATATATGAAAAAAACAAGGTGAGGAAAGTATGGCAACGTACCAGGAACGTAGAAGATCATAACATATTAAAAAAATATCAAAAACTAATTAATGAAACAATCAAAATATATAAAAATGAGGAATGGGAAAAATTCTTAATTAATTTAAAGCCAGAAGACAACTCATTGTGGAAGATATCCCGCCGTCTTAGAAATCAAAACAAAACCGTCACTAAGATCGTTGACGGTGGCCAATCAATAACTGATATGAAAATCATCGCAGAAAAGTTCGGGGAGTATTTTCAAACAAACTTTATTAACAACTTAAATCAAACACAGCAGGATCATAATATAACGCAAATAGTTCAACAACACATAAGCCAACTAAACACAGTAAATACACATAATTTAGCAACATGTACAGAAACTTACAAAACAATACAACAATTAAAAAACAAAAAAGCTCCAGGTTTAGATGGCATACAAAACATTTTGCTGAAAAATTTACCCAAAAAAGCCATCGTCCAACTTACTTATGTTATAAATTACATAATTAAGATTGGTCAATACCCAGATATGCTCAAAATATCCAATATCATACCCATTATTAAAACAAATAAAGAACCGAGTTATGTGGATAGTTATAGGCCAATATCCCTCCTGAATAACATAGCAAAGGTGATAGATAAAATCATTTTAAAAAGACTTCAATCGTTTATTGATAAAAATAATATTATTCCCCTCGAGCAGTACGGATTTAGAAGTGGTCATAGTACAATCTCACAAATAATACGAGTAATTAACTATATCAGAGAAGGCTTCCAGAGAAAAGAAAAAGCGATTATGACAATGATAGATATACAAAAGGCTTTCGACTCCGTATGGCTCGAGGGAATAATATATAAACTAATTAACATACAAATACCAAATTATTTAATTAAAATAATTAACTCTTACTTAAATAATAGGAAATTTTTCATCAAAATTGATGACCACACCGCGGGTCCATACTCCATACAAGCAGGAGTCCCTCAAGGGTCGGTATTATCACCTTTGCTATACTCCATTTTCATCCACGATCTCCCAACTACACCCCAAATATTAACCGCAATGTATGCTGACGACACGTGTTTTGTATCAACTGCAAAGAACCCCGAACATGCACTTGACACTATAGAAACACACATCAATACAGAAATCATCCCTTATTTCAAAAAACACAAACTAGCTATAAATGCCTCCAAAACAGAGTATTTATTACTCAGGAGAATAGCTAGAGGGGCCTCCCCATTGCAATCCCAGCTTTGTATAGAGGGACAACGTATTCCCCCTAGTACTAATATCAAATATTTGGGATATACGATGCAAGGAAATACAAACGCTAATGCACATATTTTACATCAAATACAAAAGGCTAAGGTTGCAATGGGTAGACTCTACCCACTCATTTGCAGCCACAGTAAACTCTCAACACAAAACAAAATACTCATATACAAACAAATCATATGCCCAATACTCACCTATGCAGCCCCAATATATTACACTGGTACAAAACACAATTTTCACTCTTTGCAGGTGATACAGAACAAGTGTCTCAGAATGGCAATTAGGCACAATACAATTTATCCAAAACTCCCAAAAACCACCTGGTTACACGAAAAAGCAAACATACCGACTATCAAAGACTTCATCAACAAGATCTCGGTAAACTTTTATAAATACTGTCTGCCACAAGATCTTCGCAAAAATCTCAGAGACGCAAATCGCGCAGAAGGCATCCGAGATAGCGGTTGTAGGCTTCTGCACAGATCACTAATTACATAACTTGGTTGTTTTAAATAAAACTCTGAACCCATTTTTCCATCATAGGGGGTAATATTGGCACAAATAAAAGATTGTGCCTTATTAACCCCTATACTAAATAAACTATACTCAAAACAAACAATAAACTCAAAACAACGTCAGTCATGTTGCTTTCCCTAAATCTAATTTCCCCGAATCAATTTTGAAACCCTGTTTTTTAGCTACTTTTCAGGGGTACCTCAGCCGAAAGATGCTAGGAGTCACAAACATGTTAGGGACAAGGTTATTATAAACAGCGAAAACAAATGGATAATGCTCATGGAGCAAGGAACCATAAAACACTAGATGACAAACGCATATGTACTAGAAATCGCCAGACCATCGGCACCATACTTTGTATCATTTTTAGTATTTTGTAATAAGGGAACAAAAAACAATTAATAAAGAACATTTTTAATCTAATCTAATCCTATGCTAATTTTCAACCCTACTGGTTTGATAATTATTTGCGTTCTTGAATAAAGTGCTATATTTAAAGTTTATAAAAGTCTATAAATAATACTGTATTTAGTATCAAGGTTCAATAGGGTCAGTGCCCATTGATCAATTCATCTTGCCGTCACCCCCAACAACGGGGTCCACACCATTCACCACCGAATATACTCGGAGGTTGAGAGAAAAAATCAAAAAGTTGCAGGCAATAAAGCCTGAAATTTTTACCAGTGAAAACTTAAACAGTGATAATAACGTGTATGTTAATAAACCAGTGAAAACAGTGAAATCTTCCCCAAAGCAGAGACATAAAGGTACGCTTAAAATTAATAAATCATTAAAAAAAAACAACAACACGTAAAAAATAAGATAAAAAGATTATCCAAAGATAAAAACAATAAAAAAACTATTATAAAAAGTAAAAGCGAATCTGTTGATTCAATAGATTCAGATGAAACATTATTTACATCTGAAACATTAAATTCAAGTCCCTCTAAATACGCAGAGGAAATCGCGAGAATTAAAAATAGGAAATTTGAACTCAAATCTAAAAACAGTAACTATCATAAATTAGTATTCATCGAAGAAGATAGTGTCGCTAATAATAACAGTGAATTGTCGGAAACAATAAAAATTTCGAAAAACGTTGAAATTCCAAAAAAGTGTCTCGATTCGCTAGACGTTGAGTCTATATCAAAATGTATAGAACTAGTTAATCCATTTACACCGATAAACTCTAACACGCCAGAAAACCAAGACAATAATTTTAAAAAGTGTATAGAACTGAATAAAAAGTGTATAGAAACGGGAAAAAAGTGTCTGGAAACGAATACAAAGTGTATAGTAAACCAAAAAAAGTGTAACGAAAACATTATATCGACCACCGAAAGTGACAATAACAATAAATCAATAAACTCTGAACATTCTATACCATTGTGTAGAGGAAATAACATAAATAATACGTCGACCCCTGAAAAATCACTTCAAAATTTTAACATTCAAACAACTGAAATGGAAGATGACACAATAGGCAATATTGATAATAATAGCTCGACGGATGAAGGAGAAAGCCCAAATAGTCACATAATAACGACTGAGGCCGCTCAAGTGCACAAAACAGCTAATATGTCGTGGTCGCAAGAAGTTGAAAATGCCGAAAATACTATCAAAACGAATTCCACTGACGCCTTTACGTCCCAATATGCCCAAACCATAACGAAAGGGCCGAAAATTATTGCGAGAACACTGGTTATGACGACTAACAAAGATGATGTGAATGCAATAAATGTAGATCCCCCGATGGACAACAATCCACCTGGCTTCATCATACCCAGAAAACATGCAACATTCAAAAATATATTAAATCAAATGCGAGTAGTACAAAACCCTACTATAACTAAAAATACATACGAATCATTATCTGAATTATCAGATGACGATACTAACAAAAAAACTTCACATAAAAAACGGAAAAAAACAAGATTCCGCAAATTTACCACAACAGATCAAAGCTCGGACGAAGACATCACAAACAAGCAAACTCACAAAAAAACCCAATCAACACCAAAAAAAACAAATAAAACAACTCAATGTCCACCAATCGTAATCGATGGTAACGTAAGTCATCATCGAGACATTGTAAATAAACTGAAAGAAATAATCAAAAATCCATTTGAGATTAAATATACAAACAAATCTTCAATCATTTTTACTAATGACAGCGACGACTTTGAAAAACTAAAAACGATATTTCGCAACGAAAAAATTCAACATCACACTTATTCGCGTAAAGAAGATAAAACACATGCATTTGTGTTGAGAGGCCTTGCAGAGGGAATTCAAATTATTGACATTCGTGAAGAGCTCGAAAATATTTACAAGATTGAAGTGAAAGATATATATAGAATGACAACTAAGAGTATGCCGTTATACTTAGTTGTTACCAACTCAAAAATAACCCTAGATTATCTCAATAAAAATATCAGAATAATCGAGCATACTAGAATCAGCTGGGAACACAGGAGGCAGAATAAACCTATTATTCAGTGCCACATCTGTCAGTTGTGGGGGCACGCTACCTCAAACTGCGGACGTGCTCCAAGGTGCCTGAAATGTGCAGGCTATCATTTAACGCCTGAATGCACAAAAGATCGCGCACTGCCTGCCAAATGTGCGAACTGCAAAGGGGATCATCCCGCTAACGCTGAAGTCTGCCCCGATTTTATTAAGAGGAAGATCTGGATGGAGGAAAGAAGAGCTCAGCAATCCTCGAAACCAACCCCCAAATTTATCCCTGCACCCCCTCCCAAGACCAACCCCTGGATGCAGAAATCAAATAACATTAACTCAGAATTCCCAAGTCTCCCAAGCAAAAATGTTCCTCAAACCACTCCTAAAAATGTCCACCCCCAACCCCCGTCAAGTAGAACCATCAGCCAACCTAGCAACACGAACGCTGATATTAACAAGTTTGCCGAATTGAATAGTCTGTTCCAGGAACTACATTCGCTTGTAAATTTAGAAGAATTAACCAGGGCAGTTTCTGATCTCCTTCTAGAGATGAGAAAAGCAACGACGAAAATTGAGAAATTCATGGTATACAATAACTTTGTTACTGGAATAGACAACTATGCTATATAGGCAGGTAGGTGATAAAACAGTAACTCAAAAACGATATAATCTCAAAATTATTTTTTGTAATATAAATTCAGTACAAAATAAACTCCCGATAGTCAGACATTTTCTCGAAATTCAGAAACCTGATATTTTCTTTCTTATGGAGACGTTCCTTAAACCACATAAAACAGTAAACTTTAGAAACACAAACTATCGTCTATATAGACAAGATCGCCCCGGCGATGCCGACGGTGGCGGTGTCGCTTTACTAATCAAAAAAGGCATCAAATTCAAAATACTGCAACAAAATAACTCTTCAATTGAGCATATTGCGATACTGTTTGATAATAAAATTAAAATTGTCGGTGCATACAACCCTCCCGGAAACAAACTTACACTTTCAGATTTTCACAATATATTTAATACGCATAACAAAGTTCTGGTGGTTGGTGATCTCAACTGCAAGCATCCGCAGTGGGATCAATATACCAACCACCCTAACGCAAACGGAAATACTCTCATGAAGTTCTGCGACAATACGGATTGTGAAGTGTTCCACACCATCGAACCTACATACCATCCCTTTCAAGCAAACCAACATCCCAGTATATTAGACATTGCCATTGGAAAAAACATTAATAACATCTACAAAATAAAAACCCTACCCGACCTTACCTCAGATCACGATCCTGTCCTTATCCAATTAAAACTATCCCACATCATAGATAATAACGATAATAAAATAATTTTTAACTATAATAAAACTAATTGGAATTTATTTCGCAAATATATTAACAATAATTTAATAATAATTGACAATATTTTAAACTCAAACCACTTAGAAAAAATAATTGATAACCTTCAGAAAATAATACTAAATGCTAGAGATCAGTCAACGACAACCAAACGAATATCACATAAGAAAAATACGCTTCCAGACAACATCATCGATTGTATCAAAGATAGAAATAAGGCCAGGAAAAAATGGCAACAAACCAGAAATATAAGAGATCACGAAGCACTTAACCAACTAGAACAAAAAATAAAAATTCTAATTAATGAACACAGAAATAATGAATGGTCCAACTTCTTAGAGACACTAAAGCCAGGGGACAATTCATTATGGAAAATCGCACGCCATTTTAGACAAAAATATAGTGAAATAAACAAAATCACACACAATGGAAACACATATTACAATACCCCGGAAATCGCAGAACAGTTCGGAGAGTATTTTCAAAATAACTTTGTCAACCATACACAGCACACACAAATTCACCAAAACATAACACAGTCAGTTCAAAATTACTTAAATTCACTCAACATAGATAATACAAAAAATTTAACAACATGCTTTGAAATATATAATACAATTCAACGACTTAAAAATAAAACTGCCCCCGGAATAGATACCATACATAATATTTTACTTAAAAACATCCCCAAGAAGGCCATTGTACAAATTACATACATAACTAATTTTATTATTAAAACAGGGCAATATCCCAAGATAGCCAACGTCATCCCCGTTATCAAAGCTAATAAACAGCCAAGTTATGTAGATAGCTATAGACCTATTTCCCTCCTAAACAACATAGCAAAGGTGATCGACAAAATCATATTATACAGGCTCAAACAATTTGTTGAGAAACAAAACATTATTCCCTCTGAGCAATACGGATTCAGAAGCGGCCACAGCACTATTTCTCAAATAGTTCGAGTAATAAATTATATAAGGGAAGGTTTTCAAACCAAAAACAAAGCTGTCATGGTAACAATTGATATACAAAAGGCTTTCGATTCCGTATGGCTCGAGGGATTGATGCATAAATTAATTAAGGTAAAAATACCAGACTATTTAATAAAAATATTATATGCATACTTATCAAAAAGAACTTTTTACACCAAAATTAATAATCATTCTGCTGGACCATATCAAATCCAAGCTGGAGTACCGCAAGGGTCGGTGTTATCACCTTTGCTATACTCCCTATTTACTCACGATTTACCAACATCCCCTAATCTGTTAACAGCAATGTATGCCGATGACACTTGTTTTGTATCATCTGCACAGAATCAAAATGATGCACTCAACACAGTTCAAACACATATTAATACAAAAATAATACCTTACTTTCACGAATACAAATTAGCTATTAATGAATCCAAAACAGAGTATTTATTACTCAGGAGAATAGCTAAGAAAAACACATCATTGCAGTCTTTGCTGTGTGTAAATGGGCACAATATACAGCCTAGTAATACCCTAAAATACTTAGGGTATACTATTCAAGCGAACACAAACGCGAATGCTCATATCATGCAACAGGTGCGCAAGGCAAAGATCGCAATGAAACAACTTTATCCACTCATTTGTACACGCAGTAACTTAACAACACAAAACAAAATACTCACTTATACTTACATCATAAGACCAATCCTTACATATGCAGCTCCCGTTTATTATAACGGGACTAAACACAACTTCCACTCCCTACAGGTGATACAGAATAAGTGTTTGAGGATGGCAATTAAACACAATACTTATCCCAAACTACCCAAAACCTCTTGGATCCATGACAAAGCCGATATACCCACTATCAGAGACTTCATATCTAAAATATCACGAAACTTTTATAACAACTGTCTGCCAGATGATCTTTGGAAAAATCTCAAAGACGCAAATCGCGCAGGAGACATCCGCGATAGTGGGTGTAGACTTCTGCATGGCTCGCTAATTACATAACTAGGGTGATTAACTCCAAACCTATATTCACACAAAATTGTGCAATCAACTCATTACAGTAAATAAATAAACTAAATTAACGTCAGTCACGTTGCCGCCTCCAAAACTAAACCCCATATCAATTTGAGTCACTGTTTTTTAGCTATTTTTCAGTGATATAACAGCCGAAATATACTAGGTGTCAAAATCCAATACGGGACAAAGTTATTGTGTACTGCGATTACCAATGGATGATGCTGTTGCAAGGAGCCATTGATATAGTAGATTTTAACAGGATCAAGAAAAATTCGCCAGAACATCGGCCTCATTTACTGTATTTTTCTTGACTAATGTAAAGGGAGTAATAGTATAAAATAAAGACCTTTTTGAATTGAAATTGAATTGAAACCCCGCGATTGAGGAAATTTGTGCCTGTTTTTCCATAAGAAAGCATGTAAAAAAATGACGTATTTTAAGCTAATTGAGCAATTCTGACACTTTTTAACCGTAATATTTGAGGAAGATATGATATATTCAAGTAATGATTCCAATTAACGAACAGTGATTGGAAGAAGTTTATGATCTGTATCTGTAGGCTACGATTTAGCTAGACTACAAATTCCATTCCGGCAACCTTCAGGACCATTGATTATGAGAAAAAATTACCATTCGAGGAATTGTAAAAGAATAATAAATTACTTATAAATTGAAAACTTTTCGCCTATTATGATATTTTTACTTGAGGAGGATATGATATATTCTAGTAATGATTCCAATTAACAAACAGTGAAATAAGAAGTTAATGATCTGTATCTGCAGACTACGATTTAGCTAGACCACAAACTATATTCCGACAACCTTCAGGACCATTGATTACGAGAAAAAATCACCATTCGACGTATTTTTTAAAAGAATAATAAATTATTTATAAATTGAATTCCTGAATTTGTCGATGACGAATTGTTTATCATTTTTTCTATATTGTCTATTTACCCATAGTTAAACATATACTATTATTTATTATCTATTTTTTTATATGTGAGGTCGAAGGAGATTCTTTAATAGCCTTTAGGCAACAATTTTCCCTGATATGTGATGAAAACATACAGAAAATACTACACGCTTTAAGCTAATTGAGCAACTCTGACACTTTTTAACCGTAATATTTGAGGAAGATATGATATATTCAAGTAATGATTCCAATTAACAAACAGTGATTGGAACAAGAAGTTTATGATCTGTATCTGTAGGCTACGATTTAGCTAGACTACAAATTCCATTCCGGCAACCTTCAGGACCATTGATTATGAGAAAAAATTACCATTCGAGGAATTGTAAAAGAATAATAAATTACTTATAAATTGAAAACTTTTCGCCTATTATGATATTTTTACTTGAGGAGGATATGATATATTCTAGTAATGATTCCAATTAACAAACAGTGAAATAAGAAGTTAATGATCTGTATCTGCAGACTACGATTTAGCTAGACCACAAATTATATTCCGACAACCTTCAGGACCATTGATTACGAGAAAAAAATCACCATTCGACGTATTTTTTAAAAGAATAATAAATTATTTATAAATTGAAATCCTGAATTTGTCGATCACGAATTGTTTATTATTTTTTCTATATTGTCTATTTACCCATAGTTAAACATATACTATTATTTATTATCTATTTTTTATATGTGAGGTCGAAGGAGATTCTTTAATAGCCTTTAGGCAACAATTTTCCCTGATATGTGATGAAACATACAGAAAATACTATACGCACTTGAACTAATAGATAACCGCATGTTTTGTAGGCATGTCTTACAGATATCCTAGTTAAGTACTTATCCCACAATGTGGTAACTGCCGTATTTCTGTGCGGAAAAAAGTCGATCCCCCGTTTTATATCCGAAGAGACCTCAAAAAATACTTATATGGTTAAGAGAAATCGATATACGAGACCCACTACTTTTTTTCCGACCAAAAATTCAATTACAATTCAAACTACAATACATCTCAAAAATCTATATAAAATTTACATATGAGGTTATAGGCACTCTTCAATAGCCTTTAGGCGACTCTACCCCATAACAAAAGGATACTATTCGTACATAACTCAAAAGGTGACTGCTCGGGTTGTAATCGAGTCTAACCGACACCCTAAGTTTTTTGTACTCCTCCCACTGTGTGGTACCTGTCATATCTCTGTGTAGGAAAAGTCGGTACCCTTTTTATACCCGCAGACTAGTGAAATTACTAGTAAAAACAATTATATATGGGTGTATATTTCCATATTAATTAATTTTTTTTATGCAACTCTAAATAAAAAGGTTCAAAATATTCATAAAAAAAGATCTCCTCAGATGTCTATTCTACATAAGAATCAATGCATATTTATACTTTCATCTGAGTCGATGACGTCATAGATTCTCGTTACTAATAACATACCTTATCAACGAAAACCGACAAGTCCAAACAAGTTCATATTAAAACGGATACATGATTTCAAAAAAACATGGGTTATGATGAAAAATTATATGATTGTAACAGTGATTTTTCATTATGTCCAAAACATAATATTCCACCTAGTTCAAAATATAAAAAGTTATTGTCTACCCATTATCCTAAAAATAATTATAAAATTCACTACCGGACACTAAACGATTGACATTGAAAAAGATACATAGGTTTCTAAAATTCGAGCGGAATTCTTGGTTGAAGACATATTGATTTAAACAACCATTTGAGAAATTTAGCAAACAATGATTCTGAATCATCATAAACTTATTAATAAAACAATGGAAAATTCTCGAAAGTACCGTTATGTTAAATTACTTAAATCTTGAAACGGCCGCTACAGCATAAAACATTTCATTGCAATTCCTTTGTTACATTATAGTACAATTTTTAATGAAAATCTAGTAGCTATTAAATTAAAAAGGGCTGAAATAGTTTTCGGTAAACCTCTTTATATAGGTGTGACTATTTTTTGATTTTATGATACCGAAATTGGATCTTAAAGACGTAAATTACAAAAAAACAATATGTACGGCCTTATCTCCCTACATCAACTGATATTTTTTGGTTCAAAGACATATTTTTAACCCCAAACTCACGTATACGTTAGAAGCGTAATTAAATTATAATCTACCCCCATCCATCGTTCGTATAAACTTTTTTAATGAAATTTTTACTAAAAAACAATATATACGGCCTTATCTTCCTACATTAACTAATATTTTTTGAAAAAACATCTAAAGAAATGTGTCATATTTCAACAAAAAAATATTTATTACTCACGCTTTAAGGGAACAACTTATCACTTGCACACCTTATTTAACACTGAAAATATCAATTTTTAATACACACGTCTTTGTCCATTCATTAAGCCGGTGACGTCGGCGGCCGTATAGATTACTAAGATTTTAATAATTTTGTCTCTACTTATTATAAAATTAATATTGGATTACTTTATTGGAGAAAAAATATTTTCGTATTATCAGTAATCAACCGCAATATCTCACAATGAATAAAATACTGAATCGAATCGTAGAAAACAAAATGAATTGAGGAAACTTATCACTAATCAAAAAATAACTACAAAGTATGATGAATGTGGTTTTAACAATAAACCATTATGATACATTGTTGCAATGAATGGTGTGTTGTTCCAGCCAGACGCTGATAGTGCAGAATATGCAGCGTAAGTATTCTAGATATTTGACCCTGGTAAAGCAGCCGCCGACGTCACCGGCTTAATGAATGGACAAAGACGTGTGTATTAAAAATTGATATTTTCAGTGTTAAATAAGGTGTGCAAGTGATAAGTTGTTCCCTTAAAGCGTGAGTAATAAATATTTTTTTGTTGAAATATGACACATTTCTTTAGATGTTTTTTCAAAAAATATCAGTTAATGTAGGAAGATAAGGCCGTTATATTGTTTTTTAGTAAAAATTTCATTAAAAAAGTTTATACGAACGATGGATGGGGGTAGATTATAATTTAATTACGCTTCTAACGTATACGTGAGTTTGGGGTTAAAAATATGTCTTTGAACCAAAAAATATCAGTTGATGTAGGGAGATAAGGCCGTACATATTGTTTTTTAGTAATTTACGTCTTTAAGATCCAATTTCGGTATCATAAAATCAAAAAATAGTCACATCTATATAAAGATGTGCATCTACAAATGATTCTTCAAAATCACTTTCGATATCAACTTCATCATTCTCGCTATCTCCGTCTTCGGCCAAATTAATAATAATATTATCCACAACAGTATCTAAAAGTGGTTCATTGTTCATAAATTCATCTTCAATCTTTATAACATGGTCACATTTAACTTTCCGATCATTTGCAGAAAATATGTCAAAAAATTCATTACAGAATTATTTAACCTTGTTAAACTGAAGGTAACATTTCGTTTGGCCACATATTCTTTAAGTGCCGCCCCAACACTCTCGATCGGATTTAAGTACGGGTGATAAGGGGGTAGCCTTAAAACTTGCAATCCATGTCGAATAAACAATTCATCAATTTTATAAGTTTTATATTGCGGTTTGTACATTTTTGCAACGTTATAAAGATCCGGTTTTAACATTTGTTCACTGTAATATATGTTTCTTTTAGAAAGCCAGTTTTTTTATTGTTGTTTAGTCCAAGCAGTCGTAGGTAATTTTTCATTTAGAACATTGTGATATGGGGCGTTATCAATTACCACAACTGCGTTTTTTGGCAGGTTTAGAATGGGGTTCGGACCTGGTGGACTCTTTCTTCTGGGAATTGGACCTGGTGGAACCCTCCTCCTGGGAATGGGATCTGGTAAACCCCTCCTACTGGGGTTCGGGCCTGGTGGACCTCTCCTCGTGGTGTTCGGACCTGGTGGACCCTTCCTCCTGGGAATGGGACCTGGTGGACCCCTTCTACTGGGGTTCGGACCTGGTGGACTTCTCCTCCTGGTGTTTGGACCTGGTGGACCCTTCCTCCAGCTAGCTCAGCGGCGTGGTAGTGTTCGCCTCCTCCTTCAGGGGTCGGTGTGTATCCCACTTGTTGGGCGCCATGTCGTCGGGTGGGCGTTGTCTGATTGCCAAAGCCCTGAAAAGGGCTCAGGCTGTCATGACTATTCACGTCCGACATTTTCATAAATAAATATTATATTTTTATATGTATATTATATAAAAAATTCCGTATCTCACTATAAATCCCTTAGGACTCTCGTAATCCACTATCTCGCAGAGGAACTGGGAGCAAGTAAATTAAATGCCAATTCAAGATAATTCAACTTGCCCAGTTCGATCTATATCTCAACAGCGTAGCGGTACCAGAGCGTCTAAGCGAGCCGTTGCGTCTTCTTTGGAGGTCGAAGATGAACTGCCGATCCGTTGCTCCCCGCCGCCTATTTATACACATCCGCGCGTGGTTCGGTGCACAGGCATGTGTTTTGATTGGCAGGGGCGGAGCCTATGAGTTCGACGCGCTTTGGTCTGGGGTCACCCCCCCCGCTCCGAAGATCGAACTGGGAATGTTTGCTTTATTAAAATTAAAGTGTATAAAATTTGTATAAAATGTAAAAATAAAGTATGATGTAAATAAGGTTGAGATATGGACAGAGAATTTTAAAATTAAGGGGAAAAAGGAGAAAATGTGGTATATACAATAGACTGTTTAGTTGTCCTCTGGTGGTGCTCTTGGTGGTGGTGATGGCCTTATATCGTCGACGTAGATCAGCTTGTGGCCGCCGTCCTTGAGCACATTGTAGGTGTTAGGGCCTAATTGTTCTAGTATTTCATGGGGTCCGGTCCATGTTTGGCCGAAGTTGGATTTGGCGAAGTTCCGGACGAGCACCTTTTCTCCGGGTGAGAATATTCTTGCCGGCGCTTGTGTGTCGGGAAACAGGCGCCTGGCGTAGATAGTGGCCTTCTGTTTGGCCTCTTCTTGTCGCTGGAGGCGTTTTTCGGGGGTGTTGAGTGGCCTTGGTCGCTTTGGGTCTTCTTCTGGGCGGCGGAGCTCGTAGCCCAGCAGTAAGTGGCATGGTGTCTGTTCAGTGGCTGCTGAGGCCCTTGTCCTGAGAGAGAACACTGTGTCCGCCAGGAGGTCTTCCCATCTATTTTCCTGTTTACCGACCAGTCTGGCTCGTAGTCCCTTTTTAATTTCTTGGACTCGCCTCTCCACGGGGTTTGCCCTTTGGTGGTAGATCGGGGAGTTTACTGGTTTTATGTGATTCCTGTCTACAAATCTTTCAAACACCCCGCCACGGAATTGGCCTCCATTGTCCGTGATCACGCATTCCGGGTAGCCCCATCTTTGACAGACCTCCTCCTCTAAGAACTGGACCACTGCTTTGGCCTTGCCTGATGTGGTGCAACGGTATTCTATCCATTTGGAGAAGAGGTCTGTGGTCACCAGGATGAAGCGATTGCCTCTGGTTGACTTTGGGTATGGCCCTAGGACGTCGAAGGAGATGGTCTTCCACGGTCCTTGTGGTTCTCTGGCTTCCATTGATGCTGCTGGCTGTCTGGCTGCTGACTTGGTGGTGGCGCAGATGAGGCAAGACTTCACATGTTGCTTGGCATCCTTCTGTAGTGTTGGCCAGTAATATATTCGTTTGATGGCTCTAGTAGTTTCGTCTGTCCCGGGGTGGCCCGAGGCTTCGTGGTAGGTCTTGAGCACGTCTTCTCGATAGCGTTTGGGGACGACCAGCCGGTGTTGTTGCCCCGCCGTGTAGAAGCAAGTGCTCTGTTTTACTGAGAAGTCCTGTGTTAGGGTCTGTTCCACTTCGGTTTCTGGGCCTCTGGTGGTGATGGCTTCTAGGCGACGTCTCAGTCGCAGCATTCCAGGATGTGTCCTATGGGATTTCGCTATGCGTTCTTCCAGCGTGAGGTTGGCGTTGTCCTCTTGGGCTTCTTCCTCTTCTTCGTCCTCGAGGAGGCATAGGAGGGGGAAGTTGTCTGGTTCGTCGATTTCTATGGAGGGCCAGGACAGTCGTTCGATTTCATCGTCTTGGGATGAGTTGTTGGTGGTTGGTTCCTCGGTTTCCGGGAGCCTGGAGAGGTGGTCCGGAAGTTCATTTGCCTTCCCTGGGACGTGGTGGATGCTGAAATCGTATTCTTGTAACAGGAGTGCCCATCTTGTGAGTTTGGTCCTCTCTTCCCTGAATCTGTCCAGCCAGGTTAGGGCCCTGTTGTCGGTGTAGAGGTCGAAGTGCTGGTCTTGGAGGTAGTGCTTGAATCTCTTGATTCCCCATACTACGGCGAGACATTCGATCTCGTTGATATGGTACCTCCGTTCAGCGGGGCTTAGCTTGGCGCTGGCGTAACAGATTATCCTTCTGTTGTTGGGGTCTCCCTGGAAGAGAACTGCTCCCATACCGGTGGTGGAAGCGTCCGTCTGGAGGCTGAAGCCCTGGTTTGGGTCCGGTCTTGACAGCTGGAGGGGTTGTGAGACTTCTCGTTTTATTCTCTGGAAGGAACTTTCCACCTCTGGAGTCCATTTGAATTTCCTCTTGGCGGCCGTGAGGTCTGAGAGGGGGGACGTTTTCTCGGCGTAGTTTTTTACGAAGTCTCTGAGCCAGCCTGCTGTTCCTAGGAAGCTTCGTAATTGCTTCCTGGTTGTGGGTCTGGGGTAGTCTTGAATCTTCAGGACGTGTTTTTCCAGAGGTAGGTTCGCTTCCGCTGTTATAGTGTGCCCTAGGTATTCTAGTTGGTCAGAGGCGAATTGGCACTTTTTGAGGGATGCCCAGAGTCCATGGGTTCGGAGTCGTTCTAGAACTAACTGGATATGACGAATGTGTTCTGCCAAGGTGTTTGAGTATATGATAATGTCGTCCATATACACCTTGGCGAATATGTCTATATATCCAGCTAGGACTTGATTGGCCAGTTTCTGGAACGTTGTGGGGGCGTTCTTCAGGCCGAACGGCATAACCAGGAACTCGTAGGCTGACCCGTCTGGTGTCGAGAAGGCTGTGAGGTGGATGGAGTCGTCTGCCATAGGGACTTGCCAGAATCCACTTTTGAGGTCGATGGAGCTGAAAACTTTTGCTTGACCCAGGTCTCTGATTGTGTCATGGATGGGTGGGAGATTGGAAACTTCGGTTGCGGTGGCGTTGTTAAGTTTCCTGTAGTCAACGCAGAACCGCGGTTCTCCGTCTTTCTTTTGGACCACCACGATCGGGCTGTTATATTCAGAGTGGCTTGGTCGGATGACTCCGGCAGCTAGCATCTTGTCTACCTCGTCGTATATGATGCGTTTTTTCTCTGGTGAATATTTATATGGTTTCACCCTGATAGGTTTGGGGTCGTTGAGGCGGATCACGTGCTCTGTTGCCTTTGTGGTGGCCTGTTTGAGTTGATCTTCGAAGACCTCAGGGTACCGGTGCAGGACTTCCTCTACCTGAGCTTGGTAGGCTGCGGGTACCTGGCCCTCTTTCAAGGCGATGGCTTGGCTTGGTTTCCGGGACCTCTGTTGGCCGGACCAATAGGAGATGATCCTTTTTTCCTTCCCGAAATGGATGCAGCCTCTGGTGGTGTCGAGCAGGGCCTCCTGCTCTTGCATCCATTCCAGTCCCAGGATCATCTGGTGCTGGAGTTCTTTCAAAACAATGCATTTGATCTTAAATGGTTCCCCTTCTAAGGTTATGGTCTCCTCTGTTGTCCCCGCTGATTTGACCTCGTGGTTGTGGCAGGCGAGTGCGACGGAGGTTTTCGGGCTACTTGGTATTTCCTGCACCAGGCTCTGACTGACGAAATTCTTCGTGGCACCGGTGTCCAGCAGGACGGTGATGCTTTTGCCATGCAGGACTGCCTGGATTTGCGGGAGAAGGTGGCGGCCCGGACCTTTTCCGGTGATAGGGTTGAGTTCTGTGGTGGGGCGGAGCGCTTGTTGTCCGGTCGGTGATATGTTTGGGACATCGTTTATTGGTGTCCGCCCCCATTGTCGTTTCCCTGTTGCTGACGCCTGGATGTTGGTTGCTGCCTGGCCTGTGTCTGGGGTGGTGTTGGTCTGGCGTGGATCTGTGGTGGACGGGAGTATGACCTAGCTGCTTCCCGGATATCCCTTTCTAAGGCAACTGCCGCTCTATGGAGATCTTCCATCGTTCTTGGTGGTTGGGCTCTTAGGCTTCTTCTGATCTCTGGGTTGAGTTGCTCGATCAGAAGGTGGACTAGCTGTTGCTCCGTCATGTGTGGAGCTACTCTTGAGGCTAGTGTTGTTTTCTCTTCTATGAAGATTGATGGATCTTCGTCCTCTTGCTGGTACTTGCCGTAGAACTTGGACGTCAGCTTGGCCAGGTCTGATGGATGATTAAATTTATCTAGGAACCGGTTGGTGAATGCATACCACTCCATTCTGGTTCTCGGGTACTGGTTTAACCATTTGCTGGCCATCCCTCGGAGGCATTGTTTGGTGGCATTGACCCATTCCTCTTGAGGTACTTGTTGGGCCTGTAGATGTCTCTGCATGGCTTGAAGAAATTGCGTGGGGTCCTCTTCTTCCCTACCGCTGAACGTCGGTGGCTCTGGCTTCCATCCTTGGTTGGTCAGTTTCTGCAAGGCCTGGAGTATTGCTTCAGCCTGGACCGCGGCTGAGGGACTGGGAAGCGGCTGGTGGTATGTGGTAGCCTGGGTTGTCCGTAGGCTTCCTTGCTGTTGGGTCTGGTAGTGGGTGCCTGCTGGTGTTGATGTTGTGGTTGGTCTGTTGGTCCTCTCTGCCCTGAGGATCTCCGATAGCGGCTTGGCTTCCCTTGGTCCCGGTTGGGGTTGGTAGGTGCCTCTTCTATGGATTTGGACCTGGTGGACCTCTCCTTCTGGGGTTCGGACCTGGTGGACCTCTGCTCCTGGGGTTCGTACCTGGTGGACCTCTGCTCCTGGGGTTCGGACCTGGTGGACTCTTCCTTCTGGGAATTGGACCTGGTGGAACCCTCCTCCTGGGAATGGGATCTGGTACACCCCTCCTACTGGGGTTCGGGCCTGGTGGACCTCTCCTCCTGGTGTTCGGACCTGGTGGACCCTTCCTCCTGGGAATGGGACCTGGTGGACCCCTTCTACTGGGGTTCGGACCTGGTGGACTTCTCCTCCTGGTGTTTGGACCTGGTGGACCCTTCCTCCAGCTAGCTCAGCGGCGTGGTAGTGTTCGCCTCCTCCTTCAGGGGTCGGTGTGTATCCCACTTGTTGGGCGCCATGTCGTCGGGTGGGCGTTGTCTGATTGCCAAAGCCCTGAAAAGGGCTCAGGCTGTCATGACTATTCACGTCCGACATTTTCATAAATAAATATTATATTTTTATATGTATATTATATAAAAAATTCCGTATCTCACTATAAATCCCTTAGGACTCTCGTAATCCACTATCTCGCAGAGGAACTGGGAGCAAGTAAATTAAATGCCAATTGAAGATAATTCAACTTGCCCAGTTCGATCTATATCTCAACAGCGTAGCGGTACCAGAGCGTCTAAGCGAGCCGTTGCGTCTTCTTTAGAGGTCGAAGATGAACTGCCGATCCGTTGCTCCCCGCCGCCTATTTATACACATCCGCGCGTGGTTCGGTGCGCAGGCATGTGTTTTGATTGGCAGGGGCGGAGCCTATGAGTTCGACGCGCTTTGCTCTGGGGTCAGAGGGGTAACAAGTAAACTTCTAGTCGGACGGAAGACTGAACGATAACATTTTCCCCTAAAAAGACCCGCGATTCTCACTTCCTTGCTAATATTCAAGTGCGTCTGTTTGAATTTTTACCACTGGAAAATAGTATTTTGAAAAATTTGTTTAATCGATAAATAGAAAGAGTTTGTTCTTGAGAATTCTATAGAGTTACACTCATAGCCTTCTCACCGCTACCCTCACCCCCAGTTACGGGTACTCCGTACCCCACCGCGTACACCCTGAGACTTAGAGAAAAAATTAAAAAACTAAATAGTGTTAAACCATATTTGTTCGAAAATGAAAACTTGTATAGTGATAAAACTGTGTCAGTTAAAACTACCTCTAAACATATAGTTAAAGTGAAAACCTCCCCACGGAAACCAATACGAAAAGGTACGTTCAAATTGAAATCACTAAAAAGACAAAAACACTCTAATTCTATAAAAAACAATAACACTAAAAAAGACACAAAAAATAAAATTGAATGGAAAAGTACTGAGAAGTCAAACTCTAAAGACGGAGACGACTCTAGTACATCCACAAAATCTCCTGAGATTAATCATACCATATACACTAACGAAATACAAAGGATCAAATCCAAAACACTAGAATTAAAATCTCGAAACGTAAATTATCACCAGATTGTATTTCTAGAAAATAAAGACTCAGAAAGTACCAATATCGATACAAACCTATATAATATAAATATTCCAAAATCTTGCATAGATGCAGTAGATATAGACACCCTTAATAAATGTATTGAACTTACCAAAAACAAAGAAAAGTGTATAGGACAATCAGACACTAAAAAGTGTCTAGAAAGCCCCAATCTTAAAAAGTGTCTAGAACACATAGATAAAGAAAAGTGTCTAGTAAACACAAACGATAAAAAGTGTATAGGAGAATCTTCAAGTAATACTAACAACGATAATCTACCAGACGAGGAAACAGTTCAGAAATTAACAAAGTGTCTAGAATACAATAACGAAAAAAAGTGTCTAGAAAACCCGAAGGTTAAAAAGTGTATAGAAACCTCAACATATAAAAAGTGTATAGAAAATTTTGAAAACGACAAAAATACAGAAAAGGATACTGCGGGAAGTTACACTTTAGACCAATCCTTGGAATTTTCAATACCTTTATATAGAGGGAGAATATCAGCGAGAACCTCCACCCCCGACAAAACATCTAATTTATTTGAAAAACAAAAGAAATTAAAAATGGGAGAGGATACCATAGGTACCAACTCAAGTGCCTCAGACGCCGAAAGCAATAATTTAGAAGAAAATCCACCAATTTCAAAAACGACTCAAGTGGTGATACATAACCAAGCCGACCAATCTTGGGCAGATGAAGTCGAAAATGAAAATGTAATACAAGATAACCCTACAAATGACAAATTTGTATCCCAATATGAAAGTATGACCAAAAAAACGATTGTGCCAAGACTCATGGACATGACAAACAAGAAAAAACAGACGGAAGACATAAATGCGATAGTTGCCATCCCGGATGATCGAATGGAAGTTTCAAATAATGAAGACGATTTTCTAATACCAAAAAAAATTACAACATTTAAAAATATCTTAAAACATACAAAAAAACAGACAATAACATCAACAAAAAACAGATATGAAACGCTATCAGAAAACTCAGAGGGGGAGGAGACTACGACTAAACAACAAAAAAAACGGAAAAAAACGAAATTTCGTAAATTTGTTGCAACCGAAGACAGCTCAGATGACAATAATAAAATACACACGAGTAAACGTCCCAAACAAAAAGAAGCCACGACGACAAAATCAGCTAAAAAAACCACATCTTCCTGCCCTCCCATTGTAATCGATGGGAACGTATCCGCACATAAAGATATGGTTAGTAAATTGAAAGAATGTGTAACCGAGACATTTGAAATGAAATACACCGCTAATTCAATAATTATTTTCACCAAAGAGACGGCAGACTTCGATAATCTAAAACAAATTTTAAGAAGCGAAAAAGTTCCTTTCCACACCTACACGAGGAAGGAAGAAAAAACCCACGCATTCGTGCTGAGAGGTCTAGCCGAAGGCCTTCAGTTAGATGAAATCAAGGAAGAGCTGACAAATACATATAAAATTGACGTCAAGGATATATACAGGATGATCACCAAAGCGAGGCCACTGTAATTAGTTATTACTGACCCAAAAATCACACTGGATTTCCTGAATAAAAACGTTCGAGTTTTGGAACACACCAGAACCCTATGGGAATATCGGCGTCAGTCGAAGCCGATAATACAGTGTCACATTTGCCAGCTTTGGGGACACGCCACTTCCAACTGTGGCAGGGCACCCCGATGTTTAAAATGTGCAGCTTCCCACTTAACACCTGAATGCCCAAAGGACAGGTCTACACCGGCCAAATGTGCAAATTGCAAAGGCGATCATCCTGCCAACGCTACGATATGTCCAGAGTTCATCAAACGTAGAGACTGGCTCGAAGCTAAAAGAACAAAAACTCCAAATAATGCAGCCCCGAAATTCATCCCCGCTCCTCTTCCAAAAACAAACCCTTGGAACAACAAAAATGCCCCATCTCTACAAGAATACCCCAGTTTACCCTCCAAACAAACAATTCCCTCCCAACAACAAAGTATCCTCAAAACCCGAGTTACTCCTGAAACAAATGCCTCAGCCACCCCCACGGCTGATATAAATAAATTTTCGAAATTAAACACGATGTTTCAAGAATTACAAAGCATGGTCAACCTCGATGAGCTAACAAGAGCAGTCGCAGACCTGTTACATGAGATGAGAGCAGCCACTAACAAATTAGAGAAGTTTACCATCTATAATAACTTTGTCGCCGGAATTGATAAGTATGACATCTAGGCAGGTAGGTGATAAAACAGGAATTCAAAAACGTAATCATCTTAAAATAATTTTCTGTAATGTAAATGGAGTAATAAATAAACTCCAACTCATCAGACATTTTCTCGACATTCAAAAACCAGACATTTTCTTTTTATGCGAGACGCTCCTAAAACCTAATAAATCCGTGAATTTTAGAAACCCAGAATATAGTCTGCATAGACTTGACCGCCCCGATGCTGTCTGCGGTGGCGGTCTCGCAGTATTAATCAAAAAAGACATCACATATCAAATCCTGCAACAAAATAATTCTTCAATTGAGCATATCTCCCTACTCATAGACAACAAAATAAAAATTGTGGGTGCATACAGTACACCAAACAAAAAACCTTTAGATACCGACTTTTATAACATAATAAGAACGCATAACAGGGTACTCTTAGTGGGTGACTTAAATTGTAGGCACCCCCTCTGGGATTTATATGCTTCTTACCCTAATACCAACGGAAATACCCTCCAAAGGTTCTGTGATAATTCGGATTGTAATATTTACAGTACGGATGATCCCACCCATTTTCCCTTTTCCGGTAATACCCCAAGCACATTAGATATAGCTGTTGGCAGAAATGTCAACACTATAACTACGATGAAGACCCTCCCAGACTTAAATTCAGACCATGATCCAATTCTTATTGAACTAAAAATAACACACAACACACATTCACATACACGCAAAATACACGATTACACAACAACCAATTGGACAGCATTAAAAAAACTTATAAATGAAACATTAACAATCACAAATAATATTGAAAATCAAAGTCAATTAACACAATCGATTCAAAACTTACAAAATATCATAATAACAGCAAGAAACAAAACCACAACTATAAAACCCAAACCTAAATCAATAAACATCCTCCCGGACCGTATTGTAAATATTATAAAGGAAAAAAATAAAATACGCAAAAGATGGCAGCAAAGCCGTAGTGATTCAGATAAACAACTTTTAAAAGAATATCAAAATTTGGTAAATTCAGAAATAAAAGAACATCGAAGTAACGAATGGAAATTATTTCTGGAAACACTAACAACTAAAGATAATTCTCTATGGAAAATCACAAAAAAATTAAAAAATAAGAGACATGAAATAACCAAAATAACATCAAATGGTAAAACCATCACTCAAAAATCGAAGATCGCAGAGGCCTTTGGAGAGTATTTTCAGGACAATTTTAAAAACAATATAACCAACACTCAACTTCACAATAAAATATCTACAATAGTATCAAATTATTTCAATAATCTCAATTCATCAATTAAATTTAATTTAGCAACCACTGATGAAATATACACCACAATTAAGTCACTTAAAAACAAAACAGCCCCAGGGACTGACGGTATTTCAAACGTGTTACTTAAAAGCTTACCTAAAAAAGCGATAGTACAAATGACTTACATCGTCAATTATATAATTAAAACTGGCAACTACCCTGATATGCTCAAAACAGCCAATGTTATCCCTATTATTAAAGCCAACAAACAATCATGTTATGTGGATAGCTACAGACCAATATCCCTTCTTAATAACATAGCAAAGGTGATTGATAAAATCATTCTTAAAAGAATGCAACAATTCGTAGATAGCCATAATATTCTTCCAAAAGAGCAGTATGGGTTCAGAAGTGGACACAGTACTGTTGCTCAAATAATTAGAGTCTTCAACCATATCAGAGAAGAATTCTTTAATAAAAACAAAACAATAATGGTAACAATAGACATCCAAAAAGCCTTCGACACGGTGTGGCACGAAGGTTTGATATTTAAACTAATAAAACTTAATTTTCCAGAATATTTAATAAAAATTATAAATACTTATATACATAATAGAAAATTCTATTCTTGTGTGAATGAAGGCTTAGCGGGTCCATACCCTATCCAAGCTGGAGTTCCACAAGGATCAGTTCTTTCACCTTTGCTATACTCCCTATTTACCTACGATCTACCCTCAGCCCCAAACATTTTAACAGCTATGTATGCAGACGACACTTGTCTTGTATCATCTGCACCAACACCAGACAAAGCACTACAAAATATTCAATCACACTTAAACACACAAATACTCACATACATGAGAGATAACAAATTGACAATCAATCCTTCAAAAACAGAGTACATGTTACTCAGGAGGAGAAATGGGAAAAATGGCTCATTGCAATCTCAGCTTTGTGTTGAGGGGCAAACCATCACCCCTAGTCTCACATTGAAATACCTCGGTTATACAGTGCAAAGCAATACAAACGCCAACGCACATATAACTAAGCAAGTTCAAAAGGCCAAGATAGCAATGAGCAAATTATACCCTTTGATTTGCAAAAAAAGTTATCTCTCTGTACACAACAAACTTATGATATATCGCCAAATCATTAGACCTACACTGACTTACGCCGCCCCAGTTTATTACACCGCTACAAAACATAACTTTCACACACTACAGGTGGTGCAAAATAAGTGTCTGCGTATGGCAATACCTCATACAACTGAATACCCAAAACTTCCTAGAAACTCATGGCTACATGAACAAGCCGAAATACCCACTATCAAGGACTTTATAACTAAAATATCACAAAACTTTTATAATTATTGTCTGCCCGAAAATCTTCGAGAAACACTCAGAGCCGCCAATCGCGCAAAAGACACCCGTGATAGTGGGAGTAGGCTTTTGCATGGTAATTTATTTACATAACTAGTTGTTTAACCCCAAATCTACCAAACATCGAATTAGAGGGTATCTTACTACCCCTAATCAACCAAATATATACACACACAAAACATATACCCTATTAAAAGGAACATCTGTCATGTTGCTTTCCTTCATTAACTAAACCCAGTTCGTTTTGAAACCCTGTTTTTCAGCTGCTTTTCAGGGACAAATAAGTCGAAATAGCTAGTGGAGTCATACTTTTTAATACGGGACAAAGTAATTTTCAAGACAAAATTAATGGATAATGCTACGCAAGGTGCCATGAACTTATCGAGACATAAGCAATACTGTCAAGAACGGCCAGAACACCGGCAGAATATATATTTATGTTGTGTTCGTATTTATATATTGTTTTGTACAGATATTGTAAATTTTAAAATCAGAAATGATTGTAATATAGACTTTTTAAAACAAACAAACCCGCGATTCTCAGTTCTATGCTAATTCCCAAGCTGACTGTTTGGTTTTTGGATTCTTAGTGAAAATAAAGTGTTTTAAATATTATTATAACTTCTTTAAATAATACTGTGTTTGGTATAAGGTATCAAATAAGCTAGTGCTTATTGATCCAATAGACCTTCCGTCTCCTCCATCTACGGGAACCATCCCGTATGAAACGGAATATACGCGGCGAATAAAAGCCAAAATTAAATTGTTAAACGAAGTGAAACCAGACATTTTTACTAGTGAAAACTTAAAAAAAGATACTAATGTGAGAGTTCGGAAAGCTATAGTGACGGTCAAAACATCACCCAAATCAACTAAACATTTGAAAGGTACGTCAAAATTTAAAACTAATAAAAAAAAGACCGGTAGTAGATCAAAACTTTCCGCTCGTAAAAACACTATAGACATAAAAAGTGACGCGAATATCGTGTCAACAGACTTTCATGTGCCCTCAGCCATAGTTAGCGAAAATTATTATAAATCTAATTATAGCGAGGAAATAAAACGAATAAAAAGTAAAACAGAACAACTTAGAAATAAGAATTTTCTCAAACTAGTATATCTAGATGAGGAAGTTGAAAACAATATAACAGACAATAAAGTGACGCCAATTCTTACAATTCCGCAAAAGTGCTTTGATAATATAGACATCAACACAATAAAAGATACATTAAAATCGGTTAAAGACAATAAAAAGTGTCGCGAAAACGTAGTCAAGTGTCTAGAACCCAACAATGAAGAAAAGTGTATAATAAACGCGGGCAATAAAAAGTGTCCAGAAAGTAAAGAAAAGTGTATAAAAAACTATTTTAATAATAAAAATAATAGTAATTCATATAATACGGAATCGCCCCCGGTTTTATGTCGTGGAAACGACTCCAATAAATCATCCACGCCCATTTACCCCAATTTGGGTAGCAATATAAACGAAAAAATGGGAGATGATACAACAGGGCCGAAATCCAATTCCCACTCATCGGAGGAAGAAGAGGACAGCCAAACATCACAAATTAACCCTCAGCAAATAACTACGGTTGAAGCTGTGGTTCATATACCGGCAAATCAATCCTGGGCGCAGGAAGTTGAAAATGCCGAAACTGGCATAAATGATAACTTTATATCGCAATACGCGACATTAAACAAAAATGCCAAACAAATAAACGCCAGAGAGCTGTATCCACAAAACAAAAACGACTCACAAGATATTAATGCCATCAACGTAGTTCCGATGGAAATGGGGGAGGATAATACCTCCGAATTCAGATATCCGAGAAAAGTTGCCACATTTCGAAACATAGTACGTCAAACGGCAAATATACAAGATGCGATAACCATACAAAATAGTTACGATTCACTTTCCGAATTATCGGATGACAACACAAAAAACAAAAAAAAAGTAACAACAACAATACAAAAAAAAAGAAAAAAAACTCGTTTTCGCAAAATAGAAATTTCCGACGCATCATCTGAAGAGGAAGATAATACATCGCAACAAAACTTAAAAAAATCAAAAACTATCCCTGCCAGCAAAAAAAATCAATTAACTGCCCGCCCATCGTGATCGACGGGAATGTTGCTCATCATCGCGAAATGGTGAATAAAATCAAAGATGAAATCAAGCAAAACTTCGAAATTAAATACACCAACAATTCGTCTATAGTTTTTACGACTGATGCAGATGATTTTGAAAAATTAAAAAATGTTTTGAAAAATGAAAAAATTCAATTTCACACCTATGCTAGACGTGAGGACAAATCTCATGCATTTGTCCTCAGAGGACTAACAGAAGGTCTTCAATTAATTGATATACGTGAAGAACTCGAAAAAGTTTATAAGATCCAAGTCAAAGAAATCTATCGAATGACAACTAAAGGACGTCCATTATACCTGATAATAACAGATGCTAAGGTAACCCTTGACTACTTAAACAAACATGTCAGGGTTATCGAACATACACGAATCATCTGGGAGTTCAGAAGAAGCAACAAGCCTATAATTCAATGCCATAGATGCCAACTGTGGGGACACGCCACCTCGAACTGTGGCAGAGCTCCCAGATGTTTAAAGTGTGCCGGTGCTCACCTCACTCCTGAGTGCAACAAAGACAGGACAACCCCAGCCAGATGCGCAAACTGCCGTGGTGATCACCCGGCAAACGCTGAAATTTGTGCAGAATTTGTCAAGAGAAAGATTTGGTTGGAAGAAAAGAAATCTCAAAACCAAAAAACCAAACCCACCCCTCAGAAATTTATCCCCGCTCCCCCCCCCCAAGAACCAACCCTTGGTCACAAAATAAAAATGATAATGAATATCCCAAACTACCTTCAAAAACTCGTCCTACTACGATCCCTCAAACATCACAACCCCAACCCCAATCAAACAGACCACCCTCACAACCTGTCAATAATGCAAATAATAACGATATCAATAAATTTGTAGAACTCAACGCCATGTTTAGAGAGCTTCACGAATTGGTAAATATGGATGAACTAGCCAGGGCGGTTGGTGACCTATTGAGGGAGATGAAAAAGGCAACTTCCAAAATTGACAAATTCAATATCTATAACAACTTTGTAGCTGGAATCGACAACTATGACATATAGACAGGTATGTGAAAGAACAGAATTTCAAAAACGATATAACATCAAAATAATTTTCTGTAATGTTCATTCAGTACAAAATAAAATCCCAATAATCAGACAATTTCTCGATATCCACAAACCAGATATTTTCTTTTTAATGGAGACATTCCTTAAATCTTATAAGTCAATCAATTTTAGAAATCCAGAATATAGTCTGTATAGACAAGACCGCCCCGACGATGCCAACGGTGGTGGTATCGCATTATTAATCAAAAAAGGCATAAACTTTAAAATCCTGCAACAAAACAATACATCAATTGAGCATATAGCGATCCTTTTTGATAATAGAATTAAAATAGTGGGCGCGTATAATCCGCCAGATAACAAAATCACTCTCACTGACTTACACAACATTTTTAACACACATAACAAAGTATTGGTGGTTGGTGATCTCAACTGCAGACATCCGCAGTGGGATCAGTTCACCAACTACCCAAACGCTAATGGGAATACTCTCATGAAGTTCTGTGATTATTCGGAATGTGAGGTATTTCATACCGATGATCCTACCCACTTCCCGTTTGCGGCAAATCATTCCCCTAGTATCATAGACATAGCGGTAGGTAAAAACATAAATTGTATAAGCAAAATCAAAACTCTTCTCGATTTCAATTCAGATCATGATCCTGTTGTCATTCACCTCAAACTCTCTCATAATATCAATAATAATAATAATAATCCAATAATATATAACTATAAATCTACGAACTGGGTCAAATACAGAAAATTCATCAATGAAAAACTAATAATAACAAGTACAATAGAAAATTTATATCAGTTAACACAAGTAATTAAAAATTTGCAAAATATAATTATAAATGCCAGAGACCAATCAACGGTCATTAGTAAAGTAAAACCATCCCAAAACAAACTTCCTAACCACATGATACAAGCTATTCAAGAAAAAAACAAATTAAGGAAAAAATGGCAAAGGACGAGAAACCTGGACGACCATGAACAACTAAGACAACAACAACGTTTAATTAACAAATTAGTTAGCGAACACACGAATAAGGAATGGGTAGAGTTCTTGGGTACTCTGAAACCTGAAGATAATTCATTATGGAAAGTGGCGCGACACTTCAAAAATAAACACAAAAACATTGATAAAATAATTAGTAATGGAACGTCATATTCCAATACTACTGAAATTGCAGAGAAGTTCGGAGAGTATTTCCAGAGCAACTTTGTTAATAACTCACAACACACACAACTACACCAAGACATTACACATACAGTACATCAATACATAAATACACTCGAACTCACAAACACTAAAAACTTAACCACATACACTGAAATTTATAACACAATACAATCACTCAAAAATAAAACTGCACCCGGTTCTGATAAAATTGATAACATATTATTAAAAAATTTACCCAAAAAAGCAATTGTACAACTAACATATGTTGTTAATTTTATTATCAAAACTGGTCAATATCCTAATATGCTCAAAATAGCCAATGTCATACCAATCATCAAAGCTAACAAACAACCTTGTTATGTGGATAGCTATAGACCTATTTCCCTACTAAATAATTTAGCAAAGGTGATAGATAAAATAATCCTCTATAGGCTTAAACAATGTGTAGAGAAACACAACATAATTCCTAACGAACAATATGGTTTTCGAAGCGGTCATAGTACCGTTTCGCAAATTATTAGGGTAATCAATTATATTAGGGAGGGGTTTCAAAATAAAAAGAAATCTATAATGGTAACCCTAGACATACAGAAAGCGTTTGATTCTGTCTGGCTAGAGGGATTAATACATAAACTAATCAAATTAGCAATACCAGATTACTTAATTAAAATTTTACATTCATATTTATCCGACAGAACTTTTTATTCTAAAATTAATAATTATAGGGCTGGACCCTATACAATACAAGCTGGAGTTCCGCAAGGGTCGGTTTTATCACCTTTGCTATACTCCTTATTCATTCATGATCTCCCAACATCCCCTCATTTGTTAACCGCAATGTATGCCGATGACACTTGTTTTGTGACATCTGCACAGAATCCCGATCAAGCTCTTGTAGAAGTTCAGACGCATATTAACACCAACATCATACCATACCTACACAAATGCAAATTAGCTATCAACGAATCCAAAACAGAGTATTTATTACTCAGGAGGATAGCTAAAAAAAACACATCATTGCAGTCTCTACTTTGCGTGAATGGACACACTATTAAGCCTAGCAATACCCTAAAATACTTAGGGTATACTATTCAAGCGAACACAAACGCCAACGCTCATATTGTGCAACAGATACGCAAGGCAAAGACGGCAATGTGCAAACTGTATCCACTCATTTGTCGACATAGTAACTTAACAAGCAGAAACAAAATACTCACGTACACATACTTAATCAGACCGATTCTCACATATGCATCCCCTGTCTACTACAATGGAACCAAGCACAATTTTCACTCCCTACAGGTGGTTCAGAACAAGTGTCTGCGTATGGCGATTGAACACAACTGTTACCCCATGTTACCCAAAAACACTTGGTTACATGAAAAAGCCGATATACCAACTATTAAAGACTTCATCACTAAAATCTCATCAAACTTTTACAATTACTGTCTGCCAAAGGATCTTCGTAAGAATCTCATAGACGCAAATCGCGCAGGAGACATCCGAGATAGTGGGTGTAGGCTTCTGCATGGTTCGCTAATTACATAACAAGGTTGCGTAACTTCTAACCTAAATATCATACATCAATATAATAATTTAATAACAAATAAATAATCAACAAATCAAAGTCTGTCAGGTTGCCTACTCTAAATCTAAAAACCCCCATGTCATTTTTGAAACCCTGTTTTTTAGCTACTTTTCAGGGAAAACTTAGTCGAAATATTCTAGGAGTCAAAAACATTTTAAGGTACAAAGTTGTTATAGACAGCGAAAATTAGTGGATAATACAATCTGTAAGGAACCACACAACGGAGCATCAGGACATACACTACTGGATGAAGAATGGCCAGAACATCGGCATGATTATCTTAGTTGATATGTATTTTTCATTTATGTAGTAAGGGGATTATAATTGTAAATAAAGGATACTTAAAAAAAAACCCGCGATTCTTGGTTACATGACAAAGCCGATACGCCTACTATCAAAGACTTTATAACAAAAATTTCATCGAATTTTTATAATTACTGTCTGCCAGATGATCTTCGAAAGAATCTCATAGACGCAAATCGCGCAGAAGGCATCCGAGATAGTGGGTGTAGACTTCTGCATGGAACACTAATTACATAACAAGGTTGATTAACTCCAAGCCTATTTCACACATAAGTGTAAATCAATCCAAGTAAATAATTATTATTATGCAAAATCAACGTCAGTCATGTTGCCTTCTCGAAAACTAAACCCCTTATCGTTTTGAGACCCTGTTTTTTAGCTACTTTTCAGGGAATACACAGCCGAAATATGCTAGGAGCCATAATTATATTGCGGGACAAAGCTATTGTAGAAAATGATTACCTATGGATAGTGCTACGGCAAGGAGCCATAGATCACAGAAGACACGACACACAGAAATGATGGAAAAAGACCAGAACATCGGCAGACATTTGACATGTAATTTCCACCCTTTCTGTATAAGGGAAGCAAAATTGTAAAAATAAAGCACCTTTTTAATAATAATACCCGCGATTGAGGACACTTCCATGCAAACATTCAAGTGCTACGGTTGAATATTTTATATTGGAAAATAGTTATCTTTATCTTTGAATTATAAATCGTTAAATTAGAAAGAGTTTGTTCTAGAGAATCTATAGAGTTATACTCATAGACTTCTCACCGCTACCCTCACCCCCAATCACGGGTACCCCGTACCCTACCGAATACACTCGCCGACTGCGTGAAAAAATTCATAAACTAAATAGTGCCAAACCAAACTTTTTCGAAAGTGAAAATTTAAAAAGTGATAAAACTGTGTCTGTTAAAAACCACCCTAAACATTTAATTAAAGTGAAACCCTCCCCACGAAAATCAATTAAAAAAGGTACGTTCAAACTAAAAGCTATAAAAAGACACAAACTACTTAACACACAAAAAAACAATAATACACATACTGACAAAAAACTTTGTGAATGGAAAAGTTTTGATAAATCGATTCCACAAGACAAAAACGACACTCTTTTTCTCACAGAATCTCCTAACACTCAAATCACTAAATACTCTGATGAGATTCAAAGGATTAAATCCAAAACTCAAGATTTAAAGTCGAGAAGTTTAAATTATCATCAAATAGTATTTTTTGACGATAAAGACTCTGAAAACATAATTAAACCAAATACTAACAGCATTAACATACCAAAAACTTGCCTAGACACAATTGATATAAATATTCTTAATAAATGCATTGAACTTGCACAGCCGAAAGAAAAGTGTATAGGACAAACAGACACTAAAAAGTGTCTAGGAAGTTCAGATTTAGAAACGTGTATAGAAAACTTTGAAAATAAAAAGTGTATAGGAGACTCAAATCAATCCGATACGCATCTAGAAATCACACCAATAGAAAAGTGTCTAGAAAACACACCAATAGAAATGTGTCTAGGAAACCAACAAGAAAAAAAGTGTATAGAAATAACCAAAAATAAAAAGTGTATAGAAAACACCGAAAACGAAAATCCTACAGTAAAGGATACTATTGATAGTAATTTATTATATCAATCATTTGAACGATCAATTCCTACTTATAGAGGCAAAATTTCTGAGAGAACTCCTACCCCTGATAAAACTTCTTTATTTAATAAAAATCAAAATACGAAAATGGGAGAGGATACTATCGGAAACATCTCCAGTGCTTCTGATGACGAGGAAAACACAATAGAAGAAAACCAATCAATAATTACGACAACACATGCAATGGTACACCACGCAAATCAATCGTGGGCTGATCAGGTGGAAAATGAATTATTAGTTGAACCAAATAAGGACAATTTCGTATCGCAATATGAAAAAATTGCAAATAAGACAATAGTGCCCAGAATAATGGACATGACGAAAAACAAACAACAGACTGAAGATATAAACGCTATACACCAAATACCCGACGAAAATATGGAAGTGTCAAGTCACGAAGATGACTTCATCAAGCCAAAAAAAGTCGTTACATTTAATACCCTACTAAAACATAAGAAAAAACAAACAACAACAACCACAAAAAACAGATACGATACATTATCTGAAGAATCCGATGTGGAGGATACAACTAAACAACAACAAAAAAAACTAAATTCCGAAAATACGTAGCATCGGATGAAAGTTCAGATGAAGCTATCAGAATACACTCCACCAAACGACCAAAGCAAAAAGAAGACGCCAGCAAGCCAGTTAAAAAAACCATATCGTCCTGTCCGCCTATAGTCATAGACGGGAATGTATCAGCGCATAAAGAAATGGTGGGCAAACTTAAAGAATGTGTTTCAAAAGAATTTGAGATAAAATATACTACAAATTCCACAATAATATTTACAAAAGAGACGACTGACTTTGATAACCTAAAACACATTCTTAGAAGTGAAAAAGTACCATTTCATACATATACCCGGAAAGATGAGAAGACGCATGCATTTGTACTGAGAGGATTAGCAGAAGGCCTCCAAATTGATGACATCAAAGAAGAACTGACAAACACGTACAAAATCACTATTAAGGACATATACAGGATGACCACCAAAGCTAGGCCTCTGTATCTTGTAATCACAGAACCTAAAATCACTCTAGATTTGTTAAACAAAAACGTTAGGATGTTGGAACACACTAGAAT
This sequence comes from Galeruca laticollis, assembly GCA_963921935.1. Lineage (NCBI taxonomy): Eukaryota > Metazoa > Arthropoda > Insecta > Coleoptera > Chrysomelidae > Galeruca > Galeruca laticollis. Next base: position 183,246,434 of record OY998176.1, read on the forward strand.
ACAATGGGAGTATCGGCGACAATCAAAGCCGACAATCCAATGCCACATTTGCCAGCTTTGGGGTCATGCCACCTCTAATTGTGGCAGGGCACCCAGGTGTCTAAAATGTGCAGCTTCGCATTTAACCCCCGAATGCCCTAAGGATAGGTCCATACCAGCCAAATGCGTGAATTGTAAAGGTGATCATCCGACTAACGCTATGATATGCCCGGAATATATCAAAAGACGAGATTGGCTCGAAGCGAAAAGGTCAAAAATACCTAATAATGCAACTCCGAAATTTATCCCCGCTCCTCTCCCAAAGACAAACCCTTGGAACAATAAAAATGCCCCTTCTTAACAAGAATTTCCTAGTCTTCCCACTAAACAAACAACCCCAGCACAACAACAAAACATCCCCAAAACCAGAGCTAATCATGAAACAAATGCAAATCGAACATCCGCTACTCCCACTGCAGACATAAACAAATTCACACAATTAAACTCGATGTTTCAAGAGCTACATAGTATGGTAAATCTCGATGAATTAACTAGAGCAGTTGCTGATCTATTACATGAGATGAGAGCTGCCACCAACAAGTTAGAGAAGTTCACTATATACAATAACTTTGTCGCCGGGATTGATAAATATGATATCTAGGCAGGTAGGTGGTAAAACAGGAATTCACAAACGAAATCATCTTAAAATAATCTTTTGTAATGTAAATGGAGTAATTAATAAACTCCAACTCATCAGACATTTTCTCGACATCCAAAAGCCAGATATTTTCTTTTTATGCGAGACGCTCCTAAAACCTAACAAAACCGTGAACTTTAGAAACCCAGAATATAGTCTGCATAGACTTGACCGCCCCGACGGTGTCGGCGGGGGTGGTCTCGCAGTATTAATCAAAAAAGACATCACATTTCAACTCCTGCAACCAAATAATTCATCAATTGAGCATATCTCGTTACTTATTAACAACAAAATAAAAATAGTTGGTGCATATAGTACACCAAACAAAAAACTAACTGAAACTGATTTTTATAATATTGTAAGAACGCACAATAGGGTACTCATAGTGGGTGACTTAAATTGTAAGCACCCCCTCTGGGACTCCTATGCTTCTTACCCCAACACTAACGGAAGTACTCTCCAAAGGTTCTGTGATAATTCGGACTGTAATATTTACAGTACGGAAGATCCCACTCATTTTCCCTTTTCAGGTTATACCCCAAGCACTTTAGATATAGCTGTTGGTAAAAATATCAACACTACAACTAAAATGAAGACTCTCCCAGACTTAAACTCAGATCATGACCCAATACTGATCGAACTAAAAATAACACACAATATACAATCACATACACGTAAAATTCACGATTATACAACCACTAACTGGACATTATACAAAAAACTTATAAATGAAACATTAAAAATTACAAACATTATTGAAAATGAAAGGCATTTAACACAAACTATTCAAAACTTACAAAATATCATAATAACAGCCAGAAACAAAACCACAACTATTAAACCCAAACCTAAATCACTAAATATCCTCCCTGACCGTATTGTAAATATTATAAAGGAAAAAAACAAAATACGAAAAAGGTGGCAACAAAGCCGAAGTGATACTGATAGACAACTTTTAAAAGATTACCAAAACTTACTAAATACTGAAATAAAAGAACATCGAAATTATGAATGGAAATCATTTCTTGAAACTCTATCTATAAAAGACAACTCGCTATGGAAAATCACCAAAAAATTAAAAAATAAAAGACAAGAAATAACGAAAATATCATCCAATGGTAAAACAATCACTCAAAAATCGAAGATCGCTGAGGCCTTTGGAGAGTATTTTCAGGGCAATTTTAAAAATAGTATAGTTAATTCACAACTGCACAATAAAATTTCAACAATAGTATCAAATTATTTTAATAGCTGCAGTGCGTCAACTAAATTTAAGTTAGCAACCACCGCTGAAATATATTCCGTAATTATGTCACTTAAAAATAAAACAGCCCCAGGGATGGATGGTATTGCAAACATCCTCCTTAAAAGCTTACCTAAAAAAGCGATTGTGCAAATTACCTACATCGTTAACTACATAATAAAAACTGGTAAATACCCTGATATGCTCAAAGTTGCCAATGTTATCCCTATTATCAAAGCCAATAAACAATCATGTTATGTGGATAGCTACAGACCAATTTCTTTACTTAATAATATAGCAAAGGTGATTGATAAAATCATTCTTCAAAGAATGCAACAATTTGTAGACAGCCAAAACATCCTTCCTAAAGAGCAGTATGGGTTCAGAAGTGGACACAGCACGGTAGCTCAAATAATTAGAGTCTTCAACCATATTAGAGAAGAAATTTTTAAGAAAAACAAAACAATAATGGTAACGATTGACATTAAAAAAGCTTTCGATACTGTTTGGCATGAAGGACTGATATTTAAACTAATCAAACTAAATTTCCCTGAATATTTAATAAAAATTATAAACGCATATATACATAACAGAAAATTTTACTCTTGTGTGAATGAAGGCTTAGCGGGTCCATACCCTATTCAAGCTGGAGTTCCACAAGGTTCAGTTCTCTCACCTTTGTTATATTCCCTATTCACCTACGACCTACCCTCATCCCCAAATATTTTGACAGCTATGTATGCAGACGACACTTGTTTTGTATCATCTCTACCAACACCAGACACAGCGCTACAAAACATACAATCACACTTAAACACTCAAATACTCACATACCTGAGAGATAACAAATTGACTATCAATCCTGCAAAGACAGAGTGCATGTTACTCAGGAGGAATCATGGGAAAAATCGCTCATTTCAATCTCAGCTTTGTGTTGAGGGGCAAACCATCACCCCTAGTCTCACTTTGAAATACCTCGGATATACAGTGCAAAGTAATACTAATGCTAACGCACATATAACGAAACAAGTTCAAAAGGCCAAGATGGCAATGAGTAGATTGTACCCTTTGATATGTAAAAACAGCTATCTTTCAGTACACAACAAATTAATGATTTATCGCCAAATCATTAGACCTACACTAACATACGCCGCTCCAAAACATAACTTTCATACTCTACAGGTGGTGCAAAATAAGTGTCTACGTATGGCAATTCCATATAAAACTGAATACCCTAAACTTCCTAGAAATTCATGGTTACATGAACAAGCGGATATACCCACTATTAAGGACTTCATAATTAAAATATCACAAAACTTTTATAATTACTGTTTGCCAGAAAATCTTCGAGAAACACTCAGAGCCGCAAGTCGCGCAAAAGACACCCGTGATAGTGGGTGTAGGCTTTTGCATGGTAACTTATTCACATAACTAGTTGTTAAATCTCCAACTACCAAACATCGAATTAGAGGGTAACTGCTACCCCTAATCAACCAAATTTATTCACATACTCGTACAAATCATATACCCCAATAAAAAGAACATCTGTCATGTTGCTTCTCTCATTAACTAAACCCAGTTCGTTTTGAAACCCTGTTTTTCAGCTGCTTTTCAGGGATAAAACAGTCGAAATACCTAGTGGAGTCATACCTATCAATACGGGACAAAGTAATTTTCTAAACAAAAACTAATGGATTATGCTATGCAAGGAGCCATAAACCCATCGAGACATGATCAATACAGTTCAGGACGGCCAAAACACCGGCAGTATATATATGTATGTTGTAATCGTATTTATATATAGTTTTGTAATTGTATTGTAAATTTCAATCCAGAAATTATTGTAAATAAAGACTTTTTAAAACAAACCCGCGATTGAGGAAATTTGTGCCTGTTTTTCCATAAGAAAGCATGTAAAAAAATGACGTATTTTAAGCTAATTGAGCAATTCTGACACTTTTTAACCGTAATATTTGAGGAAGATATGATATATTCAAGTAATGATTCCAATTAACAAACAGTGATTGGAACAAGAAGTTTATGATCTGTATCTGTAGGCTACGATTTAGCTAGACTACAAATTCCATTCCGGCAACCTTCAGGACCATTGATTATGAGAAAAAATTACCATTCGAGGAATTGTAAAAGAATAATAAATTACTTATAAATTGAAAACTTTTCGCCTATTATGATATTTTTACTTGAGGAGGATATGATATATTCTAGTAATGATTCCAATTAACAAACAGTGGAATAAGAAGTTAATGATCTGTATCTGCAGACTACGATTTAGCTAGACCACAAATTATATTCCGACAACCTTCAGGACCATTGATTACGAGAAAAAAATCACCATATAACGAGAAAACCCTACAAACCTCTCAGTGCTCGTTACAGGTATGCGGGTTGTCTCACGTAGTACAGCCCGTGCTCGCCAGTCGACTAGCTTCGAGTCGAAGAAGGGGTGGATTCTTTAAAAAAATTATTGAGTATACAAAAAGGGCGCCAGAGAAGTTTTGGCAAGCACCCAAGACTTCCTAAGTTAGCCCACAACTCCTCAGTGGGTTAACAACACTCACTACACACTCCAAAGGTTAAACTGATAGGTAAGTTATCATAAATAAATAAAAGTCAGCAAATACACCCTAATTGAAATTTTAATTAATCTTGGTGGACCAAAGGTCTCTTTTCAAAATATATGATACAATATCACTACCAAAAGAAAAAAATATTATAAATAACGTCTGAGCTCAGCTGAAGGCTGTAATCTCAGGGTGCAGTAGAGCTGAGGGCCCCAAACTACACCGATGTCTCAATCCAAAGATTCTAGAGAATCGACCAAATTGTTCATGTACAAAATTCCAAAAATTACAACGATAAGATATTATATATATGTCAAAAACACCAATGTATAGTTACAAGGGTTCACACTTCCGCAATTTATACCAGTATCAATATGAATATAATAATTGCATAAGCCAGAAATTTAAATTACAACGAGTTTAGCGTTGCTGGAGAATATACAGCTCAAAATTATATACGGCGCAAAATTATATACAAGAAACCATTAGAAATAGGTAAAAAAAACTACTAAATACCGCTATACTAGGTACGTACCAAGTGTTCCAGCGTATCTTAATCTATGAGCAAGATTTCAAAAAAATTTCAAATACAAAATTCAAGTAAGAAAAAAAATAAATAAAACTTAATATAAAAAAAACGGTAATATGTGAAGCATAGATGTGAATTTACTACTGAGTTTAAAGAAATAAGAAAGGAAAACTGTAACCTTTCCTTTCCCGGCACCAGAACAGGAACTGAAATTCCTCCAGATTAATCCAGGCCTCCTGGAACTGGTCTCACCGACCCATTAAATTCCAATCAGCGTTTTTATGTCCATATACTAAAACCCCCCTAAAATAGAGAAACGAATTAGCCTCTACATAGGGTTTACATTTTACCCCGGTCAAATTTTCGACGTACCCCCGTAATATCCCATCATACTGACTATAATAACTATACCCGAAATTCGCAAATAATTACACCTCATGACTTTTAACTGTATAAAAGCCAACTACATACCCAAGATACTTCATTTCAGGACGGCAGAACTGACACTTATCCACGCTAACAGTAATTTTAGCATCCGCTAACCTCTTAAAAACCTCTTCGAGCACCCGTACATGTTCTTCGAAAGTTTGCGTACAAATAACCACGTCGTCAAGATAGACAAAAACATGCGGTTCAAGATCATGGCCTAAAACATTGTCGATAAGTCTCTGCCAGTTAGCTGGGGCATTATGTAAACCAAATGGTAGTCGTTTGAACTGGAATAGACCCCTATTAGGTACCGTGAAAGCAGTGTATTGCCTTGAAGATTCGGCTACCGGAACTTGCCAATAAGCGGACTTGACATCTAAACTAGACAAATATTTAGCCTCACGCAACTTCTCTAAAGTATCCGTTACCAGGGGAAGAGGGTAGCTATCTCGAACAGTGACAGCATTCAACTTCCTGTAATCAACGCAAAATCGATAGGAATCATCCTTCTTCTTGACCAGCAAAATTGGAGAATCCCACGGACTATTGCTGGGTTCTACAACACCTAACTGCAGCATCTCATCCAATTCAGCATCAATATGCCTCTGTACAATGGGATTGACCCTATAAAATCGCTGCTTGATGGGGGGACTAGAAGTTACTATCACGTGTTCTACTCTATCGGTACACCCTAGACCTTTTCCCATAATTTCCATTTTCCTATCAATCACCGCTTGAAGTCTCTGCTGTTCCAAAGGAGTGAGTACTGTTCTAGACGACACATGTTTCACACTATTTATCAACACAGGATCTGCCGAAAAATGCCACTCGTCATGGCGAAGATCTGGGACGACACCCATCAAATTCCAAAAATCTACACCAAGGATCAAATTATGAGTTAATTCAGGGACAACCAGAGCCTCAATCAACCGCATACGACCCCTCAAAACCACGGGCAACACTACGGTTCCAATACTCTGTAACACATTACCATTTGCCACTGTACAATTAGTCGTCCTACTTTTATCCAAAGTCAACCCTAAACAAGAAATCAACTCATATCCTTTACCTCCTAAAACAGTTCTTGAAGCGCCCGAATCCAAAAGACCTAACAACGTTTTTCCTAGGATATCTATCTTAAGATAAGGACGTTCATCATTAACGACATGATCCAACACATAATCTATAACGGCACGAAAACTACTGATCGGGGGGTTTTCACGGACGCACTCTATCCGATCATTTAAGCACGCCTCGGTTCGTTTACGCTGGCTAATTCTGGAAGAGCAATCAGGACAAGTCCTAATCGTGAATCCTTCTTTCTTACATCTAAAGCAAAATTTCCTATTACTACGACACGCTACGGCCCGATGACCTGGCTGCTTACAACGGAAACAAACGAGCTCATGAACTCTAGGAATAGATGACGAAGTAGGGAGGGTTAGAGTTCCAACCTCAGACACAGGTTCCACATGCGATGACACATAAGCTAGGTCTGGCTCCATACAATTTAGTTCCCTCGAGGGTACACTGTAATTCTCGATAGCCGATTTCCTAGCCTCCAATTTACGACCCAAGGTCAATAACTCACGCACGCTATTAATTTCTATAAGTCCAAGATGATGTTGGTAGTAAGGCGTGATATTCCTTAGCAATATTTTAAGTTTAGTTTCCTCCGAAATGGAACAAGTCAACCTTTTAAAATAACCAGACATCACAGCCAAGTAAATTCCCATACTTTCATCAGGACCTTGAGTTCTACTCTTAATTTCCTCGAACAGTTTTTCATTATAATCCACGGACAAGTACTCCTCCCGTAATAGATCCACGAATTCATCCCAAGAGTTGACCTCTTCTCTATAAGCTAAATAAAATTGATAAGCCCTACCAGAAAATAAATCGATACCACTAGCTAACAAAATTTCCTTATCCACATTACGCGAAACTCGATACTCTTCCACTTTCTCCAGGAAGCTCGATAGTGAAATACCTTTGGGGTCTCCAGAAAACACTAAACCCCACTTACTAGGCAAGATCGTCTTAATACTAGACAAGTTCCTCGACGCATTACCAGGATTAGGAAGTGGTCTGATTTCATTGTGAGTCGATCTACAGATTGTTGACAAATGTGCAAAAGAGGGCCCAGGTTGAGGAAGAATTTCTAACTGGGGGGGTTGAGATTGACGAGAACGCTCATGTCTAGAAGCCTTACTTCCCAATGATTCGAATAAAGAGAGAGCTTTAGCCATTAGTTCATCTACTTTCGCCCTTTGTCGAACACCAGCATCACCTGCTTCGAAATTAGTCGCACGTTCCAACCGACCTATGACATGCACCAACTGACTCTGTAATTTCTGGAAATTATCACTCACACGAGTTTCATTGAACTCTTCTACACCGGGCTCAATCTGATCTAACTTATTCTCAACTGCACTCAAATCTTCATCAGCTGTATACGGATACTCTGGCGGATCTATACTATCATCTTCCTTCTCTACCTGCAACGCTAAAGTTAAACTACGCCGCATCTCAGACACTGTGCCACTTGCAATACCACGTATTGTCAACTCATACACAAGCTCATCCTGAACCAACCGATTAACTACAAACCTACGAGACATTTCTTTTTCTTTTTAAGTTCAATTTGACAAGCGATCCAAGCAACAAACCAATTTCCAACCCAGCGGAACAATAATTCTTCACCGACACACCTGTACCTCAAATGGTCTCCCTCCAACTGAAACCTAATAAGGAATTTAAAACCCAAATCCAGTTACCGAATGTCCAAAAGTCCCTATTTGTCCGAACAATATCTCCAACCCACAAAGTTTCCACGAAGTGTACTTCTCGAACCAACGCAACGTTCCTTCCTCAAAAGCGATTCCAAAATACAGGAGTCCACAAGCCCAAGGCACCACTTCCAAAACACCGACCCGCTAAGGTTCGAACCCACAATGCAGCCTACAATCGTCGAAAGTCAAATAAACTTACCATAAAGCAAAGTATTTACGAATTCAGTTACTGTTCTGATACTAAAATTTATACACAGTGTGACCCAATATGTAACTCACCTTTTAAATTTACAATATCTATAAATTACAAATATTATACAATAGATAATCAAATAAAATTTTCAAAATTACAATTTTTATTGAAACAATAATATCGATATCAGAAATCTTCTTAGTCACTTGCTACCTGAAAAAGAAGAAAAAAAAAACAAAACGCATCAAACAATGAACAATCTGTCCGTTTCCTGTATTGAAACTTCAATTTAAACGCTATACACCAAATACCCGACGAAAATATGGAAGTGTCAAGTCACGAAGATGACTTCATCAAGCCAAAAAAAGTCGTTACATTTAATACCCTACTAAAACATAAGAAAAAACAAACAACAACAACCACAAAAAACAGATACGATACATTATCTGAAGAATCCGATGTGTAGGATACAACTAAACAACAACAAAAAAAACGAAAAAAAACTAAATTCCGAAAATACGTAGCATCGGATGAAAGTTCTGATGAAGCTATCAGAATACACTCCATCAAACGACCAAAGCAAAAAGAAGACGCCAGCAAGCCAGTCAAAAAAACCATATCGTCCTGTCCGCCTATAGTCATAGACGGGAATGTATCAGCGCATGAAAAAATGGTGGGCAAACTTAAAGAATGTGTTTCAAAAGAATTTGAGATAAAATATACTACAAATTCCACAATAATATTTACAAAAGAGACGACTGACTTTGATAACCTAAAACACATTCTTAGAAGTGAAAAAGTACCATTTCATACATATACCCGGAAAGATGAGAAGACGCATGCATTTGTACTGAGAGGATTAGCAGAAGGCCTCCAAATTGATGACATCAAAGAAGAACTGACAAACACGTACAAAATCACTATTAAGGACATATACAGGATGACCACCAAAGCTAGGCCTTTGTATCTTGTAATCACAGAACCTAAAATCACTCTAGATTTTTTGAACAAAAACGTTAGGGTGTTGGAACACACTAGAATACAATGGGAGTATCGGCGACAATCAAAGCCGATAATCCAATGCCACATTTGCCAGCTTTGGGGTCATGCCACCTCTAATTGTGGCAGGGCACCCAGGTGTCTAAAATGTGCAGATTCGCATTTAACCCCCGAATGCCCTAAGGATAGGTCCATACAACTTACAAAATTACTCCCAAAGATGTTTACAGGATGAGCACTAAAGGCCGCCCCCTGTACCTCGTGGTTACGGACTCAAAAATTACATTGGACTTTTTAAATAAAAATGTGAGAATTATCGAACACACGAGAGTACAGTGGGAATATCGCCGACAAAATAAACCGATCATCCAATGTCATATTTGTCAACTGTGGGGCCACGCCACGTCTAACTGCGGAAGATCACCACGATGCCTCAAGTGTGCCGGAAGTCATCTAACACCAGAATGTCCCAAGCTGAGAACAACACCTGCCCGATGTGCCAACTGCGAAGGTGACCACCCCGCTAATGCCGAAGTGTGTCCGGAGTACGTGAAAAGACGAACCTGGCTCGAAGAGAAGCGTGCAATTCTACAAAAAGCAAAAACTCCTGCAAACAGATTTATCCCTGCTCCAATTCCCACTAATAATCCATGGCATCAACCTAGAAACAATCAAGCAGATTTTCCCAGCCTTCCTTCAAAACCTACCCCCAGGACTATCCCTCAAACTATCCCTAATAGTCAAGTGAATATTGCACCCTCGGTGAGCACAAACAAAAATGCTAATGTGCCGATCAACTTGAACAATTTCTCCGAATTGAACAACAAATTCAAAGAACTCCAGCAGCTAATCAACCTTGACGAACTGACTAGAGCGGTAACCGACCTAACAGAAATGATGAAAGCAGCCAAATCAAAGTTAGAAAAATTCACCATCTACAATAACTTCGTTGCCGGTATAGACAGCTATGACTTCTAGGCAGGTAGGTGGTAAAACAGGCTCTCAAAATCGTTTAAATTTCAAAATCATTTTTTGTAATATACAAGGAGTTAGTTCTAAACTCCATTTAATCCTACACTTTCTCGACATTCAAAAACCAGATATTTTCATTTTAATTGAGACGCTTCTAAAACCAAATAAATCATTTAATCTTAAAATCCCGGAATATCGTCTTTTAAGACAAGACCGCACTTTCGATGCCAAAGGTGGTGGTATCGTTTTATTAATCAAAAAAGGCATACATTTCAAGTCATTGCAGCATAATAATTCATCTATTGAGCATATCTCGATACTTGTGGAAAATAAAATCAAAATTGTAGGTGCTTATAACTCTCCTCAAAATATTTTAAAAGATTCAGATTTCAATAATATTTTGAAAACTCATAATAAGGTTTTACTTGTTGGTGACTTAAACTGCAAGCATCCCCTATGGGATAAGCATAATAGTAGATCAAATACAAACGGAAATACTCTCCTAAGATTCTGCGATAACTCGGATTGTAATATTTTTGCAACAGAAGACCCATTCCACTTTCCTTATTCAAACCACTCCCCTAGTACCATTGACATCGCCATCGGCAGAAATATCAAAAATATTTCAAAAATCAAAACTCTCACCGATTTAAACTCAGATCATGATCCCGTCCTCATTATCCTAGAACTTCCCCATCAACTCCACTACCCTCCCAAGTTAATTCACGATTATAAATCCACCAACTGGACATTATTTAGAAAATACTTAAACGAAAACATTCATATCGCTGACAATATTGAAAATCCTGAACATTTAACACAAACGATAAGTTCCCTTTAAGAGGTTATTATAGCTGCAAGAAACAGGTCAACTCCGCAAAAATCCTTTGATCCTTATCCAACTTCGCTACCAGAGTATATTGTTAAAATTATTAACGATAAAAATAAATTAAGGAAAAGATGGCAACGTACAAGAAAAGAAGAGGATAAAATCATATTGAAACAATACCAAAATGACATCAATGTGTTAATCAAAGACTTTAAAAACAACAAATGGGCGGAATATCTCCATACGCTTAGGCCCGAAGACAATTCCCTATGGAAAATCTCCCGTTATTTCAGAAAGAGACGCAGAGAAATTAACAACATTGAAATTAATGGAAATCCATATACCGACACCAAAGAAATCGCAGAAATCTTCGGAGAGTATTTTCAAGAAAATTTCATAAATAATTGTTTAAATACATCAACCCACAATAGTATTTCAATCAAAGTTCAACAATATCTTTCGAATATTCATAACATCAATAGTAAAAATCTAGTCACTTTCTCAGAGATTGTTAATACAATTATGCAATTAAAAAATAAAACCGCTCCGGGTCATGACGGTATCCCTAATATTTTAATCAAAAATTTGCCAAAAAAGGCCTTAGTGCAAATGGTATATATTTCTAACTTTATAATCAAATCGGGCCATTACCCTGATATGCTCAAAGTTGCCAACATCATCCCAATTTTAAAAGCAAACAAACAACCTCGTTATGTAGACAGCTACAGACCTATTTCTTTATTGAACAAAATAGCAAAGGTGATAGACAAAATCATATTAAAACGATTACAAAATTTTGTAGATACTAATAATATTATTCCTGAGGAGCAATATGGCTTCCGAAGTGGTCATAGCACAATTGCTCAAACTATTCGGGTGATTAATCACATTAGAGAGGGTTTTCATAACCAAAAGAAGGCCGTCATGGTCGCGATTGATATTAAGAAAGCCTTTGATACTGTATGGCATGATGGTTTATTACTCAAATTAATTAATTTGAACACTCCCGATTATTTAATTAAAATTTTATATTCTTATTTAATAAATAGAAAATTTCATACTAAAATAAATGATAGTACTGCAGGGCCCTACCTTACACAGGCCGGAGTCCCTCAAGGTTCAGTTCTTTCACCTTTGCTGTATTCAATATTTATCCATGACATCCCTACTTCTCCCAATATTCTAACAGCCATGTACGCTGATGACACTTGTTTTGTGGCATTGGCAAAGAATCCGGATCACGCACTCCTAAAAGTACAAACACATATCAACTCGAAAATCATTCCCTATTTCACTAATCAAAAATTATCCCTAAATGCCTCCAAAACAGAGTATTTATTACTCAGGAGGCGCATCCTTAAAAACAGTAATTTACAATCTCAGCTTTGCATAAACGGACATCATATTTCCCCTAGCACAACTTTAAACTATTTAGGATACACGATTCAAGGTAATACAAATGCAAATGCGCACATTAGTAATCAAGTTCGTAAAGCCAAGATTGTAATGAGTCAGTTATACCCCCTCATATGCAAACAGAGTAAACTATCTACAGAAAACAAATTAACACTTTACAAACAAATCATTCGCCCCATCCTTACATATTCATCTCCGGTTTATTACACAGGTACAAAACAAAACTTTTATTCTTTGCAAATGATACAAAATAAGTGTCTTAGAATGGCGATTAAAAATAATATACCTTATCCTCACCTCCCCAAAACCTCATGGCTTCATGACAAAGCTGAGCTACCCACTATCAAAGACTTCGTTTCTTTAGTTTCAAAAAATTTTTACGATAAATGTCTGCCAAACAAACTTCGAAATGCTCTCAAAGCCGCTAATCGCGCAGAAGTATCCCGCGATAGCGGGGGTAGGCTTCTGCATGGTATGTTGACTATATAACCTGGTTGTTTACTCCAGAAAACTATCAAAGTAAGAATTAATCCAGGACAGCCCTATACACTGTTCTGAATTACTCTTAGCTAAAACTAATTTCAATCATAACTACGTCTGTCACGCTGCTTCCACAAACTAAAAACCCCCTACAATTATTGAGACCCTGTTTTTCAGCTGCTTTTCAGGGAGTACCCAGCCGAAAGTTTTTAGGAGCGAGAATTATATACCGGGGACAAAGTTATTTGAACAAGCATAAGATATGGAGAATGTGATGTTTCACAAGGAGCCGTATGTACCATCACTGCAAGCAACGATTTCAAGAATCGCCAGACCATCGGCATTCAATTGTTTCAATTGTATATTCTTGTAATTGTTGTATTTTGGGAATGTTAAACGATTGCTAATAAAGATATTTTAAACCTAAGAAACATGACAAAGCCGATACGCCTACTATCAAAGACTTTATAACAAAAATTTCATCGAATTTTTATAATTACTGTCTGCCAGATGATCTTCGAAAGAATCTCATAGACGCAAATCGCGCAGAAGGCATCCGAGATAGTGGGTGTAGACTTCTGCATGGAACACTAATTACATAACAAGGTTGATTAACTCCAAGCCTATTTCACACATAAGTGTAAATCAATCCAAGTAAATAATTATTATTATGCAAAATCAACGTCAGTCATGTTGCCTTCTCGAAAACTAAACCCCTTATCGTTTTGAGACCCTGTTTTTCAGCTACTTTTCAGGGAATACACAGCCGAAATATGCTAGGAGCCATAATTATATTGCGGGACAAAGCTATTGTAGAAAATGATTACCTATGGATAGTGCTACGGCAAGGAGCCATAGATCACAGAAGACACGACACACAGAAATGATGGAAAAAGACCAGAACATCGGCAGACATTTGACATGTAATTTCCACCCTTTCTGTATAAGGGAAGCAAAATTGTAAAAATAAAGCACCTTTTTAATAATAATACCCGCGATTGAGGACACTTCCATGCAAACATTCAAGTGCTACGGTTGAATATTTTATATTGGAAAATAGTTATCTTTATCTTTAAATTATAAATCGTTAAATTAGAAAGAGTTTGTTCTAGAGAATCTATAGAGTTATACTCATAGACTTCTCACCGCTACCCTCACCCCCAATCACGGGTACCCCGTACCCTACCGAATACACTCGCCGACTGCGTGAAAAAATTCATAAACTAAATAGTGACAAACCAAACTTTTTCGAAAGTGAAAATATAAAAAGTGATAAAACTGTGTCTGTTAAAAACCACCCTAAACATTTAATTAAAGTGAAACCCTCCCCACGAAAATCAATTAAAAAAGGTACGTTCAAACTAAAAGCTATAAAAAGACACAAACTACTTAACACACAAAAAAACAATAATACACATACTGACAAAAAACTTTGTGAATGGAAAAGTTTTGATAAATCGATTCCACAAGACAAAAACGACACTCTTTTTCTCACAGAATCTCCTAACACTCAAATCACTAAATACTCTGATGAGATTCAAAGGATTAAATCCAAAACTCAAGATTTAAAGTCGAGAAATTTAAATTATCATCAAATAGTATTTTTTGACGATAAAGACTCTGAAAACATAATTAAACCAAATACTAACAGCATTAACATACCAAAAACTTGCCTAGCCACAATTGATATAAATATTCTTAATAAATGCATTGAACTTGCACAGCCGAAAGAAAAGTGTATAGGACAAACAGACACTAAAAAGTGTCTAGGAAGTTCAGATTTAGAAACGTGTATAGAAAACTTTGAAAATAAAAAGTGTATAGGAGACTCAAATCAATCCGATACGCATCTAGAAATCACACCAATAGAAAAGTGTCTAGAAAACACACCAATAGAAAAGTGTCTAGGAAACCAACAAGAAAAAAAGTGTATAGAAATAACCAAAAATAAAAAGTGTATAGAAAACACCGAAAACGAAAATCCTACAGTAAAGGATACTATTGATAGTAATTTATTATATCAATCATTTGAACGATCAATTCCTACTTATAGAGGCAAAATTTCTGAGAGAACTCCTACCCCTGATAAAACTTCTTTATTTAATAAAAATCAAAATACAAAAATGGGAGAGGATACTATCGGAAACATCTCCAGTGCTTCTGATGACGAGGAAAACACAATAGAAGAAAACCAATCAATAATTACGACAACACATGCAATGGTACACCACGCAAATCAATCGTGGGCTGATCAGGTGGAAAATGAATTATAAGTTGAACCAAATAAGGACAATTTCGTATCGCAATATGAAAAAATTGCAAAGAAGACAATAGTGCCCAGAATAATGGACATGACGAAAAACAAACAACAGACTGAAGATATAAACGCTATACACCAAATACCCGACGAAAATATGGAAGTGTCAAGTCACGAAGATGACTTCATCAAGCCAAAAAAAGTCGTTACATTTAATACCCTACTAAAACATAAGAAAAAACAAACAACAACAACCACAAAAAACAGATACGATACATTATCTAAAGAATCCGATGTGGAGGATACAACTAAACAACAACAAAAAAAACTAAATTCCGAAAATACGTAGCATCGGATGAAAGTTCAGATGAAGCTATCAGAATACACTCCACCAAACGACCAAAGCAAAAAGAAGACGCCAGCAAGCCAGTTAAAAAAACCATATCGTCCTGTCCGCCTATAGTCATAGACGGGAATGTATCAGCGCATAAAGAAATGGTGGGCAAACTTAAAGAATGTGTTTCAAAAGAATTTGAGATAAAATATACTACAAATTCCACAATAATATTTACAAAAGAGACGACTAACTTTGATAACCTAAAACACATTCTTAGAAGTGAAAAAGTACCATTTCATACATATACCCGGAAAGATGAGAAGACGCATGCATTTGTACTGAGAGGATTAGCAGAAGGCCTCCAAATTGATGACATCAAAGAAGAACTGACAAACACGTACAAAATCACCATTAAGGACATATACAGGATGACCACCAAAGCTAGGCCTTTGTATCTTGTAATCACAGAACCTAAAATCACTCTAGATTTTTCAAACAAAAACGTTAGGGTGTTGGAACACACTAGAATACAATGGGAGTATCGGCGACAATCAAAGCCGATAATCCAATGCCACATTTGCCAGCTTTGGGGTCATGCCACCTCTAATTGTGGCAGGGCACCCAGCCAAATGCGTGAATTGTAAAGGTGATCATCCGGCTAACGCTATGATATGCCCGGAATATATCAAAAGACGAGATTGGCTCGAAGCGAAAAGGTCAAAAATACCTAATAATGCAACTCCGAAATTTATCCCCGCTCCTCTCCCAAAGACAAACCCTTGGAACAATAAAAATGCCCCTTCTTAACAAGAATTTCCTAGTCTTCCCACTAAACAAACAACCCCAGCACAACAACAAAACATCCCCAAAACCAGAGCTAATCATGAAACAAATGCAAATCGAACATCCGCTACTCCCACTGCAGACATAAACAAATTCACACAATTAGACTCGATGTTTCAAGAGCTACATAGTATGGTAAATCTCGATGAATTAACTAGAGCAGTTGCTGATCTATTACATGAGATGAGAGCTGCCACCAACAAGTTAGAGAAGTTCACTATATACAATAACTTTGTCGCCGGGATTGATAAATATGATATCTAGGCAGGTAGGTGGTAAAACAGGAATTCACAAACGAAATCATCTTAAAATAATCTTTTGTAATGTAACTGTATAACTGTATAACTGTATAACTGTATAACTGTATAACTGTATAACTGTATAACTGTATAACTGTATAACTGTATAACTGTATAACTGTATAACTGTATAACTGTATAACTGTATAACTGTATAACTGTATAACTGTATAACTGTATAACTGTATAACTGTATAACTGTATAACTGTATAACTGTATAACTGTATAACTGTATAACTGTATAACTGTATAACTGTATAACTGTATAACTGTATAACTGTATAACTGTATAACTGTATAACTGTATAACTGTATAACTGTATAACTGTATAACTGTATAACTGTATAACTGTATAACTGTATAACTGTATAACTGTATAACTGTATAACTGTATAACTGTATAACTGTATAACTGTATAACTGTATAACTGTATATCTGTATAACTGTATATCTGTATAACTGTATAACTGTATAACTGTATAACTGTATAACTGTATAACTGTATAACTGTATAACTGTATAACTGTATAACTGTATAACTGTATAACTGTATAACTGTATAACTGTATAACTGTATAACTGTATAACTGTATAACTGTATAACTGTATAACTGTATAACTGTATAACTGTATAACTGTATAACTGTATAACTGTATAACTGTATAACTGTATAACTGTATAACTGTATAACTGTATAACTGTATAACTGTATAACTGTATAACTGTATAACTGTATAACTGTATAACTGTATAACTGTATAACTGTATAACTGTATAACTGTATAACTGTATAACTGTATAACTGTATAACTGTATAACTGTATAACTGTATAACTGTATAACTGTATATCTGTATATCTGTATAACTGTATATCTGTATGTCTGTATAACTGTATAACTGTATAACTGTATAACTGTATAACTGTATAACTGTATAACTGTATAACTGTATAACTGTATAACTGTATAACTGTATAACTGTATTACTGTATAACTGTATAACTGTATAACTGTATAACTGTATAACTGTATAACTGTATAACTGTATAACTGTATAACTGTATAACTGTATAACTGTATAACTGTATAACTGTATAACTGTATAACTGTATAACTGTATAACTGTATAACTGTATAACTGTATAACTGTATAACTGTATAACTGTATAACTGTATAACTGTATAACTGTATAACTGTATAACTGTATAACTGTATAACTGTATAACTGTATAACTGTATAACTGTATAACTGTATAACTGTATAACTGTATAACTGTATAACTGTATAACTGTATAACTGTATAACTGTATAACTGTATAACTGTATAACTGTATAACTGTATAACTGTATAACTGTATAACTGTATAACTGTATAACTGTATAACTGTATAACTGTATAACTGTATAACTGTATAACTGTATAACTGTATAACTGTATAACTGTATAACTGTATAACTGTATAACTGTATAACTGTATAACTGTATAACTGTATAACTGTATAACTGTATAACTGTATAACTGTATAACTGTATAACTGTATAACTGTATAACTGTATAACTGTATAACCGTATAACTGTATAACTGTATAACTGTATAACTGTATAACTGTATAACTGTATAACTGTATAACTGTATAACTGTATAACTACTAATACTATAACAACAAAGTAGCAACATGTTTTACTAGATTCACAAAGAGACTCATAATAAGGATGAAAATTTTTTTCGTAAGCACTTTGAACAAAGAACTGTAATCGAATGAGCATTATCAGGATATGAGGGGTAACAAGTAAACTTCTAGTCGGACGGAAGACTGAACGATAACCTTTTTGCCCTAAAAAAGACCCGCGATTGAAGTTTTGAAACCCTGTTTTTCAGCTGCTTTTCAGGGACAAATAAGTCGAAATAGCTAGTGGAGTCATACTTTTTAATACGGGACAAAGTAATTTTCAAGACAAAATTAATGGATAATGCTACGCAAGGTGCCATGAACTTATCGAGACATAAGCAATACTGTCAAGAACGGCCAGAACACCGGCAGAATATATATTTATGTTGTGTTCGTATTTATATATTGTTTTGTACAGATATTGTAAATTTCAAAATCAGAAATGATTGTAATATAGACTTTTTAAAACAAACAAACCCGCGATTGAGGAAATTTGTGCCTGTTTTTCCATAAGAAAGCATGTAAAAAAATGACGTATTTTAAGCTAATTGAGCAATTCTGACACTTTTTAACCGTAATATTTGAGGAAGATATGATATATTCAAGTAATGATTCCAATTAACGAACAGTGATTGGAAGAAGTTTATGATCTGTATCTGTAGGCTACGATTTAGCTAGACTACAAATTCCATTCCGGCAACCTTCAGGACCATTGATTATGAGAAAAAATTACCATTCGAGGAATTGTAAAAGAATAATAAATTACTTATAAATTGAAAACTTTTCGCCTATTATGATATTTTTACTTGAGGAGGATATGATATATTCTAGTAATGATTCCAATTAACAAACAGTGAAATAAGAAGTTAATGATCTGTATCTGCAGACTACGATTTAGCTAGACCACAAATTATATTCCGACAACCTTCAGGACCATTGATTACGAGAAAAAAATCACCATTCGACGTATTTTTTAAAAGAATAATAAATTATTTATAAATTGAAATCCTGAATTTGTCGATCACGAATTGTTTATTATTTTTTCTATATTGTCTATTTACCCATAGTTAAACATATACTATTATTTATTATCTATTTTTTATATGTGAGGTCGAAGGAGATTCTTTAATAGCCTTTAGGCAACAATTTTCCCTGATATGTGATGAAACATACAGAAAATACTATACGCACTTGAACTAATAGATAACCGCATGTTTTGTAGGCATGTCTTACAGATATCCTAGTTAAGTACTTATCCCACAATGTGGTAACTGCCGTATTTCTGTGCGGAAAAAAGTCGATCCCCCGTTTTATATCCGAAGAGACCTCAAAAAATACTTATATGGTTAAGAGAAATCGATATACGAGACCCACTGCTTTTTTTCCGACCAAAAATTCAATTACAATTTAAACTACAATACATCTCAAAAATCTATATAAAATTTACATATGAGGTTATAGGCACTCTTCAATAGCCTTTAGGCGACTCTACCCCATAACAGAAGGATACTATTCGTACATAACTCAAAAGGTGACTGCTCGGGTTGTAATCGAGTCTAACCGACACCCTAAGTTTTTTGTACTCCTCCCACTGTGTGGTACCTGTCATATCTCTGTGTAGGAAAAGTCGGTACCCTTTTTATACCCGAAGGAACTTCATTGTATGCTATCAAAATTATATATCACAACTAAAACAATAAATATTTTTGTAGGTAAATACTCAAAAGATACTTACTCGTTTGCCTATTTTCTTCTGCAGCAATCTTCACCCCAGGCGCGAGCTGTTGTGTACCACACGTCATCGCGATTTTAGAAGAACCCATCTAATTCGGACGTCAGACTAGAAATAAAAATTTATTAGTCTAATATTTTACTAACCAAAATTTTTAACAATTGACAATCAATTAAACTTTTTTGCATAAATATATCTACATCCCTTCACTTTTTATAACAAACAATGATGATCTTACCACAAAAACTATTACATCGTCGCAGACTAGTGAAATTACTAGTAAAAACAATTATATATGGGTGTATATTTCCATATTAATTAATTTTTTTTATGCAACTCTAAATAAAAAGGTTCAAAATATTCATAAAAAAAGATCTCCTCAGATGTCTATTCTACATAAGAATCAATGCATATTTATACTTTCATCTGAGTCGATGACGTCATAGATTCTCGTTACTAATAACATACCTTATCAACGAAAACCGACAAGTCCAAACAAGTTCATATTAAAACGGATACATGATTTCAAAAAAACATGGGTTATGATGAAAAATTATATGATTGTAACAGTGATTTTTCATTATGTCCAAAACATAATATTCCACCTAGTTCAAAATATAAAAAGTTATTGTCTACCCATTATCCTGAAAATAATTATAAAATTCACTACCGGACACTAAACGATTGACATTGAAAAAGATACATAGGTTTCTAAAATTCGAGCGGAATTCTTGGTTGAAGACATATTGATTTAAACAACCATTTGAGAAATTTAGCAAACAATGATTCTGAATCATCATAAACTTATTAATAAAACAATGGAAAATTCTCGAAAGTACCGTTATGTTAAATTACTTAAATCTTGAAACGGCCGCTACAGCATGAAACATTTCATTGCAATTCCTTTGTTACATTATAGTACAATTTTTAATGAAAATCTAGTAGCTATTAAATTAAAAAGGGCTGAAATAGTTTTCGGTAAACCTCTTTATATAGGTGTGACTATTTTTTGATTTTATGATACCGAAATTGGATCTTAAAGACGTAAATTACTAAAAAACAATATGTACGGCCTTATCTCCCTACATCAACTGATATTTTTTGGTTCAAAGACATATTTTTAACCCCAAACTCACGTATACGTTAGAAGCGTAATTAAATTATAATCTACCCCCATCCATCGTTCGTATAAACTTTTTTAATGAAATTTTTACTAAAAAACAATATATACGGCCTTATCTTCCTACATTAACTAATATTTTTTGAAAAAACATCTAAAGAAATGTGTCATATTTCAACAAAAAAATATTTATTACTCACGCTTTAAGGGAACAACTTATCACTTGCACACCTTATTTAACACTGAAAATATCAATTTTTAATACACACGTCATTGTCCATTCATTAAGCCGGTGACGTCGGCGGCCGTATAGATTACTAAGATTTTAATAATTTTGTCTCTACTTATTATAAAATTAATATTGGATTACTTTATTGGAGAAAAAATATTTTCGTATTATCAGTAATCAACCGCAATATCTCACAATGAATAAAATACTGAATCGAATCGTAGAAAACAAAATGAATTGAGGAAACTTATCACTAATCAAAAAATAACTACAAAGTATGATGAATGTGGTTTTAACAATAAACCATTATGATACATTGTTGCAATGAATGGTGTGTTGTTCCAGCCAGACGCTGATAGTGCAGAATATGCAGCGTAAGTATTCTAGATATTTGACCCTGGTAAAGCAGCCGCCGACGTCACCGGCTTAATGAATGGACAAAGACGTGTGTATTAAAAATTGATATTTTCAGTGTTAAATAAGGTGTGCAAGTGATAAGTTGTTCCCTTAAAGCGTGAGTAATAAATATTTTTTTGTTGAAATATGACACATTTCTTTAGATGTTTTTTCAAAAAATATCAGTTAATGTAGGAAGATAAGGCCGTTATATTGTTTTTTAGTAAAAATTTCATTAAAAAAGTTTATACGAACGATGGATGGGGGTAGATTATAATTTAATTACGCTTCTAACGTATACGTGAGTTTGGGGTTAAAATATGTCTTTGAACCAAAAAATATCAGTTGATGTAGGGAGATAAGGCCGTACATATTGTTTTTTAGTAATTTACGTCTTTAAGATCCAATTTCGGTATCATAAAATCAAAAAATAGTCACATCTATATAAAGATGTGCATCTACAAATGATTCTTCAAAATCACTTTCGATATCAACTTCATCATTCTCGCTATCTCCGTCTTCGGCCAAATTAATAATAATATTATCCACAACAGTATCTAAAAGTGGTTCATTGTTCATAAATTCATCTTCAATCTTTATAACTTGGTCACATTTAACTTTCCGATCATTTGCAGAAAATATGTCAAAAAATTCATTACAGAATTATTTAACCTTGTTAAACTGAAGGTAACATTTCGTTTGGCCACATATTCTTTAAGTGCCGCCCCAACACTCTCGATCGGATTTAAGTACGGGTGATAAGGGGGTAGCCTTAAAACTTGCAATCCATGTCGAATAAACAATTCATCAATTTTATAAGTTTTATATTGCGGTTTGTACATTTTTGCAACGTTATAAAGATCCGGTTTTAACATTTGTTCACTGTAATATATGTTTCTTTTAGAAAGCCAGTTTTTTTATTGTTGTTTAGTCCAAGCAGTCGTAGGTAATTTTTCATTTAGAACATTGTGATATGGGGCGTTATCAATTACCACAACTGCGTTTTTTGGCAGGTTTAGAATGGGGTTCGGACCTGGTGGACTCTTTCTTCTGGGAATTGGACCTGGTGGAACCCTCCTCCTGGGAATGGGATCTGGTAAACCCCTCCTACTGGGGTTCGGGCCTGGTGGACCTCTCCTCGTGGTGTTCGGACCTGGTGGACCCTTCCTCCTGGGAATGGGACCTGGTGGACCCCTTCTACTGGGGTTCGGACCTGGTGGACTTCTCCTCCTGGTGTTTGGACCTGGTGGACCCTTCCTCCAGCTAGCTCAGCGGCGTGGTAGTGTTCGCCTCCTCCTTCAGGGGTCGGTGTGTATCCCACTTGTTGGGCGCCATGTCGTCGGGTGGGCGTTGTCTGATTGCCAAAGCCCTGAAAAGGGCTCAGGCTGTCATGACTATTCACGTCCGACATTTTCATAAATAAATATTATATTTTTATATGTATATTATATAAAAAATTCCGTATCTCACTATAAATCCCTTAGGACTTTCGTAATCCACTATCTCGCAGAGGAACTGGGAGCAAGTAAATTAAATGCCAATTCAAGATAATTCAACTTGCCCAGTTCGATCTATATCTCAACAGCGTAGCGGTACCAGAGCGTCTAAGCGAGCCGTTGCGTCTTCTTTAGAGGTCGAAGATGAACTGCCGATCCGTTGCTCCCCGCCGCCTATTTATACACATCCGCGCGTGGTTCGGTGCGCAGGCATGTGTTTTGATTGGCAGGGGCGGAGCCTATGAGTTCGACGCGCTTTGGTCTGGGGTCACCCCCCCGCTCCGAAGATCGAACTGGGAATGTTTGCTTTATTAAAATTAAAGTGTATAAAATTTGTATAAAATGTAAAAATAAAGTATGATGTAAATAAGGTTGAGATATGGACAGAGAATTTTAAAATTAAGGGGAAAAAGGAGAAAATGTGGTATATACAATAGACTGTTTAGTTGTCCTCTGGTGGTGCTCTTGGTGGTGGTGATGGCCTTATATCGTCGACGTAGATCAGCTTGTGGCCGCCGTCCTTGAGCACATTGTAGGTGTTAGGGCCTAATTGTTCTAGTATTTCATGAGGTCCGGTCCATGTTTGGCCGAAGTTGGATTTGGCGAAGTTCCGGACGAGCACCTTTTCTCCGGGTGAGAATATTCTTGCCGGCGCTTGTGTGTCGGGAAACAGGCGCCTGGCGTAGATAGTGGCCTTCTGTTTGGCCTCTTCTTGTCGCTGGAGGCGTTTTTCGGGGGTGTTGAGTGGCCTTGGTCGCTTTGGGTCTTCTTCTGGGCGGCGGAGCTCGTAGCCCAGCAGTAAGTGGCATGGTGTCTGTTCAGTGGCTGCTGAGGCCCTTGTCCTGAGAGAGAACACTGTGTCCGCCAGGAGGTCTTCCCATCTATTTTCCTGTTTACCGACCAGTCTGGCTCGTAGTCCCTTTTTAATTTCTTGGACTCGCCTCTCCACGGGGTTTGCCCTTTGGTGGTAGATCGGGGAGTTTACTGGTTTTATGTGATTCCTGTCTAGAAATCTTTCAAACACCCCGCCACGGAATTGGCCTCCATTGTCCGTGATCACGCATTCCGGGTAGCCCCATCTTTGACAGACCTCCTCCTCTAAGAACTGGACCACTGCTTTGGCCTTGCCTGATGTGGTGCAACGGTATTCTATCCATTTGGAGAAGAGGTCTGTGGTCACCAGGATGAAGCGATTGCCTCTGGTTGACTTTGGGTATGGCCCTAGGACGTCGAAGGAGATGGTCTTCCACGGTCCTTGTGGTTCTCTGGCTTCCATTGATGCTGCTGGCTGTCTGGCTGCTGACTTGGTGGTGGCGCAGATGAGGCAAGACTTCACATGTTGCTTGGCATCCTTCTGTAGTGTTGGCCAGTAATATATTCGTTTGATGGCTCTAGTAGTTTCGTCTGTCCCGGGGTGGCCCGAGGCTTCGTGGTAGGTCTTGAGCACGTCTTCTCGATAGCGTTTGGGGACGACCAGCCGGTGTTGTTGCCCCGCCGTGTAGAAGCAAGTGCTCTGTTTTACTGAGAAGTCCTGTGTTAGGGTCTGTTCCACTTCGGTTTCTGGGCCTCTGGTGGTGATGGCTTCTAGGCGACGTCTCAGTCGCAGCATTCCAGGATGTGTCCTATGGGATTTCGCTATGCGTTCTTCCAGCGTGAGGTTGGCGTTGTCCTCTTGGGCTTCTTCCTCTTCTTCGTCCTCGAGGAGGCATAGGAGGGGGAAGTTGTCTGGTTCGTCGATTTCTATGGAGGGCCAGGACAGTCGTTCGATTTCATCGTCTTGGGATGAGTTGTTGGTGGTTGGTTCCTCGGTTTCCGGGAGCCTGGAGAGGTGGTCCGGAAGTTCATTTGCCTTCCCTGGGACGTGGTGGATGCTGAAATCGTATTCTTGTAACAGGAGTGCCCATCTTGTGAGTTTGGTCCTCTCTTCCCTGAATCTGTCCAGCCAGGTTAGGGCCCTGTTGTCGGTGTAGAGGTCGAAGTGCTGGTCTTGGAGGTAGTGCTTGAATCTCTTGATTCCCCATACTACGGCGAGACATTCGATCTCGTTGATATGGTACCTCCGTTCAGCGGGGCTTAGCTTGGCGCTGGCGTAACAGATTATCCTTCTGTTGTTGGGGTCTCCCTGGAAGAGAACTGCTCCCATACCGGTGGTGGAAGCGTCCGTCTGGAGGCTGAAGCCCTGGTTTGGGTCCGGTCTTGACAGCTGGAGGGGTTGTGAGACTTCTCGTTTTATTCTCTGGAAGGAACTTTCCACCTCTGGAGTCCATTTGAATTTCCTCTTGGCGGCCGTGAGGTCTGAGAGGGGGGACGTTTTCTCGGCGTAGTTTTTTACGAAGTCTCTGAGCCAGCCTGCTGTTCCTAGGAAGCTTCGTAGTTGCTTCCTGGTTGTGGGTCTGGGGTAGTCTTGAATCTTCAGGACGTGTTTTTCCAGAGGTAGGTTCGCTTCCGCTGTTATAGTGTGCCCTAGGTATTCTAGTTGGTCAGAGGCGAATTGGCACTTTTTGAGGGATGCCCAGAGTCCATGGGTTCGGAGTCGTTCTAGAACTAACTGGATATGACGAATGTGTTCTGCCAAGGTGTTTGAGTATATGATAATGTCGTCCATATACACCTTGGCGAATATGTCTATATATCCAGCTAGGACTTGATTGGCCAGTTTCTGGAACGTTGTGGGGGCGTTCTTCAGGCCGAACGGCATAACCAGGAACTCGTAGGCTGACCCGTCTGGTGTCGAGAAGGCTGTGAGGTGGATGGAGTCGTCTGCCATAGGGACTTGCCAGAATCCACTTTTGAGGTCGATGGAGCTGAAAACTTTTGCTTGACCCAGGTCTCTGATTGTGTCATGGATGGGTGGGAGATTGGAAACTTCGGTTGCGGTGGCGTTGTTAAGTTTCCTGTAGTCAACGCAGAACCGCGGTTCTCCGTCTTTCTTTTGGACCACCACGATCGGGCTGTTATATTCAGAGTGGCTTGGTCGGATGACTCCGGCAGCTAGCATCTTGTCTACCTCGTCGTATATGATGCGTTTTTTCTCTGGTGAATATTTATATGGTTTCACCCTGATAGGTTTGGGGTCGTTGAGGCGGATCACGTGCTCTGTTGCCTTTGTGGTGGCCTGTTTGAGTTGATCTTCGAAGACCTCAGGGTACCGGTGCAGGACTTCCTCTACCTGAGCTTGGTAGGCTGCGGGTACCTGGCCTTCTTTCAAGGCGATGGCTTGGCTTGGTTTCCGGGACCTCTGTTGGCCGGACCAATAGGAGATGATCCTTTTTTCCTTCCCGAAATGGATGCAGCCTCTGGTGGTGTCGAGCAGGGCCTCCTGCTCTTGCATCCATTCCAGTCCCAGGATCATCTGGTGCTGGAGTTCTTTCAAAACAATGCATTTGATCTTAAATGGTTCCCCTTCTAAGGTTATGGTCTCCTCTGTTGTCCCCGCTGATTTGACCTCGTGGTTGTGGCAGGCGAGTGCGACGGAGGTTTTCGGGCTACTTGGTATTTCCTGCACCAGGCTCTGACTGACGAAATTCTTCGTGGCACCGGTGTCCAGCAGGACGGTGATGCTTTTGCCATGCAGGACTGCCTGGATTTGCGGGAGAAGGTGGCGGCCCGGACCTTTTCCGGTGATAGGGTTGAGTTCTGTGGTGGGGCGGAGCGCTTGTTGTCCGGTCGGTGATATGTTTGGGACATCGTTTATTGGTGTCCGCCCCCATTGTCGTTTCCCTGTTGCTGACGCCTGGATGTTGGTTGCTGCCTGGCCTGTGTCTGGGGTGGTGTTGGTCTGGCGTGGATCTGTGGTGGACGGGAGTATGACCTAGCTGCTTCCCGGATATCCCTTTCTAAGGCAACTGCCGCTCTATGGAGATCTTCCATCGTTCTTGGTGGTTGGGCTCTTAGGCTTCTTCTGATCTCTGGGTTGAGTTGCTCGATCAGAAGGTGGACTAGCTGTTGCTCCGTCATGTGTGGAGCTACTCTTGAGGCTAGTGATGTTTTCTCTTCTATGAAGATTGATGGATCTTCGTCCTCTTGCTGGTACTTGCCGTAGAACTTGGACGTCAGCTTGGCCAGGTCTGATAGATGATTAAATTTATCTAGGAACCGGTTGGTGAATGCATACCACTCCATTCTGGTTCTCGGGTACTGGTTTAACCATTTGCTGGCCATCCCTCGGAGGCATTGTTTGGTGGCATTGACCCATTCCTCTTGAGGTACTTGTTGGGCCTGTAGATGTCTCTGCATGGCTTGAAGAAATTGCGTGGGGTCCTCTTCTTCCCTACCGCTGAACGTCGGTGGCTCTGGCTTCCATCCTTGGTTGGTCAGTTTCTGCAAGGCCTGGAGTATTGCTTCAGCCTGGACCGCGGCTGAGGGACTGGGAAGCGGCTGGTGGTATGTGGTAGCCTGGGTTGTCCGTAGGCTTCCTTGCTGTTGGGTCTGGTAGTGGGTGCCTGCTGGTGTTGATGTTGTGGTTGGTCTGTTGGTCCTCTCTGCCCTGAGGATCTCCGATAGCGGCTTGGCTTCCCTTGGTCCCGGTTGGGGTTGGTAGGTGCCTCTTCTATGGATTTGGACCTGGTGGACCTCTCCTTCTGGGGTTCGGACCTCTGCTCCTGGGGTTCGTACCTGGTGGACCTCTGCTCCTGGGGTTCGGACCTGGTGGACTCTTCCTTCTGGGAATTGGACCTGGTGGAACCCTCCTCCTGGGAATGGGATCTGGTACACCCCTCCTACTGGGGTTCGGGCCTGGTGGACCTCTCCTCCTGGTGTTCGGACCTGGTGGACCCTTCCTCCTGGGAATGGGACCTGGTGGACCCCTTCTACTGGGGTTCGGACCTGGTGGACTTCTCCTCCTGGTGTTTGGACCTGGTGGACCCTTCCTCCAGCTAGCTCAGCGGCGTGGTAGTGTTCGCCTCCTCCTTCAGGGGTCGGTGTGTATCCCACTTGTTGGGCGCCATGTCGTCGGGTGGGCGTTGTCTGATTGCCAAAGCCCTGAAAAGGGCTCAGGCTGTCATGACTATTCACGTCCGACATTTTCATAAATAAATATTATATTTTTATATGTATATTATATAAAAAATTCCGTATCTCACTATAAATCCCTTAGGACTCTCGTAATCCACTATCTCGCAGAGGAACTGGGAGCAAGTAAATTAAATGCCAATTCAAGATAATTCAACTTGCCCAGTTCGATCTATATCTCAACAGCGTAGCGGTACCAGAGCGTCTAAGCGAGCCGTTGCGTCTTCTTTAGAGGTCGAAGATGAACTGCCGATCCGTTGCTCCCCGCCGCCTATTTATACACATCCGCGCGTGGTTCGGTGCGCAGGCATGTGTTTTGATTGGCAGGGGCGGAGCCTATGAGTTCGACGCGCTTTGCTCTGGGGTCAGAGGGGTAACAAGTAAACTTCTAGTCGGACGGAAGACTGAACGATAACATTTTCCCCTAAAAAGACCCGCGATTCTCACTTCCTTGCTAATATTCAAGTGCGTCTGTTTGAATTTTTACCACTGGAAAATAGTATTTTGAAAAATTTGTTTAATCGATAAATAGAAAGAGTTTGTTCTTGAGAATTCTATAGAGTTACACTCATAGCCTTCTCACCGCTACCCTCACCCCCAGTTACGGGTACTCCGTACCCCACCGCGTACACCCTGAGACTTAGAGAAAAAATTAAAAAACTAAATAGTGTTAAACCATATTTGTTCGAAAATGAAAACTTAATTAGTGATAAAACTGTGTCAGTTAAAACTACCTCTAAACATATAGTTAAAGTGAAAACCTCCCCACGGAAACCAATACGAAAAGGTACGTTCAAATTGAAATCACTAAAAAGACAAAAACACTCTAATTCTATAAAAAACAATAACACTAAAAAAGACACAAAAAATAAAATTGAATGGAAAAGTACTGAGAAGTCAAACTCTAAAGACGGAGAGGACTCTAGTACATCCACAAAATCTCCTGAGATTAATCATACCATATACACTAACGAAATACAAAGGATCAAATCCAAAACACTAGAATTAAAATCTCGAAACGTAAATTATCACCAGATTGTATTTCTAGAAAATAAAGACTCAGAAAGTACCAATATCGATACAAACCTATATAATATAAATATTCCAAAATCTTGCATAGATGCAGTAGATATAGACACCCTTAATAAATGTATTGAACTTACCAAAAACAAAGAAAAGTGTATAGGACAATCAGACACTAAAAAGTGTCTAGAAAGCCCCAATCATAAAAAGTGTCTAGAACACATAGATAAAGAAAAGTGTCTAGTAAACACAAACGATAAAAAGTGTATAGGAGAATCTTCAAGTAATACTAACAACGATAATCTACCAGACGAGGAAACAGTTCAGAAATTAACAAAGTGTCTAGAATACAATAACGAAAAAAAGTGTCTAGAAAACCCGAAGGTTAAGAAGTGTATAGAAACCTCAACATATAAAAAGTGTATAGAAAATTTTGAAAACGACAAAAATACAGAAAAGGATACTGCGGGAAGTTACACTTTAGACCAATCCTTGGAATTTTCAATACCTTTATATAGAGGGAGAATATCAGCGAGAACCTCCACCCCCGACAAAACATCTAATTTATTTAAAAAACAAAAGAAATTAAAAATGGGAGAGGATACCATAGGTACCAACTCAAGTGCCTCAGACGCCGAAAGCAATAGTTTAGAAGAAAATCCACCAATTACAAAAACGACTCAAGTGGTGATACATAACCAAGCCGACCAATCTTGGGCAGATGAAGTCGAAAATGAAAATGTAATACAAGATAACCCTACAAATGACAAATTTGTATCCCAATATGAAAGTATGACCAAAAAAACGATTGTGCCAAGACTCATGGACATGACAAACAAGAAAAAACAGACGGAAGACATAAATGCGATAGTTGCCATCCCGGATGATCGAATGGAAGTTTCAAATAATGAAGACGATTTTCTAATACCAAAAAAAATTACAACATTTAAAAATATCTTAAAACATACAAAAAAACAGACAATAACATCAACAAAAAACAGATATGAAACGCTATCAGAAAACTCAGAGGGGGAGGAGACTACGACTAAACAACAAAAAAAACGGAAAAAAACGAAATTTCGTAAATTTGTTGCAACCGAAGACAGCTCAGATGACAATAATAAAATACACACGAGTAAACGTCCCAAACAAAAAGAAGCCACGACGACAAAATCAGCTAAAAAAACCACATCTTCCTGCCCTCCCATTGTAATCGATGGGAACGTATCCGCACATAAAGATATGGTTAGTAAATTGAAAGAATGTGTAACCGAGACATTTGAAATGAAATACACCGCTAATTCAATAATTATTTTCACCAAAGAGACGGCAGACTTCGATAATCTAAAACAAATTTTAAGAAGCGAAAAAGTTCCTTTCCACACCTACACGAGGAAGGAAGAAAAAACCCACGCATTCGTGCTGAGAGGTCTAGCCGAAGGCCTTCAGTTAGATGAAATCGAGGAAGAGCTGACAAATACATATAACATTGACGTCAAGGATATATACAGGATGACCACCAAAGCGAGGCCACTGTATTTAGTTATTACTGACCCAAAAATCACACTGGATTTCCTGAATAAAAACGTTCGAGTTTTGGAACACACCAGAATCCTATGGGAATATCGGCGTCAGTCGAAGCCGATAATACAGTGTCACATTTGCCAGCTTTGGGGACACGCCACTTCCAACTGTGGCAGAGCACCCCGATGTTTAAAATGTGCAGCTTCCCACTTAACACCTGAATGCCCAAAGGACAGGTCTACACCGGCCAAATGTGCAAATTGCAAAGGCGATCATCCTGCCAACGCTACGATTTGTCCAGAGTTCATCAAACGTAGAGACTGGCTCGAAGCTAAAAGAACAAAAACTCCAAATAATGCAGCCCCGAAATTCATCCCCGCTCCTCTTCCAAAAACAAACCCTTGGAACAACAAAAATGCCCCATCTCTACAAGAATACCCCAGTTTACCCTCCAAACAAACAATTCCCTCCCAACAACAAAGTATCCTCAAAACCCGAGTTACTCCTGAAACAAATGCCTCAGCCACCCCCACGGCTGATATAAATAAATTTTCGAAATTAAACACGATGTTTCAAGAATTACAAAGCATGGTCAACCTCGATGAGCTAACAAGAGCAGTCGCAGACCTGTTACATGAGATGAGAGCAGCCACTAACAAATTAGAGAAGTTTACCATCTATAATAACTTTGTCGCCGGAATTGATAAGTATGACATCTAGGCAGGTAGGTGATAAAACAGGAATTCAAAAACGTAATCATCTTAAAATAATTTTCTGTAATGTAAATGGAGTAATAAATAAACTCCAACTCATCAGACATTTTCTCGACATTCAAAAACCAGACATTTTCTTTTTATGCGAGACGCTCCTAAAACCTAATAAATCCGTGAATTTTAGAAACCCAGAATATAGTCTGCATAGACTTGACCGCCCCGATGCTGTCTGCGGTGGCGGTCTCGCAGTATTAATCAAAAAAGACATCACATATCAAATCCTGCAACAAAATAATTCTTCAATTGAGCATATCTCCCTACTCATAGACAACAAAATAAAAATTGTGGGTGCATACAGTACACCAAACAAAAAACCTTTAGATACCGACTTTTATAACATAATAAGAACGCATAACAGGGTACTCTTAGTGGGTGACTTAAATTGTAGGCACCCCCTCTGGGATTTATATGCTTCTTACCCTAATACCAACGGAAATACCCTCCAAAGGTTCTGTGATAATTCGGATTGTAATATTTACAGTACGGATGATCCCACCCATTTTCCCTTTTCCGGTAATACCCCAAGCACATTAGATATAGCTGTTGGCAGAAATGTCAACACTATAACTAAGATGAAGACCCTCCCAGACTTAAATTCAGACCATGATCCAATTCTTATTGAACTGAAAATAACACACAACACACATTCACATACACGCAAAATACACGATTACACAACAACCAATTGGACAGCATTTAAAAAACTTATAAATGAAACATTAACAATCACAAATAATATTGAAAATCAAAGTCAATTAACACAATCGATTCAAAACTTACAAAATATCATAATAACAGCAAGAAACAAAACCACAACTATAAAACCCAAACCTAAATCAATAAACATCCTCCCGGACCGTATTGTAAATATTATAAAGGAAAAAAATAAAATACGCAAAAGATGGCAGCAAAGCCGTAGTGATTCAGATAAACAACTTTTAAAAGAATATCAAAATTTGGTAAATTCAGAAATAAAAGAACATCGAAGTAACGAATGGAAATTATTTCTGGAAACACTAACAACTAAAGATAATTCTCTATGGAAAATCACAAAAAAATTAAAAAATAAGAGACATGAAATAACCAAAATAACATCAAATGGTAAAACCATCACTCAAAAATCGAAGATCGCAGAGGCCTTTGGAGAGTATTTTCAGGACAATTTTAAAAACAATATAACCAACACTCAACTTCACAATAAAATATCTACAATAGTATCAAATTATTTCAATAATCTCAATTCATCAATTAAATTTAATTTAGCAACCACTGATGAAATATACACCACAATTAAGTCACTTAAAAACAAAACAGCCCCAGGGACTGACGGTATTTCAAACGTGTTACTTAAAAGCTTACCTAAAAAAGCGATAGTACAAATGACTTACATCGTCAATTATATAATTAAAACTGGCAACTACCCTGATATGCTCAAAACAGCCAATGTTATCCCTATTATTAAAGCCAACAAACAATCATGTTATGTGGATAGCTACAGACCAATATCCCTTCTTAATAACATAGCAAAGGTGATTGATAAAATCATTCTTAAAAGAATGCAACAATTCGTAGATAGCCATAATATTCTTCCAAAAGAGCAGTATGGGTTCAGAAGTGGACACAGTACTGTTGCTCAAATAATTAGAGTCTTCAACCATATCAGAGAAGAATTCTTTAATAAAAACAAAACAATAATGGTAACAATAGACATCCAAAAAGCCTTCGACACGGTGTGGCACGAAGGTTTGATATTTAAACTAATAAAACTTAATTTTCCAGAATATTTAATAAAAATTATAAATACTTATATACATAATAGAAAATTCTATTCTTGTGTGAATGAAGGCTTAGCGGGTCCATACCCTATCCAAGCTGGAGTTCCACAAGGATCAGTTCTTTCACCTTTGCTATACTCCCTATTTACCTACGATCTACCCTCAGCCCCAAACATTTTAACAGCTATGTATGCAGACGACACTTGTCTTGTATCATCTGCACCAACACCAGACAAAGCACTACAAAATATTCAATCACACTTAAACACACAAATACTCACATACATGAGAGATAACAAATTGACAATCAATCCTTCAAAAACAGAGTACATGTTACTCAGGAGGAGAAATGGGAAAAATGGCTCATTGCAATCTCAGCTTTGTGTTGAGGGGCAAACCATCACCCCTAGTCTCACATTGAAATACCTCGGTTATACAGTGCAAAGCAATACAAACGCCAACGCACATATAACTAAGCAAGTTCAAAAGGCCAAGATAGCAATGAGCAAATTATACCCTTTGATTTGCAAAAAAAGTTATCTCTCTGTACACAACAAACTTATGATATATCGCCAAATCATTAGACCTACACTGACTTACGCCGCCCCAGTTTATTACACCGCTACAAAACATAACTTTCACACACTACAGGTGGTGCAAAATAAGTGTCTGCGTATGGCAATACCTCATACAACTGAATACCCAAAACTTCCTAGAAACTCATGGCTACATGAACAACCCGAAATACCCACTATCAAGGACTTTATAACTAAAATATCACAAAACTTTTATAATTATTGTCTGCCCGAAAA
The DNA here is from genome assembly GCA_963921935.1 of Galeruca laticollis. NCBI lineage: Eukaryota > Metazoa > Arthropoda > Insecta > Coleoptera > Chrysomelidae > Galeruca > Galeruca laticollis. The sequence goes on from OY998176.1 coordinate 183,280,878, forward strand.
TCTTCGAGAAACACTCAGAGCCGCCAATCGCGCAAAAGACACCCGTGATAGTGGGAGTAGGCTTTTGCATGGTAATTTATTTACATAACTAGTTGTTTAACCCCAAATCTACCAAACATCGAATTAGAGGGTATCTTACTACCCCTAATCAACCAAATATATACACACACAAAACATATACCCTATTAAAAGGAACATCTGTCATGTTGCTTTCCTTCATTAACTAAACCCAGTTCGTTTTGAAACCCTGTTTTTCAGCTGCTTTTCAGGGACAAATAAGTCGAAATAGCTAGTGGAGTCATACTTTTTAATACGGGACAAAGTAATTTTCAAGACAAAATTAATGGATAATGCTACGCAAGGTGCCATGAACTTATCGAGACATAAGCAATACTGTCAAGAACGGCCAGAACACCGGCAGAATATATATTTATGTTGTGTTCGTATTTATATATTGTTTTGTACAGATATTGTAAATTTTAAAATCAGAAATGATTGTAATATAGACTTTTTAAAACAAACAAACAACAACCCGCGATTCTCAGTTCTATGCTAATTCCCAAGCTGACTGTTTGGTTTTTGGATTCTTAGTGAAAATAAAGTGTTTTAAATATTATTATAACTTCTTTAAATAATACTGTGTTTGGTATAAGGTATCAAATAAGCTAGTGCTTATTGATCCAATAGACCTTCCGTCTCCTCCATCTACGGGAACCATCCCGTATGAAACGGAATATACGCGGCGAATAAAAGCCAAAATTAAATTGTTAAACGAAGTGAAACCAGACATTTTTACGAGTGAAAACTTAAAAAAAGATACTAATGTGAGAGTTCGGAAAGCTATAGTGACGGTCAAAACATCACCCAAATCAACTAAACATTTGAAAGGTACGTCAAAATTTAAAACTAATAAAAAAAAGACCGGTAGTAGATCAAAACTTTCCGCTCGTAAAAACACTATAGACATAAAAAGTGACGCGAATATCGTGTCAACAGACTTTCATGTGCCCTCAGCCATAGTTAGCGAAAATTATTATAAATCTAATTATAGCGAGGAAATAAAACGAATAAAAAGTAAAACAGAACAACTTAGAAATAAGAATTTTCTCAAACTAGTATATCTAGATGAGGAAGTTGAAAACAATATAACAGACAATAAAGTGACGCCAATTCTTACAATTCCGCAAAAGTGCTTTGATAATATAGACATCAACACAATAAAAGATACATTAAAATCGGTTAAAGACAATAAAAAGTGTCGCGAAAACGTAGTCAAGTGTCTAGAACCCAACAATGAAGAAAAGTGTATAATAAACGCGGGCAATAAAAAGTGTCCAGAAAGTAAAGAAAAGTGTATAAAAAACTATTTTAATAATAAAAATAATAGTAATTCATATAATACGGAATCGCCCCCGGTTTTATGTCGTGGAAACGACTCCAATAAATCATCCACGCCCATTTACCCCAATTTGGGTAGCAATATAAACGAAAAAATGGGAGATGATACAACAGGGCCGAAATCCAATTCCCACTCATCGGAGGAAGAAGAGGACAGCCAAACATCACAAATTAACCCTCAGCAAATAACTACGGTTGAAGCTGTGGTTCATATACCGGCAAATCAAACCTGGGCGCAGGAAGTTGAAAATGCCGAAACTGGCATAAATGATAACTTTATATCGCAATACGCGACATTAAACAAAAATGTCAAACAAATAAACGCCAGAGAGCTGTATCCACAAAACAAAAACGACTCACAAGATATTAATGCCATCAACGTAGTTCCGATGGAAATGGGGGAGGATAATACCTCCGAATTCAGATATCCGAGAAAAGTTGCCACATTTCGAAACATAGTACGTCAAACGGCAAATATACAAGATGCGATAACCATACAAAATAGTTACGATTCACTTTCCGAATTATCGGATGACAACACAAAAAACAAAAAAAAAGTAACAACAACAATACAAAAAAAAAGAAAAAAAACTCGTTTTCGCAAAATAGAAATTTCCGACGCATCATCTGAAGAGGAAGATAATACATCGCAACAAAACTTAAAAAAATCAAAAACTATCCCTGCCAGCAAAAAAAATCAATTAACTGCCCGCCCATCGTGATCGACGGGAATGTTGCTCATCATCGCGAAATGGTGAATAAAATCAAAGATGAAATCAAGCAAAACTTCGAAATTAAATACACCAACAATTCGTCTATAGTTTTTACGACTGATGCAGATGATTTTGAAAAATTAAAAAATGTTTTGAAAAATGAAAAAATTCAATTTCACACCTATGCTAGACGTGAGGACAAATCTCATGCATTTGTCCTCAGAGGACTAACAGAAGGTCTTCAATTAATTGATATACGTGAAGAACTCGAAAAAGTTTATAAGATCCAAGTCAAAGAAATCTATCGAATGACAACTAAAGGACGTCCATTATACCTGATAATAACAGATGCTAAGGTAACCCTTGACTACTTAAACAAACATGTCAGGGTTATCGAACATACACGAATCATCTGGGAGTTCAGAAGAAGCAACAAGCCTATAATTCAATGCCATAGATGCCAACTGTGGGGACACGCCACCTCGAACTGTGGCAGAGCTCCCAGATGTTTAAAGTGTGCCGGTGCTCACCTCACTCCTGAGTGCAACAAAGACAGGACAACCCCAGCCAGATGCGCAAACTGCCGTGGTGATCACCCGGCAAACGCTGAAATTTGTGCAGAATTTGTCAAGAGAAAGATTTGGTTGGAAGAAAAGAAATCTCAAAACCAAAAAACCAAACCCACCCCTCAGAAATTTATCCCCGCTCCCCCCCCCAAGAACCAACCCTTGGTCACAAAATAAAAATGATAATGAATATCCCAAACTACCTTCAAAAACTCGTCCTACTACGATCCCTCAAACATCACAACCCCAACCCCAATCAAACAGACCACCCTCACAACCTGTCAATAATGCAAATAATAACGATATCAATAAATTTGTAGAACTCAACGCCATGTTTAGAGAGCTTCACGAATTGGTAAATATGGATGAACTAGCCAGGGCGGTTGGTGACCTATTGAGGGAGATGAAAAAGGCAACTTCCAAAATTGACAAATTCAATATCTATAACAACTTTGTAGCTGGAATCGACAACTATGACATATAGACAGGTATGTGAAAGAACAGAATTTCAAAAACGATATAACATCAAAATAATTTTCTGTAATGTTCATTCAGTACAAAATAAAATCCCAATAATCAGACAATTTCTCGATATCCACAAACCAGATATTTTCTTTTTAATGGAGACATTCCTTAAATCTTATAAGTCAATCAATTTTAGAAATCCAGAATATAGTCTGTATAGACAAGACCGCCCCGACGATGCCAACGGTGGTGGTATCGCATTATTAATCAAAAAAGGCATAAACTTTAAAATCCTGCAACAAAACAATACATCAATTGAGCATATAGCGATCCTTTTTGATAATAGAATTAAAATAGTGGGCGCGTATAATCCGCCAGATAACAAAATCACTCTCACTGACTTACACAACATTTTTAACACACATAACAAAGTATTGGTGGTTGGTGATCTCAACTGCAGACATCCGCAGTGGGATCAGTTCACCAACTACCCAAACGCTAATGGGAATACTCTCATGAAGTTCTGTGATTATTCGGAATGTGAGGTATTTCATACCGATGATCCTACCCACTTCCCGTTTGCGGCAAATCATTCCCCTAGTATCATAGACATAGCGGTAGGTAAAAACATAAATTGTATAAGCAAAATCAAAACTCTTCTCGATTTCAATTCAGATCATGATCCTGTTGTCATTCACCTCAAACTCTCTCATAATATCAATAATAATAATAATAATCCAATAATATATAACTATAAATCTACGAACTGGGTCAAATACAGAAAATTCATCAATGAAAAACTAATAATAACAAGTACAATAGAAAATTTATATCAGTTAACACAAGTAATTAAAAATTTGCAAAATATAATTATAAATGCCAGAGACCAATCAACGGTCATTAGTAAAGTAAAACCATCCCAAAACAAACTTCCTAACCACATAATACAAGCTATTCAAGAAAAAAACAAATTAAGGAAAAAATGGCAAAGGACGAGAAACCTGGACGACCATGAACAACTAAGACAACAACAACGTTTAATTAACAAATTAGTTAGCGAACACACGAATAAGGAATGGGTAGAGTTCTTGGGTACTCTGAAACCTGAAGATAATTCATTATGGAAAGTGGCGCGACACTTCAAAAATAAACACAAAAACATTGATAAAATAATTAGTAATGGAACGTCATATTCCAATACTACTGAAATTGCAGAGAAGTTCGGAGAGTATTTCCAGAGCAACTTTGTTAATAACTCACAACACACACAACTACACCAAGACATTACACATACAGTACATCAATACATAAATACACTCGAACTCACAAACACTAAAAACTTAACCACATACACTGAAATTTATAACACAATACAATCACTCAAAAATAAAACTGCACCCGGTTCTGATAAAATTCATAACATATTATTAAAAAATTTACCCAAAAAAGCAATTGTACAACTAACATATGTTGTTAATTTTATTATCAAAACTGGTCAATATCCTAATATGCTCAAAATAGCCAATGTCATACCAATCATCAAAGCTAACAAACAACCTTGTTATGTGGATAGCTATAGACCTATTTCCCTACTAAATAATTTAGCAAAGGTGATAGATAAAATAATCCTCTATAGGCTTAAACAATTTGTAGAGAAACACAACATAATTCCTAACGAACAATATGGTTTTCGAAGCGGTCATAGTACCGTTTCGCAAATTATTAGGGTAATCAATTATATTAGGGAGGGGTTTCAAAATAAAAAGAAATCTATAATGGTAACCCTAGACATACAGAAAGCGTTTGATTCTGTCTGGCTAGAGGGATTAATACATAAACTAATCAAATTAGCAATACCAGATTACTTAATTAAAATTTTACATTCATATTTATCCGACAGAACTTTTTATTCTAAAATTAATAATTATAGGGCTGGACCCTAAACAATACAAGCTGGAGTTCCGCAAGGGTCGGTTTTATCACCTTTGCTATACTCCTTATTCATTCATGATCTCCCAACATCCCCTCATTTGTTAACCGCAATGTATGCCGATGACACTTGTTTTGTGACATCTGCACAGAATCCCGATCAAGCTCTTGTAGAAGTTCAGACGCATATTAACACCAACATCATACCATACCTACACAAATGCAAATTAGCTATCAACGAATCCAAAACAGAGTATTTATTACTCAGGAGGATAGCTAAAAAAAACACATCATTGCAGTCTCTACTTTGCGTGAATGGACACACTATTAAGCCTAGCAATACCCTAAAATACTTAGGGTATACTATTCAAGCGAACACAAACGCCAACGCTCATATTGTGCAACAGATACGCAAGGCAAAGACGGCAATGTGCAAACTGTATCCACTCATTTGTCGACATAGTAACTTAACAAGCAGAAACAAAATACTCACGTACACATACTTAATCAGACCGATTCTCACATATGCATCCCCTGTCTACTACAATGGAACCAAGCACAATTTTCACTCCCTACAGGTGGTTCAGAACAAGTGTCTGCGTATGGCGATTGAACACAACTGTTACCCCATGTTACCCAAAAACACTTGGTTACATGAAAAAGCCGATATACCAACTATTAAAGACTTCATCACTAAAATCTCATCAAACTTTTACAATTACTGTCTGCCAAAGGATCTTCGTAAGAATCTCATAGACGCAAATCGCGCAGGAGACATCCGAGATAGTGGGTGTAGGCTTCTGCATGGTTCGCTAATTACATAACAAGGTTGCGTAACTTCTAACCTAAATATCATACATCAATATAATAATTTAATAACAAATAAATAATCAACAAATCAAAGTCTGTCAGGTTGCCTACTCTAAATCTAAAAACCCCCATGTCATTTTTGAAACCCTGTTTTTTAGCTACTTTTCAGGGAAAACTTAGTCGAAATATTCTAGGAGTCAAAAACATTTTAAGGTACAAAGTTGTTATAGACAGCGAAAATTAGTGGATAATACAATCTGTAAGGAACCACACAACGGAGCATCAGGACATACACTACTGGATGAAGAATGGCCAGAACATCGGCATGATTATCTTAGTTGATATGTATTTTTCATTTATGTAGTAAGGGGATTATAATTGTAAATAAAGGATACTTAAAAAAAAAACCCGCGATTCTTGGTTACATGACAAAGCCGATACGCCTACTATCAAAGACTTTATAACAAAAATTTCATCGAATTTTTATAATTACTGTCTGCCAGATGATCTTCGAAAGAATCTCATAGACGCAAATCGCGCAGAAGGCATCCGAGATAGTGGGTGTAGACTTCTGCAGGGAACACTAATTACATAACAAGGTTGATTAACTCCAAGCCTATTTCACACATAAGTGTAAATCAATCCAAGTAAATAATTATTATTATGCAAAATCAACGTCAGTCATGTTGCCTTCTCGAAAACTAAACCCCTTATCGTTTTGAGACCCTGTTTTTTAGCTACTTTTCAGGGAATACACAGCCGAAATATGCTAGGAGCCATAATTATATTGCGGGACAAAGCTATTGTAGAAAATGATTACCTATGGATAGTGCTACGGCAAGGAGCCATAGATCACAGAAGACACGACACACAGAAATGATGGAAAAAGACCAGAACATCGGCAGACATTTGACATGTAATTTCCACCCTTTCTGTATAAGGGAAGCAAAATTGTAAAAATAAAGCACCTTTTTAATAATAATACCCGCGATTGAGGACACTTCCATGCAAACATTCAAGTGCTACGGTTGAATATTTTATATTGGAAAATAGTTATCTTTATCTTTGAATTATAAATCGTTAAATTAGAAAGAGTTTGTTCTAGAGAATCTATAGAGTTATACTCATAGACTTCTCACCGCTACCCTCACCCCCAATCACGGGTACCCCGTACCCTACCGAATACACTCGCCGACTGCGTGAAAAAATTCATAAACTAAATAGTGCCAAACCAAACTTTTTCGAAAGTGAAAATTTAAAAAGTGATAAAACTGTGTCTGTTAAAAACCACCCTAAACATTTAATTAAAGTGAAACCCTCCCCACGAAAATCAATTAAAAAAGGTACGTTCAAACTAAAAGCTATAAAAAGACACAAACTACTTAACACACAAAAAAACAATAATACACATACTGACAAAAAACTTTGTGAATGGAAAAGTTTTGATAAATCGATTCCACAAGACAAAAACGACACTCTTTTTCTCACAGAATCTCCTAACACTCAAATCACTAAATACTCTGATGAGATTCAAAGGATTAAATCCAAAACTCAAGATTTAAAGTCGAGAAATTTAAATTATCATCAAATAGTATTTTTTGACGATAAAGACTCTGAAAACATAATTAAACCAAATACTAACAGCATTAACATACCAAAAACTTGCCTAGACACAATTGATATAAATATTCTTAATAAATGCATTGAACTTGCACAGCCGAAAGAAAAGTGTATAGGACAAACAGACACTAAAAAGTGTCTAGGAAGTTCAGATTTAGAAACGTGTATAGAAAACTTTGAAAATAAAAAGTGTATAGGAGACTCAAATCAATCCGATACGCATCTAGAAATCACACCAATAGAAAAGTGTCTAGAAAACACACCAATAGAAATGTGTCTAGGAAACCAACAAGAAAAAAAGTGTATAGAAATAACCAAAAATAAAAAGTGTATAGAAAACACCGAAAACGAAAATCCTACAGTAAAGGATACTATTGATAGTAATTTATTATATCAATCATTTGAACGATCAATTCCTACTTATAGAGGCAAAATTTCTGAGAGAACTCCTACCCCTGATAAAACTTCTTTATTTAATAAAAATCAAAATACGAAAATGGGAGAGGATACTATCGGAAACATCTCCAGTGCTTCTGATGACGAGGAAAACACAATAGAAGAAAACCAATCAATAATTACGACAACACATGCAATGGTACACCACGCAAATCAATCGTGGGCTGATCAGGTGGAAAATGAATTATTAGTTGAACCAAATAAGGACAATTTCGTATCGCAATATGAAAAAATTGCAAATAAGACAATAGTGCCCAGAATAATGGACATGACGAAAAACAAACAACAGACTGAAGATATAAACGCTATACACCAAATACCCGACGAAAATATGGAAGTGTCAAGTCACGAAGATGACTTCATCAAGCCAAAAAAAGTCGTTACATTTAATACCCTACTAAAACATAAGAAAAAACAAACAACAACAACCACAAAAAACAGATACGATACATTATCTGAAGAATCCGATGTGGAGGATACAACTAAACAACAACAAAAAAAACGAAAAAAAACTAAATTCCGAAAATACGTAGCATCGGATGAAAGTTCAGATGAAGCTATCAGAATACACTCCACCAAACGACCAAAGCAAAAAGAAGACGCCAGCAAGCCAGTTAAAAAAACCATATCGTCCTGTCCGCCTATAGTCATAGACGGGAATGTATCAGCGCATAAAGAAATGGTGGGCAAACTTAAAGAATGTGTTTCAAAAGAATTTGAGATAAAATATACTACAAATTCCACAATAATATTTACAAAAGAGACGACTGACTTTGATAACCTAAAACACATTCTTAGAAGTGAAAAAGTACCATTTCATACATATACCCGGAAAGATGAGAAGACGCATGCATTTGTACTGAGAGGATTAGCAGAAGGCCTCCAAATTGATGACATCAAAGAAGAACTGACAAACACGTACAAAATCACTATTAAGGACATATACAGGATGACCACCAAAGCTAGGCCTTTGTATCTTGTAATCACAGAACCTAAAATCACTCTAGATTTTTTAAACAAAAACGTTAGGGTGTTGGAACACACTAGAATACAATGGGAGTATCGGCGACAATCAAAGCCGACAATCCAATGCCACATTTGCCAGCTTTGGGGTCATGCCACCTCTAATTGTGGCAGGGCACCCAGGTGTCTAAAATGTGCAGCTTCGCATTTAACCCCCGAATGCCCTAAGGATAGGTCCATACCAGCCAAATGCGTGAATTGTAAAGGTGATCATCCGACTAACGCTATGATATGCCCGGAATATATCAAAAGACGAGATTGGCTCGAAGCGAAAAGGTCAAAAATACCTAATAATGCAACTCCGAAATTTATCCCCGCTCCTCTCCCAAAGACAAACCCTTGGAACAATAAAAATGCCCCTTCTTAACAAGAATTTCCTAGTCTTCCCACTAAACAAACAACCCCAGCACAACAACAAAACATCCCCAAAACCAGAGCTAATCATGAAACAAATGCAAATCGAACATCCGCTACTCCCACTGCAGACATAAACAAATTCACACAATTAAACTCGATGTTTCAAGAGCTACATAGTATGGTAAATCTCGATGAATTAACTAGAGCAGTTGCTGATCTATTACATGAGATGAGAGCTGCCACCAACAAGTTAGAGAAGTTCACTATATACAATAACTTTGTCGCCGGGATTGATAAATATGATATCTAGGCAGGTAGGTGGTAAAACAGGAATTCACAAACGAAATCATCTTAAAATAATCTTTTGTAATGTAAATGGAGTAATTAATAAACTCCAACTCATCAGACATTTTCTCGACATCCAAAAGCCAGATATTTTCTTTTTATGCGAGACGCTCCTAAAACCTAACAAAACCGTGAACTTTAGAAACCCAGAATATAGTCTGCATAGACTTGACCGCCCCGACGGTGTCGGCGTGGGTGGTCTCGCAGTATTAATCAAAAAAGACATCACATTTCAACTCCTGCAACCAAATAATTCATCAATTGAGCATATCTCGTTACTTATTGACAACAAAATAAAAATAGTTGGTGCATATAGTACACCAAACAAAAAACTAACTGAAACTGATTTTTATAATATTGTAAGAACGCACAATAGGGTACTCATAGTGGGTGACTTAAATTGTAAGCACCCCCTCTGGGACTCCTATGCTTCTTACCCCAACACTAACGGAAGTACTCTCCAAAGGTTCTGTGATAATTCGGACTGTAATATTTACAGTACGGAAGATCCCACTCATTTTCCCTTTTCAGGTTATACCCCAAGCACTTTAGATATAGCTGTTGGTAAAAATATCAACACTATAACTAAAATGAAGACTCTCCCAGACTTAAACTCAGATCATGACCCAATACTGATCGAACTAAAAATAACACACAATATACAATCACATACACGTAAAATTCACGATTATACAACCACTAACTGGACATTATACAAAAAACTTATAAATGAAACATTAAAAATTACAAACATTATTGAAAATGAAAGGCATTTAACACAAACTATTCAAAACTTACAAAATATCATAATAACAGCCAGAAACAAAACCACAACTATTAAACCCAAACCTAAATCACTAAATATCCTCCCTGACCGTATTGTAAATATTATAAAGGAAAAAAACAAAATACGAAAAAGGTGGCAACAAAGCCGAAGTGATACTGATAGACAACTTTTAAAAGATTACCAAAACTTACTAAATACTGAAATAAAAGAACATCGAAATTATGAATGGAAATCATTTCTTGAAACTCTATCTATAAAAGACAACTCGCTATGGAAAATCACCAAAAAATTAAAAAATAGAAGACAAGAAATAACGAAAATATCATCCAATGGTAAAACAATCACTCAAAAATCGAAGATCGCTGAGGCCTTTGGAGAGTATTTTCAGGGCAATTTTAAAAATAGTATAGTTAATTCACAACTGCACAATAAAATTTCAACAATAGTATCAAATTATTTTAATAGCTGCAGTGCGTCAACTAAATTTAAGTTAGCAACCACCGCTGAAATATATTCCGTAATTATGTCACTTAAAAATAAAACAGCCCCAGGGATGGATGGTATTGCAAACATCCTCCTTAAAAGCTTACCTAAAAAAGCGATTGTGCAAATTACCTACATCGTTAACTACATGATAAAAACTGGTAAATACCCTGATATGCTCAAAGTTGCCAATGTTATCCCTATTATCAAAGCCAATAAACAATCATGTTATGTGGATAGCTACAGACCAATTTCTTTACTTAATAATATAGCAAAGGTGATTGATAAAATCATTCTTCAAAGAATGCAACAATTTGTAGACAGCCAAAACATCCTTCCTAAAGAGCAGTATGGGTTCAGAAGTGGACACAGCACGGTAGCTCAAATAATTAGAGTCTTCAACCATATTAGAGAAGAAATTTTTAAGAAAAACAAAACAATAATGGTAACGATTGACATTAAAAAAGCTTTCGATACTGTTTGGCATGAAGGACTGATATTTAAACTAATCAAACTAAATTTCCCTGAATATTTAATAAAAATTATAAACGCATATATACATAACAGAAAATTTTACTCTTGTGTGAATGAAGGCTTAGCGGGTCCATACCCTATTCAAGCTGGAGTTCCACAAGGTTCAGTTCTCTCACCTTTGTTATATTCCCTATTCACCTACGACCTACCCTCATCCCCAAATATTTTGACAGCTATGTATGCAGACGACACTTGTTTTGTATCATCTCTACCAACACCAGACACAGCGCTACAAAACATACAATCACACTTAAACACTCAAATACTCACATACCTGAGAGATAACAAATTGACTATCAATCCTGCAAAGACAGAGTGCATGTTACTCAGGAGGAATCATGGAAAAAATCGCTCATTTCAATCTCAGCTTTGTGTTGAGGGGCAAACCATCACCCCTAGTCTCACTTTGAAATACCTCGGATATACAGTGCAAAGTAATACTAATGCTAACGCACATATAACGAAACAAGTTCAAAAGGCCAAGATGGCAATGAGTAAATTGTACCCTTTGATATGTAAAAACAGCTATCTTTCAGTACACAACAAATTAATGATTTATCGCCAAATCATTAGACCTACACTAACATACGCCGCTCCAAAACATAACTTTCATACTCTACAGGTGGTGCAAAATAAGTGTCTACGTATGGCAATTCCATATAAAACTGAATACCCTAAACTTCCTAGAAATTCATGGTTACATGAACAAGCGGATATACCCACTATTAAGGACTTCATAATTAAAATATCACAAAACTTTTATAATTACTGTTTGCCAGAAAATCTTCGAGAAACACTCAGAGCCGCAAGTCGCGCAAAAGACACCCGTGATAGTGGGTGTAGGCTTTTGCATGGTAACTTATTCACATAACTAGTTGTTAAATCTCCAACTACCAAACATCGAATTAGAGGGTAACTGCTACCCCTAATCAACCAAATTTATTCACATACTCGTACAAATCATATACCCCAATAAAAAGAACATCTGTCATGTTGCTTCTCTCATTAACTAAACCCAGTTCGTTTTGAAACCCTGTTTTTCAGCTGCTTTTCAGGGATAAAACAGTCGAAATACCTAGTGGAGTCATACCTATCAATACGGGACAAAGTAATTTTCTAAACAAAAACTAATGGATTATGCTATGCAAGGAGCCATAAACCCATCGAGACATGATCAATACAGTTCAGGACGGCCAAAACACCGGCAGTATATATATGTATGTTGTAATCGTATTTATATATAGTTTTGTAATTGTATTGTAAATTTCAATCCAGAAATTATTGTAAATAAAGACTTTTTAAAACAAACCCGCGATTGAGGAAATTTGTGCCTCTTTTTCCATAAGAAAGCATGTAAAAAAATGACGTATTTTAAGCTAATTGAGCAATTCTGACACTTTTTAACCGTAATATTTGAGGAAGATATGATATATTCAAGTAATGATTCCAATTAACAAACAGTGATTGGAACAAGAAGTTTATGATCTGTATCTGTAGGCTACGATTTAGCTAGACTACAAATTCCATTCCGGCAACCTTCAGGACCATTGATTATGAGAAAAAATTACCATTCGAGGAATTGTAAAAGAATAATAAATTACTTATAAATTGAAAACTTTTCGCCTATTATGATATTTTTACTTGAGGAGGATATGATATATTCTAGTAATGATTCCAATTAACAAACAGTGAAATAAGAAGTTAATGATCTGTATCTGCAGACTACGATTTAGCTAGACCACAAATTATATTCCGACAACCTTCAGGACCATTGATTACGAGAAAAAAATCACCATATAACGAGAAAACCCTACAAACCTCTCAGTGCTCGTTACAGGTATGCGGGTTGTCTCACGTAGTACAACCCGTGCTCGCCAGTCGACTAGCTTCGAGTCGAAGAAGGGGTGGATTCTTCAAAAACATTATTGAGTATACAAAAAGGGCGCCAGAGAAGTTTTGGCAAGCACCCAAGACTTCCTAAGTTAGCCCACAACTCCTCAGTGGGTTAACAACACTCACTACACACTCCAAAGGTTAAACTGATAGGTAAGTTATCATAAATAAATAAAAGTCAGCAAATACACCCTGATTGAAATTTTAATTAATCTTGGTGGACCAAAGGTCTCTTTTCAAAATATATGATACAATATCACTACCAAAAGAAAAAAATATTATAAATAACGTCTGAGCTCAGCTGAAGGCTGTAATCTCAGGGTGCAGTAGAGCTGAGGGCCCCAAACTACACCGATGTCTCAATCCAAAGATTCTAGAGAATCGACCAAATTGTTCATGTACAAAATTCCAAAAATTACAACGATAATATATTATATATATGTCAAAAACACCAATGTATAGTTACAAGGGTTCACACTTCCGCAATTTATACCAGTATCAATATGAATATAATAATTGCATAAGCCAGAAATTTAAATTACAACGAGTTTAGCGTTGCTGGAGAATATACAGCTCAAAATTATATACGGCGCAAAATTATATACAAGAAACCATTAGAAATAGGTAAAAAAAACTACTAAATACCGCTATACTAGGTACGTACCAAGTGTTCCAGCGTATCTTAATCTATGAGCAAGATTTCAAAAAAATTTCAAATACAAAATTCAAGTAAGAAAAAAAATAAATAAAACTTAATATAAAAAAAACGGTAATATGTGAAGCATAGATGTGAATTTACTACTGAGTTTAAAGAAATAAGAAAGGAAAACTGTAACCTTTCCTTTCCCGGCACCAGAACAGGAACTGAAATTCCTCCAGATTAATCCAGGCCTCCTGGAACTGGTCTCACCGACCCATTAAATTCCAATCAGCGTTTTTATGTCCATATACTAAAACCCCCCTAAAATAGAGAAACGAATTAGCCTCTACATAGGGTTTACATTTTACCCCGGTCAAATTTTCGACGTACCCCCGTAATATCCCATCATACTGACTATAATAACTATACCCGAAATTCGCAAATAATTACACCTCATGACTTTTAACTGTATAAAAGCCAACTACATACCCAAGATACTTCATTTCAGGACGGCAGAACTGACACTTATCCACGCTAACAGTAATTTTAGCATCCGCTAACCTCTTAAAAACCTCTTCGAGCACCCGTACATGTTCTTCGAAAGTTTGCGTACAAATAACCACGTCGTCAAGATAGACAAAAACATGCGGTTCAAGATCATGGCCTAAAACATTGTCGATAAGTCTCTGCCAGTTAGCTGGGGCATTATGTAAACCAAATGGTAGTCGTTTGAACTGGAATAGACCCCTATTAGGTACCGTGAAAGCAGTGTATTGCCTTGAAGATTCGGCTACCGGAACTTGCCAATAAGCGGACTTGACATCTAAACTAGACAAATATTTAGCCTCACGCAACTTCTCTAAAGTATCCGTTACCAGGGGAAGAGGGTAGCTATCTCGAACAGTGACAGCATTCAACTTCCTGTAATCAACGCAAAATCGATAGGAATCATCCTTCTTCTTGACCAGCAAAATTGGAGAATCCCACGGACTATTGCTGGGTTCTACAACACCTAACTGCAGCATCTCATCCAATTCAGCATCAATATGCCTCTGTACAATGGGATTGACCCTATAATATCGCTGCTTGATGGGGGGACTAGAAGTTACTATCACGTGTTCTACTCTATCGGTACACCCTAGACCTTTTCCCATAATTTCCATTTTCCTATCAATCACCGCTTGAAGTCTCTGCTGTTCCAAAGGAGTGAGTACTGTTCTAGACGACACATGTTTCACACTATTTATCAACACAGGATCTGCCGAAAAATGCCACTCGTCATGGCGAAGATCTGGGACGACACCCATCAAATTCCAAAAATCTACACCAAGGATCAAATTATGAGTTAATTCAGGGACAACCAGAGCCTCAATCAACCGCATACGACCCCTCAAAACCACGGGCAACACTACGGTTCCAATACTCTGTAACACATTACCATTTGCCACTGTACAATTAGTCGTCCTACTTTTATCCAAAGTCAACCCTAAACAAGAAATCAACTCATATCCTTTACCTCCTAAAACAGTTCTTGAAGCGCCCGAATCCAAAAGACCTAACAACGTTTTTCCTAGGATATCTATCTTAAGATAAGGACGTTCATCATTAACGACATGATCCAACACATAATCTATAACGGCACGAAAACTACTGATCGGGGGGTTTTCACGGACGCACTCTATCCGATCATTCAAGCACGCCTCGGTTCGTTTACGCTGGCTAATTCTGGAAGAGCAATCAGGACAAGTCCTAATCGTGAATCCTTCTTTCTTACATCTAAAGCAAAATTTCCTATTACTACGACACGCTACGGCCCGATGACCTGGCTGCTTACAACGGAAACAAACGAGCTCATGAACTCTAGGAATAGATGACGAAGTAGGGAGGGTTAGAGTTCCAACCTCAGACACAGGTTCCACATGCGATGACACATAAGCTAGGTCTGGCTCCATACAATTTAGTTCCCTCGAGGGTACACTGTAATTCTCGATAGCCGATTTCCTAGCCTCCAATTTACGACCCAAGGTCAATAACTCACGCACGCTATTAATTTCTATAAGTCCAAGATGATGTTGGTAGTAAGGCGTGATATTCCTTAGCAATATTTTAAGTTTAGTTTCCTCCGAAATGGAACAAGTCAACCTTTTAAAATAACCAGACATCACAGCCAAGTAAATTCCCATACTTTCATCAGGACCTTGAGTTCTACTCTTAATTTCCTCGAACAGTTTTTCATTATAATCCACGGACAAGTACTCCTCCCGTAATAGATCCACGAATTCATCCCAAGAGTTGACCTCTTCTCTATAAGCTAAATAAAATTGATAAGCCCTACCAGAAAATAAATCGATACCACTAGCTAACAAAATTTCCTTATCCACATTACGCGAAACTCGATACTCTTCCACTTTCTCCAGGAAGCTCGATAGTGAAATACCTTTGGGGTCTCCAGAAAACACTAAACCCCACTTACTAGGCAAGATCGTCTTAATACTAGACAAGTTCCTCGACGCATTACCAGGATTAGGAAGTGGTCTGATTTCATTGTGAGTCGATCTACAGATTGTTGACAAATGTGCAAAAGAGGGCCCAGGTTGAGGAAGAATTTCTAACTGGGGGGGTTGAGATTGACGAGAACGCTCATGTCTAGAAGCCTTACTTCCCAATGATTCGAATAAAGAGAGAGCTTTAGCCATTAGTTCATCTACTTTCGCCCTTTGTCGAACACCAGCATCACCTGCTTCGAAATTAGTCGCACGTTCCAACCGACCTATGACATGCACAAACTGACTCTGTAATTTCTGGAAATTATCACTCACACGAGTTTCATTGAACTCTTCTACACCGGGCTCAATCTGATCTAACTTATTCTCAACTGCACTCAAATCTTCATCAGCTGTATACGGATACTCTGGCGGATCTATACTATCATCTTCCTTCTCTACCTGCAACGCTAAAGTTAAACTACGCCGCATCTCAGACACTGTGCCACTTGCAATACCACGTATTGTCAACTCATACACAAGCTCATCCTGAACCAACCGATTAACTACAAACCTACGAGACATTTCTTTTTCTCTTTAAGTTCAATTTGACAAGCGATCCAAGCAACAAACCAATTTCCAACCCAGCGGAACAATAATTCTTCACCGACACACCTGTACCTCGAATGGTCTCCCTCCAACTGAAACCTAATAAGGAATTTAAAACCCAAATCCAGTTACCGAATGTCCAAAAGTCCCTATTTGTCCGAACAATATCTCCAACCCACAAAGTTTCCACGAAGTGTACTTCTCGAACCAACGCAACGTTCCTTCCTCAAAAGCGATTCCAAAATACAGGAGTCCACAAGCCCAAGGCACCACTTCCAAAACACCGACCCGCTAAGGTTCGAACCCACAATGCAGCCTACAATCGTCGAAAGTCAAATAAACTTACCATAAAGCAAAGTATTTACGAATTCAGTTACTGTTCTGATACTAAAATTTATACACAGTGTGACCCAATATGTAACTCACCTTTTAAATTTACAATATCTATAAATTACAAATATTATACAATAGATAATCAAATAAAATTTTCAAAATTACAATTTTTATTGAAACAATAATATCGATATCAGAAATCTTCTTAGTCACTTGCTACCTGAAAAAGAAGAAAAAAAAAAACAAAACGCATCAAACAATGAACAATCTGTCCGTTTCCTGTATTGAAACTTCAATTTAAACGCTATACACCAAATACCCGACGAAAATATGGAAGTGTCAAGTCACGAAGATGACTTCATCAAGCCAAAAAAAGTCGTTACATTTAATACCCTACTAAAACATAAGAAAAAACAAACAACAACAACCACAAAAAACAGATACGATACATTATCTGAAGAATCCGATGTGTAGGATACAACTAAACAACGACAAAAAAAAACGAAAAAAAACTAAATTCCGAAAATACGTAGCATCGGATGAAAGTTCAGATGAAGCTATCAGAATACACTCCATCAAACGACCAAAGCAAAAAGAAGACGCCAGCAAGCCAGTCAAAAAAACCATATCGTCCTGTCCGCCTATAGTCATAGACGGGAATGTATCAGCGCATAAAAAAATGGTGGGCAAACTTAAAGAATGTGTTTCAAAAGAATTTGAGATAAAATATACTACAAATTCCACAATAATATTTACAAAAGAGACGACTGACTTTGATAACCTAAAACACATTCTTAGAAGTGAAAAAGTACCATTTCATACATATACCCGGAAAGATGAGAAGACGCATGCATTTGTACTGAGAGGATTAGCAGAAGGCCTCCAAATTGATGACATCAAAGAAGAACTGACAAACACGTACAAAATCACTATTAAGGACATATACAGGATGACCACCAAAGCTAGGCCTTTGTATCTTGTAATCACAGAACCTAAAATCACTCTAGATTTTTTAAACAAAAACGTTAGGGTGTTGGAACACACTAGAATACAATGGGAGTATCGGCGACAATCAAAGCCGATAATCCAATGCCACATTTGCCAGCTTTGGGGTCATGCCACCTCTAATTGTGGCAGGGCACCCAGGTGTCTAAAATGTGCAGCTTCGCATTTAACCCCCGAATGCCCTAAGGATAGGTCCATACAACTTACAAAATTACTCCCAAAGATGTTTACAGGATGAGCACTAAAGGCCGCCCCCTGTACCTCGTGGTTACGGACTCAAAAATTACATTGGACTTTTTAAATAAAAATGTGAGAATTATCGAACACACGAGAGTACAGTGGGAATATCGCCGACAAAATAAACCGATCATCCAATGTCATATTTGTCAACTGTGGAGCCACGCCACGTCTAACTGCGGAAGATCACCACGATGCCTCAAGTGTGCCGGAAGTCATCTAACACCAGAATGTCCCAAGCTGAGAACAACACCTGCCCGATGTGCCAACTGCGAAGG